>OZ030009.1:113145113-113557613 GCA_964023405.1 Apodemus agrarius | reverse complement strand
AGTTTTGGGGGGGATATGCCAAGATATAAAATACTTAGGTCATATACCACATTTTTTGGCTTTTTTTAAAGAATTCTAAACAATGATTCCATAGCGGATGTACTAAATTGCAGCCCCATCAGTACTGAATGAGGATCCACTTACCTGCTTCCTGACCATCATTACAGGACAGTTGTTTTCTTAATCTTAGTCATTCTGATTAGACACAATCTCAAAGTAGTTTTCATTTGAACCCCCTTAACTGTTGCAACATATAGTTACTTTTATTTCTTCTTTTGGAAGCTCTGTCTCACACTCATGTTCAAGTCCTCATGTTTTCTTGCTATTTTTAAAGGTATTTTTATATTATCATTATTTACTCTTTATCATATGTATAGCTGGCAAAGATTCTCCCACACTCTATGGGCTTTCTCTCTACAGCATTATTTGCTTCCTTTGCTCCATAGCTTTGTATCTCTATGTGATCCTGTTTATGAATTGTCTACATTAATTTCTGAATGTATGGAATCATACTCAGAAAGGACCTTCCTATACCACTATCCACTGGGGCACTGGCTGATGTCTTCTAGCATTTTCAGCACCACTCCTTATAGTTTGCATCATAGCTCATTAATAAAGTGCCCTCTGATAGATTCTTTATTTGGCAGGAGCTATCATCTGAATCCCCATCTGTCAAACACCTTTACTCTCAGCAAGTATCCACTTTTCCTTTCCCTCTTTCTGCTTTTGGAAGACATAGCAAAAGATAAAAAGAAAAGTAGGATAGTAGGGGGAGTAAATAAAAGGGGAAAAGATATCAGGGATGGAAGGCATGGAGTGATGAAGCAGTGATGAAGAAAAGGAGGGAAGAAGACAGTGAATGAAACAGAGGGGAAGAAGAGAAGGAACATATATTTGCAGGGATCACCGCCAGCCAGTTAGTAATGTTAAATGGGGCTGACTGGTTTTATTCATTTTACATTTTTCCCAGCATATTCTTCTATGTAAGCTGTCAGTTTATAAACACAAGATGAGAGAGGATTGGCCTCTGAAATGCAATAACACAAATGAACTTTTGCAACTAATTACTGGATATGAATACCAATGTTCATGTTATTCCTTATATTGTACTTAAAGGGAGAATGTATAACAACAGATTACAACACTTTATTATAAACTTTAAACCCTCATCACTAACCCTGGGGATTGGGGGGTGGGGGGTGGGGGGTGGGGGGTCACATAGGTGCTGAGTCAGCACTTTTGTCATAACTTAATTTTAAAATAGAATTTGCCAGTAACATTGAAGATAACCTAAGTAATGTAGAAACATCTTTACCTCACTAACTGTATTACATTCATCTCTTCATTTTTCAAATTTAAGTCTCTTGAAACAGAATTTATGAGAAATGGCTTCAGAGCATTGGACTTTATCAGAATGATTGGCCCTGTTTATTCTTTAGCATTACAAATTGTAAGAGTATGTCTTAGAAATAAAGGCTTTGCGGTTTTGGTGGAAGTACTAACATCAATCATACACTAATTGGTACTTGTTGTTTACTTGTCAGGTCTTAGGTATTTGTGACATTCATTCTGTCCTCAAGGTTAGTTTCTTTGTTAAGTTTCAAAGACTTGAAATTACAATGGTTGCTATTATTTGCAAGAACATTTATATTATCAACAGAAATCAATTATGCTACATGTTTTTTTTCAGTTTATATTGCTATGAGCCTTTTAAATGTCATATTTTGCTATAAAATGTATGCTGTTCAATTGTTTTAACTTATGTTACAAGTGCATACTAATGAATATTATATTTTGTGTAGTTGCTGTCTTTTTCAGAATTCGGGTGGCTTCAGAATGTTTTCTTTGTCTTGGTATGTTAGGTAAGGCTCAGGGGTAGAGTGTAATTCATAGCATTCTCTTTCCAATTTATCACCATTGAAGGAAATAAACATTGCCAGTCTCAGCTTGTGGCCATGGAAGAAGTATGCATATGTGCCTTCCTGTTCCTTCTTGTTCCATTCAGTGTGTCTCGTTTTTAATGGTTGGGGGCCAGAGTGAAAAGAGATGTTAATTTTCTAAATTGAGAATCTCATTTTTTCATGGCCAATTTGTGATTAAAAAAAAAAAACAAAGACAACTTTCCTATAGCAATGCTTCACATAGCATCCCTCTGAGAGATCACAGATATTTAAAGGAGACTCTTTCTAAAAATAACACATAAAAGTCTCTGTGCCATCATATCTTATAACTTAACAATGACTACTCCCTTCTAGTGTCTGGATAGCACATCGTATCTTCAATCTACTCCTTGTAGCTTCTGTACTATATCACCTGGATAAATTAACAATTCATATTATCAGGGAAAGGAAATATACATGGAAAATATTATTTCCCTATATTTTCTACAGTATGTTTGTGATGTTCACAATGATTCATCTTCTTCTATATGTAGGGATCATAGTAAGCTCAAGAACAAAATAAACCATTGCTTCTTGTCTATCAATTTTTCTATTATTTAAATTTTCATTTTAACCCTTTCAGTTGACTTATTTATTTCAAAGAAGTTGAGTGTACAACCTCTATATTCATAAATGTTTAAATTATTCCCAAACCATATTCTAAATATTCTCCTCTCACCATTTGTTTGTGATTACTCAGTGTGTTAAAAACACACAATTAAAGAACTTGATTTCTTCATGATTGGCATTGTATAGTATTTGGAGGAATATATGCAGAATTATTTTATGTGAAAAATTGTGAATAAGCATATGATAGTTATTGTTTGAACATTATAAATTAATTAAGAAATATTTCTCATAATTTTCAGGGGACAGCAGTGGAAACTAGTGATCCAGAATGAAACACAGGCATGTAGGCACTCTTTCATCTTTCAATTTAAAATATTTAAATGTAGCTGGAGTCATGGACCCACCCATATATACTCATTGATTGGTGGTTTATTCTTTGGGAGCTCTGTGGTATCCCATTATTGATATTGCAGTTTTTTTCTTTTTTTTTATTTGATATATTTTTTATTTGCATTTCAAATGATATCCCTTTTCCTGGATTCCTCTCTCCCTGAATCTCCCATAAGCCCTCTTCCCTCCCCCCTTTCCCCAATTATCACTTTTCTGTTTCCCTCTCTTGGTATTCCCCTACACTGCTGCACTAAGCCTTTCCAGGACCAGGGACCTTTCTTTCCTTCCTTCTTCTTAGGCATCAATTGATATGTGAATTGTTTCTTGGGTATTCCAAGCTTCTGGGCTAATATCGGCTTATCAGTGAGTGCATACCATGTGTGTTCTTTTGTGATTAGGTCGCCTCACTCAGGGTGGAACTGTAGGTCTTTTCTCTGGGGTCCCTCCTCGTTCCTCCAGCTGACTGTAGACGAGGTTGAGGCCTGGCTGTCCCTGCTAGTTTGTGTCACCACTGCTGATTTGTGTTTGTTCCCCTGATTCTACTGAACTGGACTACTGGTGTATCTTGAGGTGTTTGCAAGTGGATGGAGCTGCCTGACTAACTTGTGAACTGAACTACTGATTTCCAGACAACACAGATGGGAGTTGCTCCAAAGAACCTTTCTAAAGAGGTCAACTTCTTCCCACTCCAATATCCTTTCTTTTCCATTGCCTTTTGTGGGTGGTGAGTTATATGGAAGGTTAAACTGTTTAAGAACCATCATTAAAAATAAGATTTGAAAATTTAAAGTTACAGGAGACTTATAGAAGTGCATCAGAAAGTGAATGTGATCATATTTTACTGGATATGGATGTAGGAAACTGTGAGGTCTGAAGAAAAATTAATATTAATATGACAAAAAGTTGATATGTTTAATAACTGATATTCAGATCATGCATTCACTTTGTATGTTATCTTAATTTCATCTATTTAGCTATTGCTAGATTTTAACATCCTTATTTCTGACATATATGTGTTCATATTTTAGTTTTATGTACATCTGGCAATCTATATTAATATATATTGCAAGTTCTTGACTTACAGAGTAAATTTCACAATTTTGTCTCTTAAATTTATAGATAATATGTACAAATCTAACTAAAGATTATTTTGCATTTTTAAAAATTAGCCAATTTTATTTCTAGATGAAGTTCTGTCTATGCTAGGTTTGAATATACACTTCCTTGCAAATGAGAGCAATTTGATTCATTTTTTTAGTCATAAATGATTGGTCTGTTTTTAGTGTAGCAAAAGGAGAGCCCTAAAATGTGCTAATTTATAGGTGACTTGATTATGAGCTTTTACATATTTACTGTAAATTCTACAATGCTGCTTAAATGTGCATCTGTTTTATATTCATAGATACTCATAAAGAGTATGAAATACATGGAGATGAATGATGATCTCTAATATTTTAATAGATCTGTGTATATATATAGCTCCATGATAACGTTTGAATTAAATCTAGATTAAATTTAGTGCTTATGACTAAAGTTATTTTACCTTGAAATAAATACCGTGTTTTGTATATTTGGCTATGGCTATGGACACAGTTGAATATTTGTTTATGACAATCAATCCTTAGAACAAATATGTTTCATTCAAAATGATAAATGCCCTTTACAAAGGAGTGAATATTTGCATATTTTTACTTTTTTCTCACATTTAAAAGCAAAGAGAATTTCTGTTACAAACAGTGGTAATTGTATAAAGAATAATAGATAATGTAATTCCACAGAGTGTTTGTGTTACAAAAAAATTCTTATACATTTAAAACAATTATTTAGTTTCTATATTCTTTGTTTACATTCCAAATGATTTTCCCTTGCCCAGTTCCCCACTCCCCTTAAGTCCCAAAAGCCCTCATTGCCCTGACCCTTATCCAATCAACCTTCTTCTTCTCTGTCCTGGTACTCAGTTCTTCATAGAGTTAGAAAGGGCAATTCTCAAATTCCTCTGGAATAATAAACAACCCAGGATAGCTAAAACTATTCTCAACAGCAAAAGAACTTCAGGGGGAATCAGTATCCCAGAACACAAGCAGTACTACAAAGCAATAGTGCTAAAAACTACATGGTATTGGTACAATGATAGGCAGGTAGATCACTGGAATAGGATTGAAGACTCAGAAAAGAATCCACACACCTATGTCACTTAATCTTTGACAAAGGAGCTAAAAACATCCAGTGGAAAAAGATAGCCTTTTCAACAAATGGTGTTGGTTCAACTGGAGGTCAGCATGCAGAAGAATGTGAATTGATCTATTCTTATCTCCTTGTACTAAGCTCAACTCCAAGTGGATCAAGGACCTCTACATAAAACCAGACACACTGAAACTAATAGAAAAGAAACTAGGGAAGACCCTTGAGGACATGGGTACAGTGGTAAAGCTCCTGAACAGAACACCAACAGCTTATGATCTAAGATCAAGAATTGACAAATGGTACCTCATAAGATTACAAAAGGAACACTAGTCCACTGCTGGTAAGAATGCAAGTTGATACTACCACTCTGGAAATCAGTCTGGCATTTCCGCAGAAAACATGGCATGACACTTCTGGAGGCAAATGATTAGATCTGGAAAATATCCTAAGTGAGGAAACCTAATCACAAAAGAACACACGTGGAATGCAGTCACTGATATGTGGATATTAGCCCTGAAGCTCTGAATACTCAAAACACAATTCACATATCAAATGATTCCCAAGAAGAAGGAAGGAGAGGTTTTTGGTCCTGGAAAGGCTTGATGCAGCATTGTAGGGGAGTACCAGGACAGAGAAGAAGGAGGGAGTTGATTGGAGAACAGTTGGAGGGATGAGGGCTTATGGGACTTATGAGGAGGGGGCAACTGGGAAAGGGAAAATCATTTGGAATGTAAACAAAGAATATAGAAAATAAATAAATAAATAAATAAATAAATAAATAAAAGAAAAGTTGAGTCAATAAAAAGTCAACAGTTAGTGTGTCATTACAGTCTAATTCTACTCACCATTGCCTTTTCACTGTTAGTCCAGACAACAACAGGTAGAGTGTGTATACATTTCTGGAGTACCATGTGCAGATACATTTGGAGGACAAAGGACTATTGCTTCACTTGTATTTCATTGTGTTGACAAGGACATTTGTCATAGGCAGTAGACACTGAGAAAAGTATGGAAAGCTGTTGTCAGACTACATAGTTGGCCAGACATTAGAGACAGAAGTTATCATATCCTGTAGGAAGTGATTTCTGCCCAGAAAACTGTTGAGTTTCAAGATTCCACCTGTGTTATGTCATGCTTATGGTATTGACCTAGGCTGCTGTTATTTTATGACTGTATTCCTCTCACATAACTCTAGGCAGGATAAAGTAATAATCATTAATAAAGATCATGAGCAAGGCTCAAAATTCAATAAGAAACAATAGTGTCAAATTAATATAGACATACCAACTGGCCTTCATATATATTGTATGATTGCTCATAACATCAGATTTACTTGCATGCCCATGAAGTAGGAAGATGGAAAGAAATGTCTAAAGGTACATTCTAGGAATGTATTTTATTTTTATTTTATTGTATTCACTTTTCCTGTGAAGGAGTAGTCATGCTCTTAACCATTGAGGCATTTCTCTAGTCACCATTGTTTTATGAACAAAAACCCCTGTATTTTATAAAGTATTTTACCTGAAGAAAAAGTATAAAAATTTGATTGATATTAGAATTATCCAATTAACTTCCTCTCATTCTCTCAAGGTAAACCAAGTAAAATCTAGGTAATGGTAAACTATACTCAAAGGTGACATTCTTGTATTAATCTGTACTCAGTGATGGTGTGTTATTTGATAATGGGTGTGGTTTTGTGAGAACAATAATGAAATAATTTATGGTGGTAATTACTAAACAAACAAATAAAACAGCAAATAACTTAAAAATACATTAAGTATTTAATTCTTAAGTATACTTTTTTTATTTAGTAAGCCTAAAATCATACATGTAGACACATAGTGCAAACTCATTATAAGGCATTATTCTTGTGCACTAATGATCCACTTTTAAATGTCAAACCAGACAGTACCAGACGTTTTGGAAACTTGCTTAGGATCTCATCCTCAAGGCTCCTTGCATTCTCAAATGAAACACCTCTCTTGTGATACTGGATTTTTGTTAAGCCATTGTAGCTAGCAAAGATTCCCAGGCTGGAAAGTCTATCCTAACATGGAAACCTTAATTTTCTGTCTTCCCTGCTCCTGTCCCCAGGATAGTTCTTGCTGTCATAGGCATTGAATTCCAGAACCTCTTTCCATGCTAAAAATATATGGGAGGTTTACATTGAGCTGCCTCTGCCTCACAAATGCCCTTTGTATTTCTATAAAGTTTCTTACATCCAGGTTTGTAAAATTTTTCACCAACTTTGCCCTATTCACAGGCTTTTGTCCCATAAAGTGATGTCAAATCTAATTAACTCATTTCATTGCCTTATTACTTGCAGAAACTTGGCATAAACAAGCTTTAGGAATAATACCTTTCCCACAAATGTCTATATATAAATATATAATATTTAGTCTTTAAAGAGAAAATAAGAGAATAAACACTTGGGCTTACATTGTTACTGCATTCTTTTTGTTGTTCTATAAGAATGTTTGAGTAAAACAAAATATTCCTGTATGGTATAACTAAGTGAGTAAATTATACACAGTTTCTACAATTAAAACTATACTAAATCTCAATTCTATTTGGGTAATCACTTCTGTTGCTCACACAAAATTCTGTGAAGGTCAGTGAGTTATGACCAATTTTCCTCCCGTCTTTGCTTGATCTGTATTTAGGTGTTAGACTCACCTGTTTACAAGCTAAATTGTGCTCATCTTGCAAAGAACATTAACAATTCCCTTGTTATTGTTCTTTTTGTTCAATGTTAGGTGATAGTAAATTTCTATGTCTGGTGCCACTAACCTATTTTGTTTTTTGTTGGTTTTGGTGTTGGTGTTGGTGGTGGTGGTGTTTTATTTGGTTTTTTTTTTTGGTTGGTTGGTTTTTGACAAATTTCTAGACTTTTACATTGTCTCCGTCTGCCCTGATGTTGCTTCTACTCAGTGGTCTGCTTATCTTTTTCTGTCATGTGGATCTATCATTTCATCTCTCTTCTACAAATTTATTCTCATTTTGTTTTTATTTTACTGAATAACAGATGTACAGTCGAGAAATATCTACCTGTGGGCAGTACAGAAGATATATCTATGGGCAGTGACAAAGTCTTTGGTATCATACTTGAGAGGCTCAGACATGTGGAAGTACTGGATTATGTTAGAGACTAAACTGATTCCCTCTATCAGCACCATTAATTATGTATTCATAATTCTTCAGCTTACTCATATGTAAATACTATATGGGGATTGCATTGTGTAAAATTGAAACAATTAAATGATTTTTTTCATAGAATTGTTAGGACTGACAGTGTCAACAGCTGTTGGTTATATTCACCAAGAGTTAATATATACTTAAAGACATATTCTCCTTTCATTCTTCTTTCTATGAAAAGCAGTCAAAGTCTAAACTTCAGATCCCTTAATAGAGCCCATGTCAGAAAACACAGTGCCCACAGTATGACATTACTATGGGAAGGCTTTTTCTGTATCCAAAGGAGATTAAAACTTCTAAGATATCAAACACCTAGAATAAGAGTAACTATGTTCAAATATTAACTTTGCTTCTTGGATCTTGCTTTATAAATTTCCCCCATATTTAACTATTACTTTTAGTTGTGATGTGATGTTATAAATCATTCTCATAGTAATTATTCATTTCTTTCAACAAGAGACAAGCTTTGGAAACAATTTGCTTCATGTGTTGTGTAATAATAGCTCTGACATGTATAAACACACTGCTTTTATTTCCTCATTTTGTTATAAACATTTTTCCATGTAGCAAGTGGAGTTTCTAACTTGGGACTGTGTTATGGGCAAATAAAAATGAATGTTGCTTGCAGTGCGGAACTAGAAAATAGCATCACATTTCCTTCTGATCTGGCTGGAATTATTGGCAAAGCAGAATTACAACAAAATGTTTTGGCAAGATTTTGTCAATCCTTGCTGCTGGGATATGCCACACTAGAGAACAATAGCAGCATGCAGGAAATAAACCATGTAATACATAAAAACATACTTGAGTATGAAATATTTTGCCAAATATTTTAATTATGGCAATAATTAATATGCAAGCAAAATTTAGTTCTAAGAAGCATGCTTCTTCCTTACTGATATGAGTTATAACACATTGTTTTGAAGTTCCTTATCTTCTAAGGAATTAATTCTGTTCCATTTTGCCATGGCCAAACAACTGGACCTGGGGCTTATCAGCATCAAACTGATGGTTTCAAACAAAGAAATGTTTTAAATTAATGAGAGCCATGAAAGAATGGGAAGATGTCCAATGAAATCCTTTTGTTTCATAAACATATTTTCTAGCTATACGCTTCTCTTACTTAGGGTTTTATTACTATGAATAATCACCATGACCAAGGTAACTTTTGTAAAAGAAAACATTTAATTGTGCATGGATTATAGTTTCAGAAGTTCGGTCCTTCACCATCATGGCAGAGAACATGGCATTTTACAGGCAGACATGGTGCTGGAGGAGCTGAGAGTTCTACACTTTGATCTGCAGTAAGCAGAATATGATTGTCTTCTTCAGGTAGCCAGGCGGAGGCACTAATTCCAATGGCCAGACTGGAATATATACATATATATATATATATATATATATATATATATATATATGTGTGTGTGTGTGTGTGTGTGTGTGTGTGTGTGTGTGTGTGTGTATTTGAGACCACAGAGCCCCACTTACACAGTGACACAGTTCCTTTAACAAGGCCACACCTTCTCCGATAAGGTCATACCTCCTAATAGTGCCACTTCCCATGCACCACACATATTTATACCACCATATTTTGCTCACTGGTATCCATAGGCTTGTTAAAACATATGAATCTATGGGGGCCATACCTAAGCATAGCATAAAGAAACATACATTTAGTCCAACTTCAGTGTCTCAATAATCTATCACAGTATCAACAATATTATAAAGCCAAAGTTCAATGTCTATTCTGAGATTTATGCAATCTTTTAATTATAATTTCCTTTAAAATCAAAATAAAAAATGCAGATCCCATAACTCCAACATATCATGGCACAAACTACACATTGCCATTCTAAACTATAAAGAAGGGAGGACAATGAGTTAATACTGTACCAAAGCAAGAAACCAGCTGGACAAACTCCATATTCTGCATCTTCATGCCTGAAGTCAAAATGGTTTCCAGATCTCCAACTCCTTTCAACTCTGTTGACTGCAACACAGTTCTTTCTCACGGTCTGGGTCCAGTCCCCATTAGCACTTTTGTTTAGCTGGTATCTCATGGCTCTGGCATCTCTAACAGAGATGTGGTAGCCAAGGCAATTTCAACTTTACATCTTCTTGTTCCAATTTTTGTGATCCATGCATGATCTTCTGGACACTTCCAAAGGGAAGGAACACTCCTCCAGCTTGGCCCTCTGTAGCACCTCAGGATCTGGGAGACCCTACTTCACTGCTGCTTCTGTTCTTGGGGGTCATCTCATGGTATTAGCATCTTCAAGATGCTAGACTCTTCTGTGTCACTTAGAGTGCATGTTCACCTCTCATAGGCTTTCTTCATGGTGCCAAGGTTCAACTTCTTTGCATGTCTTCTTCAGTCCTGAGCCTTCAACTGCCACTGAGGCTGCATCTTCACCAACGGCCTTTCATATATCTTTTCACAGTGCCAAGTCTTAGCTCCTCTCCATGACCCATCCAAAACCAGAACCACCTGGTTATTCTTATATATAATCAATTCAAGCTGCTAGAGTGATGTCTATCTGTGGAACATAGTTTCTTTGGGCTCTCAGAAAACATTTCTGAGTTGATTTCACCTCAGTGATGCTGGTCCCGTCTTAATCACTGCTGTTTTTTTCTCCAACTAACAAGCACCAATGGTCCCAGTAACTCTTTCTATTTTTGACTATGAAGCTAGAGCCATATGGCTAAATCTGCTAAATCTTGCTATTTGCTGGGGTTGGAACATGGCCCCTCTTTACTATTCAATCTTCACCAGATTTATATTTTCAATGGAATCCTTCACTGTCTAAGCTTGCCTATCCTGAAACTTCCTCTGTAAAAGGTTGGCCTTGAATTCAGAGACCTGTTTGTCTCTGTCTCCAGCGAATAAAGGCATATGCCACCAAGCCTGGAATGAAGCTTTTAACTCTTTTTCACAAGATTTTTATAACTTCTGGATTATAGTTCCTTCCAGATACCATCTAGTTGACAACAAAGAATAGCCGTAACAATCCATCCCTTGTCAATTTGACACACAATCATATCTTCTTATGATGAAATATTATATTAAAATAAAATAATCAGATCATAATAATATCTACCATGATGTAAATATTTCTAGTCCAATAGCAGACACATAAACAATAGATTAACTGGGTGCAATCTTGCCTGTAGGCCATTACTAACTTAATTTCATTTAATATCATTAAACACAGGATTTAACTACATTCTACTTCCTGGTGCCCTTCTAATCTTTAAATCATACATTTTGTATTTTTCCTTTCTCAGTTTGCTACAATTGAACAAAGTGCTTGTCATAAGAGTGAATGACAAATACAAAGTCTAGACTATCTTGTTCTCAGATTTCCTTTGCCAGTGTAATTAATCTAAATGTCTTCATCTTAGATTCAGGCAGAATTGTTTGACAAGAACAAAAAGTAGCCTTATTTTTCACCAAAATATCACAGGAATGGTTTCTAGGCCACATATTGACACTTGGTACCCTGAGAGGACATAAAATACCATTGGTGAAGATGCAGCCTTACTAGCTCATTCTGAAACCTCTTGAGACAGGACCCCACATTTCAAATCACCCTCAGCCCCACTATTTCCAATGCTTCTCCTAATATGGCCCATTAAGCCCCACTTAAACCATTCTACTGCTTTCCGAAGTCCCCAAATCTACATTCTTCTAAACAATAGCATGAAAAGGCTCATCACAGCAATACCAGTCCCTGGTACCAACTTTTTTCATAGTTAGGGTTTTATTTCTGTGAAGTGACACTATGACCAATCCAATTCTTTTAAATGAAAACATTTAATTGTCTTTGATTTCTTTCTTTATTTCTTCCTTGATTAAGGTGTCGTTGGGTATTGTTCAGTTTCCATGTGGATGTAGGCTTTCTGTCGTTTTTTGTTGCTTTTGAAGACCATTCTTACTCCATAGTGATCTGATAGGAGGCATGGGAGTAGTTCAATCTTCTTGTATTGGGCCCCACAGCTCTCCCAGGCCCCTACACCGAAGGTCTCCATCTTGTACCCGGGTGACCGGCAGAGAGGTGCAGGTATCCAGACTTAATCAGGGCCTGCCATCGCTCAGGCAAAAACATTTAATTGTAACTGCCTTAAACTTTCAGAAGGTCAATCCTTTACCATTATAGCAGGAAGCTTGGCATTGTACAGACAGACATGGTGCTGTAGAAGTTGAGAATTCTACTTCTTGATCTATAGGCAGCAGAAGAGGACTGCCTCTGTAGGTAGCCAGGAGGAGGTTCTGATTTCACTGACTAGAACATATATATTTGAGACAGCAAAACCCCACCTCCATAGTGACACACTTCCTCTAGCTAAACTGACCCTCATCCTATAAGGCCTAATAAGTGTCATTTCCCATGGGCCAAGCATATTAAAAGCATCACAGTATCCTTAGTCAAACATACATGGTTGGATATACATCCATGGACAGAATTGCTCATTGGCCTCTTTAAATCCACACAACATATGCTAATTCACGAGTCCAATACAAAGTATGTATAACTCTGAATTACAGATGAACAAATGATCAAATGTTGCTGTGAATCTAATTAAATCAAACTCCCAATCATAGGTATTAGTTGTAATATGTGTATGTATTCATAGATTTCATAATTAAAAGCATT
This sequence comes from Apodemus agrarius, assembly GCA_964023405.1. Classification (NCBI taxonomy): domain Eukaryota; kingdom Metazoa; phylum Chordata; class Mammalia; order Rodentia; family Muridae; genus Apodemus; species Apodemus agrarius. The sequence goes on along the minus strand of OZ030009.1, from coordinate 113,544,679 downwards.
ATGCAGAAACAGCATTATGGATCTTGAAACTCAAAATATTAGTGGCTATCTAGAAGCATATAGAAAAGCATGTGCCAGGAGGCCTAATATGGACTTATTCAATGAAACATAAAAGGCATGCTGGTATTTGTCATTGGACTGATAAGTTAAATTTTTTAAGGATGGCCCTTCAAAGTTGATAGTTTGTAAATGAACAATGACTTTATTTAACTACTTTGTGTTAAAAACTTAGCAGACACAGACATAACTGCCAAACATGAGCTGAACAAAGACAACACCAATGGACAAAGTCGATATCTAAAACCCATGACACCTCAATGCTGTAGAATGAGCCACAGACAACACAAGAATGGAGAGGTAGTCTTCCCTAGGGCAGAGCATACCAATTGGTTGCCAGGTGCCAAATGGTCAGCACCTGAAAACTCATATAGAAGTAAAATTATACAGTCTGAACAAGTTACACTGCATTCATACTAAAGCAAAAGCAATTAATAGATTTAAAGAAGAGCAGAGAGTGAGGAAATGGAAGATAAAAACATCATAATTATAATTAAAAAACTATAAAAAGAAACTGGTAAGCCTTTATTATTGTTCTTATCTAGGTATCAGATGTATTCTATACAAAATATTTTTAAAAATCTGGTGTGTGTGTGTGTGTGTGTGTGTGTGTGTGTGTGTATGTGTGTGTGTGTGTGTGTGTGTTTGTGTGTGTATAATACACATCTATACACATGGAATTTCAAGTGTCTGTAAAGACAGAAATGGTATCAAGTGCCAATTTTAGGTAGTTAGTCATAAACTCCAACAAATGGAGGCTTGGAAATGAATTCACACCCTTTTAAAGGGCCATACTCATTCTGAATCACTGAGCCATCTGTCTAGCTCCAAAATGAATTTCATTTTTGGGTAACCACTGCTTGTATGTCTGGGTTCCTGAACATCTTAGCCTTTTTTCCTGATTTTAACTTATTAGTGTTTTCTTCTGTGTCAATCTTTTTCATTTTTCTCACAGTTGTTATGGAAAATAAAATTAGGTAAAACACTAAGAAGCCCAGGAATCCTTGTGATTAGGCTAAACCTGGTGGGCTTCCAGGCAGATACACATCTGGTCTTTAACAGAACCTAAAAGCTTCAAGATTACAGAGCTAAATAGGTAAGCTGAGATGGTTAGTGATAAAAAACAATCATCATAAAATGCCCTTGTAAACCCAAAGAATGTGTTCATGGGTGTAACTCTTACTGCAGCTCACAGTGCTTAACTCTTTTAAATCACTCACTTTGAAGTTGTAGACACGATACTAACTACACACAAGCTTGTCTGTAAAGTACCACCTCTTTTGATAAAATTAGAGTGATAAAATTAGAGTCTTTCTGTATAAATAGAATGGTAATAATTATAGAAAATAGGTCACAGATTTGAGGCAGGTATGGGACATAGGAAGAGTTGGAAGCAGGAGAATGATGGACATAAATGATACAAATACTGTGCTCATGCATGAAATTCTTTGAAAATGTTTAAATTGAATTAAGATCCCAATATATAATTAGCTTGAGTTCCTGTTCCTTACAGCTAGGAAGTTTTAATGTACTCTATTTAGAGAAATTTTAATGATTTCTTTGGCAAGGAATCATATCCAAAGATCTTTAAGGTCTATAGGATCCATCTGGAATGCAGACACACCCTGGATTACAGTATCATCTGGCTGAAATACAGACATGCCCTCAGTACACACTTTTAATCACTAACAATGAAGGTAAGGCTAGTATGTAGAAGAAAGCAGCCATGTTTCGAAGTGACATTTAATTCAGGGAAAGATTTGACAGAAAGAACAAGACATAGGAAATATGTCCAGCTCACACAAGAGCAGCAGAGTAGAGAGAGGCTACAGAGATAGTTAAATCAAAGAAAAAAATGCTTGTGGCTCAGCCCACACTTTGTATTTGTACATCTCATCTCTCCATCTGAGGAAATAAAAACAACATTTACAAACCTAGTCTTGTGTTATTTTGTTAGTTTAGTGAGAGGTTCAACTACTGGAAGTCTATTAAATTTGTTCCAAAACATAACCTTAAAAATCAGTATATTTTACAAGATAGTGATGCCTGAATCATGCAGGCTTTGGCAATCCCTTTGTTAAGCCGACAGTCCTTCATATAGGAAATTTGGAATACTTGATGGCATGAATGACAGTATCTTTGAAAATATTAGGACCTAGGTGAAATATTAAGGCCTACTTGGAATGTCAAGTCCTAGGTAACCGTTATGTGGCTAGCCTGCCATTATATGGAAACTTTCTTATATGCTTCTGCTATGACTAGGAAACTGCCAATATTGATTACATATTTTGTTATGTTCTATGCCCTTGGAGAGCAATCACAATAGATGTTAGTTTTGTATAGTTAACCATAATATATGTGGACCTGATTCAACCACCTATTAGTACTTCCTGCACCTGTTCATAAGTTTTTATGGTAAAAGCTGCACCTGCGATGGACTACAGAATAATTAGACTATTTGAAATAAGACTTCCATTTTGAGTAATGGTCAAGTAAAGTTTAAGTTCCCAAGACCTCCCTAGGAACTGATATACTACTTGGCAGAAAGAGGTGTGTACTTGGATAACTCACATCTTGGTTGGCAAGTGAAGGCATGAATTTTCGACAAGTCCCATCCTGATGGACAAGTACAGACATGAATATTAGACAAGCCAAGTCCCCTGCCCCAGTTGAAAACCCAATCAATGGGAGCAGGATAAATGTACAGCAAAAACACATTCCTAAGCAAATGTCGTAACCTTAAATACTCATTGGTGACATAAATTAGCACAGATGTTTGTATATTTGGGATTTTAAAACCGTGTAGAATCTTAACTCAATGTCATGGTCCATTCCCTAAATCTGGACCAGTTCTCAGGTGTATCCTCAATAAACTGTCCCTGTCTGACTGAAATGAGTATCCACGTGGTTTTTAGGTGATTCCTGGATGTCAACATGAAACACTATCATGACTAATGTAAAATTATCATAGTTTATCTCATGACATCAAATCATAAAGGCATGTGTCTTCATTTGTTTGAATACAATTTGGTCTTTGATTCAACATATCTGTCTCCTTTTTAGTTGAAGTCAATCAGCTCAAAGTGAAGATCCAACATATCTGTCTGTTTTTTTTTTTTGCGTTTTTTTATTGAATATCATCTTCATTTACATTGTCAGTGGTAAAACCTTTCCCGATTTCACTCTCCCCTAATACTCCAAACCCCTCCCCCTCCTCCCTCCCCCTGCCTCCATGTATATGCCCCTCCACCTGACACACTCCCACCTCCCCCCCCTTGGTTTCCTTTTGTTGGGGCCTCTGTTGAGCCTTTACCTGACCAAGAACCACTCCACCACTGATGCCCAACAAGGCCATCCTGTGCCACATTTTTGGCTGGAACCATGTGTAGCCTTGGTTGATGGTTCAGTCCCTGGGAGTCTTGGGGATTCTGGGTGGCCGAAATCATTATTCTTCCCATGGGGCTGTAAACCCCTTCAGCTCCTCTGGACCTTCCTTGAGCTCTTCCATTGGGGATCCCATGCCCAGTCTAATAGTTGGTTGCTAGCATCTGCCTCTGTATTTGTAAGGCTCTGGCAGGGCCCCTCCAGAGACAACCATGGCATACTCCTTTTGGTATACAGTTCTTGTCATCCATAGTAGTGTCGGGGTTTGTTGACTGTTTAAAGGATGAATCCCCAGGCAGGGCAGTCTCTGGGTGGCCTTTACTTCAGTCTCTGTTCCACACATTGTCTTCCTTATTGCTATAGTGAGTATTTTGCTCCCTTTCTTAGAGGAACCAAAGCACCCTTACTTAAGTCCTCCTACTTCTTGAGCTTCCTGTGCTAGGTGAATTGTAACTTCTTTATTTTGAGCTTTTGGGCTAACATCCTCTTTTAGTGAGTGTATACCATGTGTGTTCTTTTGTGATTGGGTTTCCTTGCTCAAGATGACACTTTCTAGTTCCATCCATTTGCCTAAGAATTATAGCTGGGTACGCAGGTAGTATTATGTCTAATTTTCTGAGGAATCGCCAAACTGATTTTCAGAGTGGTTTTACCAGCTTGCAATCCCACCAACAATGGAGAAGTGTTCCTTTTTCCCCACATCCTCTCCAGCATCTGCTGTCCCCTGAGTTTTTCATCTTAGCCATTCTGACCAGTGTGTGGAATCTCAGTGTTGTTTTATTTGCATTTCCCTGGTAACTAAAGATGCTGAACATTTCTTTAGGTGCTTTAGAGCCATTTGAGTTTCCTCAGTTGGGAATTTCCTGTTTATCTCTGTACCCCATTTTTAATAGGGTTATTTGACTCTGTGGAGACTAACTTCTTGAGTTCTATTTTTAAGATATAGTTTGAACTCATTTTTGTTGTTTCGTGGCATGTATTGCCTTCCTAGAGTAAAGGAACCAGTTAGCTTTCTAGAATCTCTTTTATTCAGTAAATAATGATCATGAGGGATTATATTCATAACCCAATCACACCTAAATATTATCATGTTAGGAGTAGAATTTTAAGGACATCTACATGTAAATTATGCAATAACGCCATAGTAAATATGATGAAGATGACAACAATGTTCAGGACTAGTCTCTGACAGGTACTAGTTTCATACGTTTTCAATAAAAAAGTATGTTTTACTTAGTATTTCTATTGCTGCGAAGAGATACTAGGACTATAGGAACTTTTATGAAGGAAAAATTTAATTGGAGGCTGGCTGACTATTCAGAAGCTTATTCCATCATCATCATGGTAGGAAGAAAGTCAGACTGAAGGCAGACATAGTGCTGGAGAAGGAAGTGAGAGTTCTACACCGTCTTCCTAAGGCAGTAGGAAAAATTGTGAGCAACTAGGTCTGGCTTCAGCTCCTGAAAACTCAAATCAATGCCCCAGTTGCACACTTCCTCCAACAAGGTCATACCTTCTACTAGTACCATCCCCTATAGGCCTATGGTAGGCTCTTTTAACTCAAACTATCGCAAGCCACTTGTTGACCACTATAGATTTGTGGCTGTATCATAATGGAAATTGCATTAAGTCCAACTTCAAAAGTCCCCATAGCATATAAGACTCAGATTTGTTTAAAAATCCAGTCTCTTCCAAGACTCATGCCCATCTCCTAACTGTAAGCCCCTCTAAATCAAAATGGAAAGCAGATCACATACTTCCAATAAACAGTAGTTGTTATTCCATAAGTGAGCACAGTGAGAAAATACTGGGCCAAAGCAAGAGCAACAACCTTCTAGACAAATTCTAAACTATGATTCTTCATAACTGATGTCAAAGCACACTTCAGAGCTCCAAGTCCTTCCAGTTTTGTTGACTGCAACACACTGCCTTCTAATGGGCTGGTTCTACTCCCTGTAAGCAGATTTATTTGGCAGGTACTCCATGACTGTGTTCTCTCCAGTATCTTGGGGTCTCCTAGGAAACCCAGGCTTCACCTTTACAGCTTAATTCAATATTTTCTTTATTGCCTCCATGCAGTGACAACCCTGCCTCTTGCCTGGCCTTAGCAGCTTTCTTTAGTCATTGAAGGTAATTCCATAATGACTTTTTTGTATACTTGACACTGAACTAAGACCATGTGACTGATTCTGCCAAGTTCTCCTTTTTGCTGGGACTAGAACAAGGCCCTCCTTTTCAGTTACCTTTTCATAGCTTTCTGATTTTAATGGTTTCCTTCATTCCTTAAACTTGACTGTCCTGGAACTTCATCTATAGGTTAGGCTAGACTGGAACTCTGCTGTCTGAATATTAGTATTAAGGTATGTACCACCATACCTGGCCCTAAACTTTAATTCCTTTTCACAAGATGAAAACTTTAAGATTATCTGAGTGTACTCTTGCTCTAAGATCACAACTCCCAGTATTCCATTCAGCAACAGGATTTTTTTAATCTGTTCACCTTATTTCTTGGCCCTGTTATCCATATATGTATAAGACAGGCTACTGGTAACCATATAATACAACCAGTCATAGGCTGTTTTGAAATGTCCTCAACCGAACCTGTTAATCCAGAAATTACTTTAGCCTTGTTTTTATACAAAGGTGAACAGCCACATTTTTCACTAAAATACCACAAGAAGGATCTCCTAGACATATATAAATATCCTTCTCTTCTAAAAAACTTTTCATCTGGGCCTCCACAGTTCAAATCACCCTCAGTACTGCTGTCTTATATACTTCTACTACTACAGCCCAGTAAGACCTGCTAAAAGCATTCTACTGCTTTCCTGATTCAAAGTCCCCAAATCCACATAACTCCAAGCAAAGGCATGGGCAGACCTATCACAGAAATATTCAAGTCCCAAGTACCACCCTTTGTCTTAGGTAAGATTTCTATTGCTATGAAGACGTACCATGACCATGGCAACTCTTATAAAGGAAAACAATTAACTGGTAGCTGGCTTACATTTCATGCACACAGTCCATTATTGTCATGGCAGGAAGCAAATCAGAGCTCAGGCAGACATGGTCCATAGATATAGAGAACTTGAACATTTCTATATCTTTCTCCTCAAGCAGCAAGAAGGAAGAATGGGCCACTAGGCCTACCTTGACCTTCTGAAATCTCAAATATTTCACAAACAAGTGACACACTCCAACAAGGTCAAGCCTACTCCATACCTTCAATAATGCCAATCCCTATGGGTATATGAGGGTCATTTTTATTCAATCCACTACAATGAGCCTTGTTGAACGTTTATTTAGCTCTCCTGCCTCTAAGAGAGAATATGACACTCCTCTACTCTTGAGGACATAGCAGTGGTCCTTCTCTAGTAGATGCATTTTTCAGTGTGCAGCCTTCATCAGACAAGGAACTTGAGAATGGCTCACCTTGGGCTAACCAAAGCCTTACCAGTGAGAATGCAGAGTTCCTTTAAAAGAAATTTAAAAAATTATGTCATATAAAAGATTTTATTATGCAATCACAAAGCATACTAAGACATAGAATGTTAGTAGGAATTATCCAACTTAAATATTTATAATGTATAGATATCAAAATAATTCTATGCTTAAAACACACACACAAATACACATGAGAAGAAAGATTAAGCTGTATTTTTCACCTAAACATATTTCTCTGACTTATAAATTTTCAGTGAAGCACCTTGAACATTTTCATGGTGAAAATAAGATGCTTTACATAACTCTGTGATGTGAGATTGGTCTGTTGTAGACATCAAGGTTTTATCTATTTTTAACTAAATGAAGAAAACCTCATGGTGTTTATTTCAATATAGAAAAAGCTACATTTACAGAACATTTTTTTAATCAGATATTTTTTTGTATTTACATTTAAAATGTTATCCCCTTTAATGGTTTCTCCTCCAGAAACCCCCTCTCCCATTTCTCCTCTCCCTGCCTCTATGGTATGCTCCCCTGCTCACTCATCCTCTCCCACCTCACCTCTCTGGGTTTCACCTACAGTGAAATCTAGCCTTCATTGGACCAAGGGTCTCTCCCCCATTGATGCCAAACAATGCTATCCTCTACTACATGTGTATCTGGAGTGACTGGTCCCTCCATGGGTACACTTTGGTTGGTGGTTTAGTCCCTTGGAGTTCTGAGAAGTCTGGTTGATTGATACTGCTATTCTTTCTATGGGGTTTAAAACCCCTTCGGCTCCTTCAGTCCTATCTCTATCTCCTCCAAGGGGACCCTGTGCTAAGTCCAATGGTTGGCTGCGAGCATTGCCAGTGTATTTATCAGGCTTTGGCAGAGCCTCTCAGGGGACATCTATAACAGGCTCCTGTCAGCAAGCACTTCTTGGCATCCTCAGTAGTATCTGGGTTTGGTGTCTGGGGGTAGATCCCGAGGTGGGGCAGTCTCTGGATGTCCTTTCCTTCAGTCTTTGATCCATATTTGGTTCCTGTATTTCCTTCAGACAGGAACCATTCTGGGTTAAAAATTTAGAAATGAGTACACCAAGGCGTAGCCTAATCTCTAGGTATGGTCTCTAGGTTCTACCTACACTTTGTTCAGCATTTCAGCTAATCTCATTTCTGCTGGTTTCTGGGAGTCTTGTGCTTATCTGGCATCTGGGACTAGCTGCTGATTACCACCAGTTCTCCATCACCCATTGCTACATACCTCTGCTCAAATTCCTGACTCTCTAAATATCATCCCTGTCTTCTCTCATACCTAATCCTGCCCTCCTATTTTCCCGCTCTGTCTCCTCTCTTCCTATCAAGTCCCTCTCACCCTCTATCTCCCATGAGTATTTTGTTCACCCTTCTAAGAAGGAGTGAAGCATTCACATTTTTGTCTTCCTTCTTGAATTTTATATTGTTTGTGAATTTTATCTTGGGTATTCCAAGCTGTGGGGCTAATATCCATGTAACAGTGAGTGCATACCATGTGTGTTGACTGGGTTGCCTCACACAGGGTGGTACTTTCAAGTTGATCCATTAGGCTAAGAATTTCATCAATTCATAGTTTTTAATAGCTGAGTAGTACTCCATTGTATAAATGGACCACATTTTCTGTATCCATTCTTTGGTAGATAGACATATGGGTTGTTTCCAGCTTTAGGCTATTATAAATAAGGCAGCTATGAACATAGTAGAGCATATCTCTATGTTCTATGTTGAATCATCATTTGGGTATATGTCTAAGAGTAGTATAGCTGGGTCCTCGGGTAGTACTATGTCCAGTTTCCTGAGAAGCCACCAGATTGATTTGCAGAGTAATTGTACCAGCTTGCAATCCTACAAAAAAAATGTAGAAGTGTTCCTCTTATTCCACATCCTCACCAACATCTGCTGTCACCTGAGTTTTTCTTAGCCATTCTGACTTGTATGAGGTGGAATCTCAGGGTTGTTTTGATTTGCATTTCCCTGATATCTAAGGATGTTAAACATTTCTTTGTTTGTTTGTTGTCTTTTCTTTATTAGATATATTCTTTATTTACATTTCAATTTATTTTCCCCTCCTTGGCTCCCCCCTCCCTGAAAGTTCCATAAGCCCTCTCCCCTCTCTCTGTTCCCCAATCAAACCACTCCCACTTCCCTGTATTGGTATTCCCCTACATTTCTTCATCAAGCTTTTATAGGACCAGGAGCCTCTCCTTCCTTCTTCTTGGGCATCATTTGATATGTGAATTGTGTCTTGGGTATTCTGAACTTCTGGGCTAATATTCACTTATCAGTGAGTGCATACCATATGTGTTCTTTTGTGATTGGGTTACCTCACTTAGGATTATATTTTCCAGTTCCACCCATTTTCATGAAGGACACTGTCAATAACACAAAAAAGGAAAGCAACAAATTGAGAAAAGATCTTTACCAACCCTACATCCAACAGAAGGCTAATATCCAATATATACAAATAACTCAAGAAATTATACTCAGGAGAGCCAAATAACCCTATTAAACATTGGGAAAAGAGCTAAACAAAGAATTTTCAGCTGAGGAATATTGAATGGATGAGAAACACCTAAAGAAATGTTCAACATCCTTACTCACAAGGAAAATTCATATCAAAAGAACCCTGAGATATCACCTCACACCAGTCAGAAGGGCTAAGATCAAAAAGTCAGGAGACAGCAGGTGCTGGCTAGGATGTGGAGAAAGAGGAACGCTCCTCCACTGATGGTGAGATTGCAAGCTGGTACAACCACCATAGAGGATTCCCTAGCATGTAATAAGTACACATGCTCCACTATGTTCATAGCAGCCCTATTTTAATAGCCAGAAGCTGGAAAGAATGCATATGTACCTCAATGGAGGAATCGATACAGAAAATGTGGTATATTTACACTATGGATTACTACTCAGCTGTTAAACATTTCTTTAGGTGCTTCTCCACCATTTGTTATTCCTCAGTTGGGAATTGTTTGTTTAGCTCTGTACCACATTTTTAATATGGTTATTTGGTTCTCTAGAGTGTAACTTTTTTAGTTCTTTGAATTTATTGGATAGCCCTGTATTCGAAGTAGGGTCAGTAAAGATTTTTCCCAATCTGTTGGTTGCTGTTTTGTCCTATTGACAGTGTTCTTTGCCTTAGGGAACTTTGCAAATTTATGAGATCCCATTGGTTGATTGTTCATCTTAGAGCCATTGCTGTTCTCTTCAGGAAATTTTTCCCATGTGCCCATGTTTTTAAGGTTGTTTCCCATCAATTCTTCTATAAGTTTCAGTGTATCTTGCTTTAAGTGGAGGTTCTTGATCCACTTGGATTTGAACTTTGTAAAAGGAGATAAGAATGGATTGATCTGCATTCTTCTACCTGCTGACTGCCAGTTGAACCAGCACCATTTTGTGAAAAATGATGTCTTTTTTCCACTAGATGGTTTTAGTTCCTTGTCAAAGATCAAGTGACCATAGATATATGGCTCATTTCTGGGTCTTCAATTCTAGTCTATTGTTCTACCTGCCTTCACTGTACCAACAATATGCAGTTATTCTCACTATTGCTCTGTAGTACAGCTTGAGGTCAGAAATGGTGATTCCCCCAGAAGTTCTGACTGTTGAGAATAATTTTCACTATCCTGGGTTATTGGTTATTCCAAATGAATTTTCAAATTGCTCTTTTTAACTTTATGAAGAATTGAGTTGGGGTTTTGATAGGGATTGCACTGAATCTTTGGATTGCTTTCAGCAAATGGCCATTTTTACTATATTAATCCTGACAATGCATGAGCATGGGAGATACTTGCATCTTCTGAGTTTTTCTTTGATTTCTTTCCTTGGGGACTTTAAGTTCTTGTCATTCACGTCTTTCACTTGCTTGGTTAGAATAACACCAAGGCACATTATGTTATTGGTGACTATTGTGAAGGATGTTGTTTCCCTAATTTCTTTCTCAGTCTGTTTAACGTTTGCATAGAGAAAGGCTATAGATTTGTTTGAGTTAGCTTTATATCCAGCCACTTTGCTGAAGTTTTTTTTTTTTTTAATCAGATTTAGGAGTTCACTGATGGAATTTTTAGACTCACTTAAGTATACTATCATATCATCCACAAATAGTAATATTTTTACTTCTTTCTTTCCAATTTGCCTCCCTTTGACTAACTTTTGTTGTCTAAATGCTCTAGCTAGAATTTCAAGTACTATATTTAATAGATAGAGAGACTGGGCAGCCTTTTCTAGTCCCTTCTTTTAGTGGGATTGCTTCAAGTTTCTCTCTATTTAGTTCGATGCTGTCTACTGGTTTGCTGTATATTGCTTTTACTATGTTTAGATTCCAGACTTGAATTTGTCATCTTTCCAAAACTTTTAATATAAGGGATGCTGAATTTTGTCAAATGCTATTTCAACATATAATAAAATGTCCATGTGGTTTTTTTTTCGAGTTTGTTCATATAGTGGATTAAATTGATTGATTTCCATATATTGAGCCATCCCTGTATCCCTGGGATGAAACCTCCTTGATTCTTGATCATGGTGAATGATCATTTTGATGTGTTCTTGGATTCTGTTTGCATGGATTTTATTGAACATTTCTGCATAAATGTTCATAAGGGAAATTGGTCTGAAGTTATCTTTCCTTGTATAGTCTTTGTGTGGTGTAGGTTCAAGCATAATTGTGGCTTCATAGAACAAACTAGGTAGTGTCCCTTTTGTGAAATAGTTTGAAGAGTATTGGTATTAGGTGTTCTTTGAAGGCCTGATAAATTTCTGCACTAAACTCATCTGATCCTGGACTTCTTTTTGTTAGGAGACTTTTAATGACTGCTTCTATTTCTTTAGGGATTGTGGAACTGTTAAGATAGTTGATTTGATCCAGATTTAACTTTGACACATGGTATCTGTCTAGAAAAATGTCTATTTCATCCAGATTTTGCAATTTTGTTGAGTATATAGGCTTTTGTAATAGGATTTGATGATTACTTTTTAATTTCCCTGGTTTCCACTATTATGTCTACCATTTCATTTCTGATTTTATTAATTTGAATACTGTCTCTGTGCCTTCTTCTTAGTCTGGCTAAGGGTTTATCTATCTTGATTTTCTCAAAGAACCACTCTCTGGTTTTATTAATTCTTTGTATAGTTCTTATTGTTTTTATTTCTTTTATTTCTTCACTGACTTTGATTATTTGCTGCTGTCTACTCCTCTTGGGTAAATTTGCTCCTTTTTGTTGTAGAGCTTTGAGCTGCTAGTGTATACTCTCTCCAGTTTCTTTTTAGAGGCACTTAGAAGTATGACTTTTCCTCTAAGAACTGCTTTCATTGTGTCCCATATGTTTGGGTATGTTGTGGCTTCATTTTTATTACATTCTAAAATGTCTTTAATTTTCTTCTTTATTTCCTCCTTGACAAAGTTATCATTGAGCAGAGAGTTGTAAGGCTTCCATAAGTATGTCATCTTTCTGTTGTTTTTGTTGCTAATGAAGGCCAGCCTTAATCCATGGTGATTTGATAGGATGCATGGGTTTATTTCAATCTTTTTTTTTATCTGCTGAAGTCTTTTTTTGTTACCAATTACACAGTCAATTTTGATAAAGGTACTATGAACAGCTGAGGAGAAGGTTTATTCCTTATTTTTTAGGATGAAATGTTCTATAGATATCTGTTATATCCATTTGGTTCATAACTTCTGTTAGTTTCACTGTGTCTCTGTTTAATTTCTGTTTCTATGGCCTGTCCATTGAAGAGTGGAGTGCTGAAATTTCCCACTATTATTGTGTGAGGAGCAGTGTGTGCTTTGAGCTTTAGTGAAGTTTCTTTTATGAATGTGGATGCCTTTGCATTTGGAGCATATATGTTCATAAGTGAACATTCATCTTAGTAGATTTTTCCTTTGACCCTTATGAAGTGTCCCTCATGTTTTTTTTTGATAACTTTTGGTTGAATGTCGATATTATTTGATATTAGTACAACTACTCCAGCTTCTTTCTTGGGACCATTTGCTTGGAAAATTGTTTTCCAGCCTTTTACTCTGAAGTAGTGTCTGTCTTTGTCACTGAGGTATGTTTCCCGCATGCAGCAAAATGCTGGGTTTTGTTTAAGTATCCAGTCTATAAGTCTATGTCTTTTTATTGGGGAATTGATTCCATTGATGTTAAGAGATATTAAGTAATAGTGATTGTTTCTTCCTGTTATTTTTGTTGTTAGAGATGGAATTATGTTTGTGTGAATAACTTCATTTGTGTTTGTTGAAGGATTACTTTGTTGCTTTCTCTAGGGTGTAGTTTCCCTCCTTGTGTTGGCATTTTCTATCTATTATCCTTTGTTGGGTTGGATTTGTGGAGAGATATTGTGGAAATTTGGTTTTCTCATGGAATACCTTAGTTTTTCCATCTATGGCAATTGAGAGTTTTGCTGAGTATAGTAGCCTAGGCTGGCATGTGTATTCTCTTAGGGTGTGTTTGACATATATTCAGAATCTTCTAGCTTTCATAGTCTCTGGTAAGAAGACTGGTGCAATTTTAATAAGTCTGCCTTTATATGTTCCTTGAACTTTTTCCCATTTTGATTTTAATATCTTTGTTTTGAGCATTTGGTGTTTTGATTAAATTTCGAGGAATTTCTTTTCTGATCCAATCAACTTGGAGTTCTGTAGGCTTCTTGTATGTCCATCAATGTCTCTTTCTTTAGGTTAGGGAAGTTTTCTTCTATAATTTTGTTGAAGATATTTACTGGCCCTTTAAGTTTGGAATCTTCACTTTCTTCTATACCTATTATCCTTAGACTTGGTCTTCTGTTTGTATTGTGTATTTCTGGATGCTTTGGGTTAGGAGCATTTTACATTTTGCATTTTCTTTGACTTTTGTGTCAATGTTCTCTATGATATCTTCTACACCTGAGATTCTTTCTTCTCTCTTTGGTATTTCATTGATGATGCTTGCATCTATGACTCCTGATATTTTTTCTAGGTTTTCTATCTCCAGGGTTCTTACTTTGTGATTTCTTTATTGTTTCTTTTTCCAATTTTAGATCTTGGAATGTTTTCTTCAATTCCTTTACCTGTTTGTTTGTGTTTTCCTATAATTCTTTAATGGAATTTTATGTTTCCTTTTTAAGGGCTTCCAAATATTTACAATCCTCCTATATTTTTAAGGGAATTATGTATGCTCTTCCTAAATTCCTTCTTCATCATCATTAAATGTGATTCTAAATCTGAATCTTGCTTTCCTCCTATGTTGGAGTATCTAGAACTTGCTGTGTTAGGAGAACTGGGATCCAATTATGCCAAGCAAGTAGTCTTGCTTTCTTTTACCTATGTTCTTGTGCTTGCCTCTTCCCATCTTGTTATTTCTGGTGTTAGTTGTTCTTGCTGTCTCTGACTGGAGCTTTTCCCTCCTGTGAGCCTGTGAGCCTGTGATCTTAGGTGTGCCAACACTCCTGTGGAGACCTGCTCTTTTCAGGCCAGATGTGGGTACAGAGGGCTATGGGATAGCCTTAGCTCCAGGGCCCAGAGACAGGAAGTTCATTTACAGACTGTTAAACTGTCTCCAAATGAGCTCAATGAATGATTTTTCCCCAGAGTAAGGCATAACCTGTAATAGAGAAGAAACCTTGAATCCAGTAGAATTGAATCACATAGAAAAGTGCCTGTGTCTAATCTGGAAATTTGAAATTGTATAGGATAGAATGTTTGGTATTGGGCAAAATCTTTAAAGCAACAAGGTTCATCCTGGAGGTTCTGAATTACTTTCTATAGATAAAAAATTCTATCTGGGATCATATTCTTCTGATTTATATGTCACTCTTTAATTTTTCATGAAGGTACAGAAAAGATATGTTTCCTCAGTACTTAGGAATGATTTGATTTTGATTTAACTCTTCCCCAGGTGCCCACTCTCAGCTTCTCTCTCGCCTTCTCTTCTCCTTTTGAAAAAAAGTTCAAAAATCAATGAGGTCAATGAGTATGAAAAGTTGACTATAAGTAGGGTACAGATAAAGGAGCATGAAATGGCAGTATCATAAGAAAAAAGGTAGCTAATACAAAAGCTTTCTATACTTTCTATAATGTATTATGTCATTGTGATTTGTCAAAAGGGAAGTTTAGGTATAGTTCATACACACACATACTCATACATGCACACCCAAGACAAAACACAAACACAGGAAATTACAATGGATCCAAGTTTTCAATTCTCACAACTGCATGGAACATAAATGCAATATATTTCTTTTTTGTGTAATTCAAGAAATTGAGTAATAGAGATATTAAGTAAGTTAGCCAATAGCTGCTTATAATTAGAATGAGTTTTTAAACTCAGATCAGTTGCTTCAAGCTTTTAATAATGTTGTCCGACTGTCAAAGAGTATAAAGAAATAAATGACCAAGAGATTCATTTCCAGGGTCTGATGATTACCACTAGAGTGGTTTAGTTCAGAAGTACCTCAATATTAGTTCTGCTAAAGTTAATAACAAGATGGAAATATCTTGATATCAGCAAAGTGAGTCATAGCTTGTAATAGAAAAGGCTCTTTGATGGACATTCTTGATCTTATTTTTTAATATTTTAAATGTATTATTAGACATTTTATGTATATATTCACACATTATATACATTTCTCTTATGTACATGTATCTACATCATATTTATATACCCTCACATTATTAATCTGATGAAGATTTTTTTAGTAATAAAAAAGCAAGGGAAGGTTGTTTGCAAATTCCTTGAAATAGAAGTGTGTACAAGTGCACACACATATACACAAATACATGCATACATATATACACATACATTCATTCATACACAGACATACAAACACATGTATTCACACACACACACACACACATATATATATACATATACATACATATACACATACTGATACATACACAAGGAAACCTACTTTTCAAATAATTCACATTATTTTGTTGTTTGAATCTTTCTTGAAACTTCTTACCTATTATGCTCTTAAAATGACTATGTAATTTCCCTACAAAACTTATTTATTTAACCAACACTGTACAGAATAATCACTGATTCATATTTCTTAGACCTGAAAAAAGATTTCTAAATGGAAAATCATTTTAAAAGACAAAGTTGTTTAGGATTCTTTATGTGTGTCACAAGTTGCCTTGGAAATGGATGTTGAATTTAGACAGCAGAATTGGATATACATAGATTTTTATGAACATGAACAATACGCTCCAAAATATGAGTTTGTAATTTAGAAAATTACAAACATCCACTTAGTGGTTTATTTGCTCTTAGCTCACAAATATGTAATTTCAGCATTTTCTTCTGTGCTTTTGGAAATAGGTTACTTGTCTGTGTAGTTATCCCTTTCTTTGTGATAGCAATTGGCATGTATGCCTGTTAAAGTTTGTTTCTTTTTGCTAAATATTTGATGTGGTTTCACTAGAAGAACTTTTCAAAAAATGTTTAAAATTACATTTCTTTTCCCTTTCTTATAAAAGTAAAACACTGAACAGGTCAAATTGTCCAAAACACAGGCCCATATCAGGTTTCCATGAGGGATGTTCATCTTCTAATCAACTCACAACATTTTTTATCTGCTTTCAGATTTTTTCTGCTCTTTGTTTCTTTCATTGTCTTCTCCTATAATTTAGAACTCTTTTCTGTCAGCCTTCCTCCAGCACTTCTCTCCATCCTCTGTCTCTCTCTGTCCCCCTCTCTCCTATCTCTTCCTCTCTTCCTCTCTCTGTTTCTCCCTCTCCCTCTTCCTGTCCTCTTCTCTTACTCTCTCTTTCCATATCTTTCTCTCCTTCTGTTCCTCCCTCCCATTTTCCCTCCCTCCCTCTCTTCCTTCATTCTTCACTTCTTCTCTGTCTCTTGCTCACTTTCTATAAGTATGTTTTAGGAAAACAAGATCAATAGTGATCTATGTAATTTCCTGTTCAGCATTTCTTTTTGCAACTCCATCACTGGCATTGCTTTTTATGCACACATAAATTTTCATCTTACTTTTGAGGTTCTATAGTATCTCATTTATACATATAACATTACAATTTTTATTAAGTGTCCTAAAATATGAACATTTATACTTGCTCCAATTTTTAAACTTTCACAAGCTATAATAGCAAAAATTATCAACTTCATCTTTATGCATTTCAGTAAATGGCCATTAAATTTTATGTATAGAAAAAGGACTTATTTGTAGCAAACTTTAATTCCCAAATTTCTCTTTTGTGAACGATGATTCATAAAGATTGTCATGCATAAAATATTGAGCACTTATTAAGCATTCACTGTAAGGTACAAATCACTGAATATTTTGATATTTAAATTTATTTTACAATTGTGACTTTATGATTGTAACTCTGAGAGATCACTTCTCCAGCACAACAGCTTAGCACTTCTGCCCAACTAAATAAAACACTATCAAACTGTTTTTTAAATTATTTTGCATTTATTCACTTCACAACTCAATCACAGCACTTCTCCTTCCTCTCTTTCCTGTCCTGCCATTTCAAGTCCCTTCTCCATTTCCCCCTCCCCTTCTCTTCAGAATAGGGAAGCCATCCCAGTGGATACAACTCTCATCTTGGGACATCTAGTCCCAGCAAGTCTCAACATGTGCTCTCCCAATGAAGTACAACCAGGCATTCCAGATAGGAGGAAGGTGATCCAGTGGCAGGGAACAGAGATGGAGACAGCTCTCTTTCCACTCATTAGGAGACCAACATGAAGACCAAACTGCACATTTGTTATAAGTGTGTAGAGTGCCTAAGTCCAGCTCCTACATGTTCCCTGGTTGGTGGCCCAGGGTCCGTGAGACCTCAAGGCCCCAGGTTATTTGACATCGTAAGTCTTCTTGTTGTATTCTTGACCCCTTTCACTTGCTCATCCGATGCTCCCTACCCTTCCACAAGATTCTCCAAACTCTGCCTGATGTTTGGCTGTGGGTCTGTACATCTGCCTCCATCTGCTGCTAGATGAAGCCTCTTAGGAGACAGTTATGATAGGTTCCAAGCTGCAAGCATAAACAATGGCTTAATGAAATTCTCAGGCAAATGGATGGAACTAGAAAATATCATCCTGAGTGAGGTGACTCAGCCACAAAAGCACACACATGGTATATACTCACTGGTAAGTGGATATTAGGAAAAAAGCTCATAATACTTACGTTACAACTTACAGACCATAGGAAGTTCAAGAAGAAGGAAGACCAAAGTGTGGATGCTTCAGTCCCACTTAGAAGAAGGAACAAAATAGTCACAGGAGATAGAAGATGGGAGGAACTTGGGAGGAAGAAAGGAGGGGGAGAAGAAAAATGTGGGGGCAGGATCAGGTGTGGGAAGAGACAGGAGATATGTACAGAGGGTGAAGAAATTGAACAGAGGTGTGTAGCAATGAGGTAGGGGGAATCGGGGTAGCCAACACAAAATCCCAGACACAAAGAAAGCAAGACAGAACCCAATGCAGATGACATTAACTGAAATACCCCACAAAGGGGAGAAAGAATCTGTAGAGAACTTATAGAGGGGTTAAGCATGGCCCCTGTTGAAGGTTGTACCACCCACCCTTCTCAAAACTTTTAAACCCGAATTGCTCCTGTCTAGAAGAAATGCAGGGACAAAGAGTAGAACAGAGACTGAAGGAATGGCCATCCAGAGATGGCTCCACCCAGTGATTATTGCTGATGCCAAGAATTGCTTGCTGACAGGAGCCTGATATAAATGTCCCCTGAAAGGCTCTGCCAGAACTTGACCAATACAGAAACATACTTGCAACAAACTATCAGATGGAGCATGGGGACACCAGTGAAGGAGTTAGGGAAAAGAGCCAAAGGGGTTTGCAACCCCATTGGAAGAACAACAATATCAACCAACCAGTCCCTGCTCACCAGAGCTTTCAGGTACTAAACCACCAACCAAAGAATGCACCTGGAAGGACCCATGGTTCCAGCAGCATATGTAGCAGAGGATGGAATAATCTAGCATCAATGAAATTGGAGGCCCTGGAATCCTGTGAAGGCTTGATGCTCCAGCATAGGGTAATGCTATGGCAGTGACTCAGAAGTGGATAGATGCATGGGGTGGGGCGCCCTCATAGAAGCAGGGGTGAGGGGGTGGTGTAGGGAGTTGGTGGAGGGGAAACATAACATTTGAAATGTAAACAAATAACCAATAAAAAATATAAAAAGTATTTGTGTTGGTTTTCTCACATGGCATGGGTCTCAAGTTGGGGCATTCATTGTCTGTTCCCTTAGTCTCTGTTCCATCATTATCCCTGTATATCTTGTAGGCAAGACAAATTTCATGTTGAAGGTTTTGTGGGTGGATTGATGTCCCCTATCCTCTTCTGGAAGCCCTGCCTGGCTCTAGAAGGTGGCCACTTCAGTCTCTATATCCCTCTCTGGAATCTAAGTGAGGGTTGACTCCATTGATTCCTTGTACTCTCCCCAGACTCAGGCCTCCAGCTAGTCACCAGATTTGCTCCATCCCACTTGCCATTCTCACTTCCAGCCCTCTCTCACCTCCATCTCCCCATTCCTGATCACCATTATCAAAGAGAAATGATAAATATATACCAGATATTAACATTTCTGAAATTTGAACTAAGATTATCTGGGAATTCATCCTATAAACAGTCACCAAACCCTGACACTACTATGGATGACAAGAAGTACTTGCCAAAAGGAGCCTTTTATTGCTGTCTCCTAAGGGGCAGGGCCTTACAGATACAGAGACAGATGCTAGCAGCCAACCATTGGACCGAGCATGGGGTCCCCAATGAAGGAGTTGGAGGGAGGACTGGAGGAGCTGAAGGTGTTTGCAGCCCCATGGGAAGAATGACCAGGCTGGCCAACCAAAACCCCCAGGGCTCCCAGGGAGTAAGCCATTAACCAAGGGGTACGCATAGTTATAGCCACAATTGTGGTGGAGGAATGCCTTGTTGGGCATCTGTGGGAGGATACGTCCTTGGTCCAATGAAGGTTCAATAGATGCTACAGCGTGGGGAAATCAGGGAGAGATAGGTGGGAGTGAGTTGGGAGTAGGAGCATCTCCTTGGAGGCAGGGGGTAGGAAGATGGGATTTTTCAGGGGTGGGAAGGATCAGAAAGGGTATAACATTCGAAATGTAAATGAAGAATATAGTCAATAAAACATGTTTTCCATTATGTAGGAACATGCATTATTACTAATGATATGCAGTAGAATGGCAGAGCTTATAGCTTCTGTCTCCCTGTAACTTGTACCCGCAACCAGCCTTTCCACAGCTTTCTTCCCACTACTATTCTCTGACTTTTAAACACTACTCTAAGGGCAATTTTTATAACATCATCTGCTCAATTCCACATAGAAGTGAAATTATACGGTGTTTTCCTCTCTGGACCACCTTCTTTTGTGTAATATAAGGTTTCCTATGTTCATCTATATTGCAGTAAATGATATGATCCGATTTTTTATGGCTGAATGACAGTCCCAAGTAACTCAGACTGCTATTTTCTTTATCCAGTCATGCACTGATGGAGACCTTGGTTGTTTGGAAAAAGTGCTGCTTTGTACTTGGGAGATTGCATGTCTCTGGCACATCTCATTTTCTCTGTGTATATTCCAGGTGGTGAGACTGCTAGTTCATGTTTAAGGAGCACCAAGGTGATTGCTATAAAGGATGTACTAATCTACAAATGAACTCATAGTGTGAAAGCTACAAATGTACTCATAGGGTACAAACTTACTTTTCTCCACAGCATCCCTTGGTGTGTGTTATGCTTGTTGTTTTAGTAATAGACTTTCTAGTAAGAGTCTGATGGTTACTTCTTATGATTTGCATTTTTCAGATTAATGAGCTTTTGAGTAGTTTTCACATGCATTTGTCCAGTTGTATGACATCTCAGAAGAAATATTTGCTAAGAGTCTTAGTCCTTTTGGGAATCAAGTTGTTTATTTTGTATCACCTTTTGTTTTTGTTTGCTTGGTTTTGCTATTGGGTTGAGTTGTTTTCTTTTTTTATTAATTATTTTACTTTGCATTTCAAATGAGATCCCCCTTCCTAATTATGCCTCCACAAACCACCTCCTTTCCCCTCCCCCATCCACTTTTACCTCGATGAGGGTGCTCCTCCACCCATTCACCTACTACCACCTCACTTCTCTAGCATCCCCTTAAGTTGGGACATTAAGCCTTCACAGAACCAAAGGCCTCTCCTCCCATTGATGTCAGTTAAGGCAATTCTCTGCTACATATGTATCTGGAGTCATGCATCCTTCCATGTACACTCTTTGGTTGGTGGTTTAGTCCCTGGGTGCTCTGGGTGGTCCGGTTAATTAACATTGTTCTTCCTACAGGGTTGCAATCAGCTTCAGCTCCTTCAATCCTTCCCCTTGCTCTTCCATTGGGGTCCCCAGGCTCAGTCCCATGGATGTGAGTATCTGCATCTGTATTTGTCAGATGCTGGCAAAACCTCCCAGGGTATAACTATACCATACTCCTGTCAGCAAGCATTCTTGGTGTCAGCAATAGTGTGGGGGTTTGGTGTCTACAGATGGTATGGAACACTAGGCGGGGCCGTCTCTGGATGGCCTTTTCTTCAGTCTCTGTTCTATTCTTATATTTTGTATTTAATATAATATTTTATATTAAAAATTATCTGTATGTTTTTCCAATATAAGTTTTTTGATAATTTTGTATAAAGAACATATTCACACTCTTTCTCAGCTCCTCCACCTAAACAGGAAATCAAAAATGAGAAAATCTCTGGTGATAGCTACAGAAAGCTTTTTTGTTATGATAATTTGTCACAATATATACTTGACAATAATTTCTGTATTGTTGTCACATTATAATCAAAGTTGAGACTTCAAAAGAAGTAAGTATGAGAGCAATAAGAAAATGGAAAACATGAATAAGGGAAAAGGACAGCATAAGGTGATCAAAATAATAATTAAATGATTTTTTAATACCCAAGATAAATCAAAGTGTATTTTAAGTTGGTATATGAATAAATAAAAGTGTGAATATTTGTAATACAAAACAAGTTTGTGACAACATGAAAGGACAACCTTGTTTTATTGAAAAGAAAACAAGGTTGGCTGCAGGGCAGAGCAAAATCAGTAACATTCTGGGATCAGAAGTTTTTTTATAACAAGTTATAAATAACAAAGTTAGTAGAGATGTGTTTCATAAATTCAATGGAAAATTAATTAGATATTGATTAATATTATACCACATATCTACTTATTATGGATATATGATACAGATATCATATGTGTGTGTGCGTGCATGATTAAATATATTAATAGATCTATTTAAAGTTTCCTTCATGTATACATTTTAGGGCTGACCACTTGGGATAGATAATTATTTATGGTGCTCATTCTTGGGGAAGACTTCCTTATCAATGAGTGTGGCTGAGAATAACTTTTCCTATCCATTTTGGGATGTCAATTGCTGTTGCAATTCCTGTTGTTGAGATTTTAGTCTATAACTTTCTGTCATCTCATGAAGAAACAATATATCATCAGAATTCCCTGTCCTCTGGCTTTTACAGTCTTTTCGTACCATCTTTCATGATGGTCCCTGATTCTTGGATGTAAAGGATATGTGGTAAATCTATCGTTGTAGCTGGGTACCTCGCAATCACAAGGTCTTTGCATTTTGACATATGGTGCTCTGCGGTCTAACAAAGATGAAAAGTAGTCAGTAATTATAATTAGCTATTATGTCTATAAACAACAAGAATAATGAGCACGGGAAGATATCTCTAAATGTGCAATCATAGAATTTATAGTTTAGCAATAACCAGTAGATGTTTAATTAGACTTAAGAACCATTGAACACTCACACACAAAAAAAAATCATACCTGGTATTGTAAACCTAGAGAACTACTTGTGGCAAGTGAGATCACAAATCTCAAGCTATAGCCCCATTCTGCCACTTGGCTGGGCTATTTTAATTCTTAACTGCATTCTAAATACTATTCTTCACATCCACTGATAAGTATAGCTCTAACCCCTAATCAAAGAAACTTTTTTTGTAGTACATAACACTAATGTTTTACAAGGATAATTTACTAGGGACCTTGATCAATTCCCCTGTTAACTATGTAGATCCCATAGTGTTTTCTGTTTATTTCAAAATCTTATATAAAATTACTAGAAATTACACTTTCCGATGTTTATGGATTTTATTTCTGTTTTACTCACTGATCTATCTAAAACCTCAAGTTCAATCAGATTACAAATTGGTAGAAAAAGGGACTTCTTAGTTATTCACCACCTAGAATGAAGCATTAAGTGTAAGACAGAATATTTCTGTTTTATAACAATAAAATTTCAAATATCATAGTTTAAGTTATATTGAAATATTTATGCTTAACTTTAAAACAATTCTTCACTCCTGGTGTATATATACATAGACACTACTTTACACACATATACATATTACTAGATTCAAATTAACAAAACTAATGGTTTTATTTCTTTTTTTATGATTACTACTAATGTAAGATGCTTGTGCTTTCACTTTTCAGTTCTTGAAGCAAGTATCATTTTGTAGCTCCAGCTAGTCCAGAGGACTATGGCAACATTGAGGATAAAGATGAGCCTCTTTATCCAACAGGAAACTGTGATCTAGAAATAGCAGGAGTCCAAACTTTCTTCCTTACATCTGCTCATGCTCCAGCCTCCATTCTACTTCATATTGAAACTTTCCAGGAAGGAGGTCAGAGAGACAAAGAAATCCACAGCATATTTAAAGTCTGACATATTCTACACCAGTACATCACATGATGTGGACATGTCACTAGCCTTTTATCCCATGAGAGCAGCTCAAGCATCAGAGGCTTGACCTACAATCAAGGCCCAATATAAGCTTCAGAAAGCAAAGGAGTTACTCCTTCTTGTTTGACAAAAAAAAATTAGTTGTCATTTTGATTTTAATCTATATACATTTAATCATTAGAATTTTGTTCACCTAAAATATTGCTGTGTAATTTTTCACATGGAGACAATTATTTATTTTTGTGGTGGGAGAATCTGACATTCTATCAAGAGCAGATTATCTATAATTAGTTGGTCCCCAAAACTGCCATCTATTATAAGCTTGAGAACTGCTAGTGATTTATGGATACAGCTGTGTGAAAGTAATGGCAAATATCAATTTTCTCTTGTATGTAACACATTTCAGTAAGCATACTATAACATGTCTTTGAACCACGGGGTATTTTCTCAAATATCATATATACATTGGATTTTTGCCTGATGTAAGAAATATAACCTAATGTCATCTGCCTAAGATCTAAAAACCTTGGGGACTTAAAATTTTCACTGATTGCTTAATATTACTATAAGCATGCATATGACAGCTTCTGGAGTGCTATGTTGTGAGAATCATAATACTTAGATGTGAAAAGCAATCTATTATCTTACTGACATGTTATTCTATGAGTCACCAAATAGCTTCCCATGTCTTCAACTCCACATGTGTTAGAACCAGGCACTGATGGGCAAAGGCAACTCAAATTTAATAACTGACTTTGGAAATTCTACTGATGATTGTTAATTTATGAAACTAGTTAATTATAATGATTTACACATCAGAGATGAATATCCAGAGAAAAGAAATATTTCATGGCAATAGCTAAGATACTTTGTCAAGTATTGAATATCAGAGGACATAAACATAATTGGGTAAGTGGACCCAATCCAAACAAAAAGCAGTACTAATACAAGACAATATAATAATCTGAATGTGGCATTTCTGTAAAATAGAACAGAAAAGAAAAACATCCTGGCTACCATATTGAGGCATGGACTTGAGCAGTGTGTATATTAAGTAGAATGAACACTCAAAAAGGAACAGAAATTCTAATATTTTTCTCAGATCTGATATTTACACAGGAAAAGATAGCTCACCAAATTTTGGCTTCCATGTTTCCAAATCAAACAATTAATCCGTCCATCTAAAGCATTCATTTTCTCTACTCTTTTCCAAATTAATTAATATAAATGCAGTAGCACTCCTGCCAAGAAAGCAGCTAGCTTACTGTATAACTTCACCTCTCCTTCTGCTCCTCCAGAACGGATGTGGTCCCCAGCTCTGCAGCACAACACTTACTTCAGCCTCCATTTCATGCCTCCCCTCAATCCCTAGTGGATCCCACATATTTCTCCCCCCTAACACCCCTCCTTCTACTCACTGTTCTATTTCAAGCACCAGCTTCAACCATCTATCCTTGTGTACTCACAGAATACTCTTACCAGGGAAGCAAGGGTCTACCTGAGGATCTTTCTTTCTATTCCTCCAAGTTAAAACTCCCAACTCTGCAGTACACCTTCTGCTGTGGCGGCTCCCTGATTTCTGAAAGGAAAAGAGGAGGGGGGATCTGGAGGAGAGGTGAGGTTGGAGGAGGAGGGACTGAAAGGAGATAAGGGAGGGGAAATTGTGGTTCAGATATAATATAATAGTGAAGAAACAATAAAAAATAAGTTGATATCAATATTTTAATTTCACATCTAATCAAAACAACATTCATATGGGCTTTCTTCAGTGAAGTGTACTGTTTAAGTAAAAACAAAATTAGATGTAACATATTTTAAAGAAACAGAAAAAAATGAAACAATTCTCTTTTAACAAGTATCAAATGTTATTCTTGGTATATTGTACATGCTGCAATTATTTTGTATTGCCATAAATCTTCAAGGCATGAATATTAGAATGGTATTACTAATCAGTTGTTAAAATCAAGGAATCTGATATTTAAAGGTTGCACAACTAACAACTGACAACTTACATTTTATTGTCTACATGAGTCTAATTTCTAATACATAATAGGCTATTTCATTTCTGATTTTGAATGGCTATGAACTGGAAACTTTAAAATCTGTTTCAGTAGCATTACTACTTTGTTTGCTTCTGTTGTTACTCTGTTACCTCCACTGGATGATTTGGACTGTCCCTTCCACTGATGACATGACCCAGATCACAGCACATGTTAACACAGTTGTTGAGTCTAAACTGCAGGAATTTCAGTTAAGTGTTTGCTTTGCTCTGCAATCAGTTCAACTTTGCTCTACCAATACATGGCCATAAAGGAGTCAGGCAAACCTATCCACAAGGGCAAGGACAGTTTGTCTTGCATTTTTCTTTCTTCTCCTTCCTCCTCTCCCTCTCCTTCTCCCCTTACTCCTCCTCCTCCCGCTTCTCCTTCTCCTCTCCCCCTTCTCCTCCTCCTCCTTCCCCTCCTTCTCTTTCTTCCTCTTCCTTCTTCCTCCTCCTTCATAGGAAACAATAGTTTAAATTACATCAGGAAACTAGTTTAAAAGGATAGCTTAATTTCAAATACATTTGTTTATACTATCATGTGTTTATTCAATTTTTTATGTACTCAAATGGTATTATGTATAAATACAATTCTGATATTTGTCTCTAAGCCCTGTTGTTTGCTCAGAATAAATTCTTACAAGTCTAAATATTGGATCAGTGGCTGTAACTCATTTTTTATATTTTATTTTCAAGTTGTGTAATTATCATTTGCCATGAGGTAAGGTGATAGCAAAACTGTATCTTTCTTTGATCTAGCATTTCTTCAAATTCAGGAAGTCTGATTTTGTATTGATTATGCTTTAAGCAAATATGTGTTCATAATTTGTTCATTACTATTGGTTCATTACTTTCTAATTTTCCCATCTAACCACTGACTCTATGATCTTGATACTTATCTTTCAAAGGCTTTCTGGGTCTTTATCATCTTTTTCACTTTATTTTACTAATTTAATGGGAACATACCATTTACCCTTTACTACCCACAAATAGTCCTATTTAATTTATTTTATTTAATTTAATGGAAACATTACCCTTTACCCTTTAACTACCCCCTAAATAGTCCTAGTCATTAATGATTTAAATGACCTTGATAATACTCAGGAATGAGCTACTTACAGATCCACTAGGCCTTTTGTCCAGTTCCATAAAATCCAGATGCCAGAAGAAGAAATATGGCTAACTGTCCTTTTGACTTTAGGATACTTTGCATAAACTTTCCAGTATTTTTCATCTGAAAACAAAATGATGGTCACTACTCCTCTAATTAACTTCTTATGGCTAATAAGTAACACAAAGCATGGAAGTCAGCAGAGCAGGGATGGGGTTCCTGGGCATGCAACAATTCTCCCTCCTGTAATGATGACAGGGATCCTGAATGGCACACACCTTGCACTTGCTAGCACTTCCATGGCCTTTAGAAACTCTCCTCTTTCTTACCAACATTCCATTGCCACTTAAAGATTTCCCACAGTCATGGATCAGTAGGATTCACATAGTAAAAATGACCATCTTGCTAAAAGCAATCTACCACAAGTCCCATGAAAATCCCAACACAATTCTTTACAGACCTTGAAAAAACAAGTCTTAATTTCACACGAAAGAAAAGAAAACCCAACAACAACAAAACCAAAACTAAACAAGACAGTCAGAACAATCCTGTACAATTAAAAACTTCTGATCAATCCACACAACATTTACACCTTTGTATGCATGCTCACTAGTGTTAAAAACTGCATGGTATTGGTACAGGGACAGGCAGGTGGATCAATGGAATAGGACTGAAGACCCAGAAATAAACCCACAAATCTATGGTCACTTGATTTTGTTCTGTATTTATTATGATATATCTCAACATTACTATCTTTGACACTAGGTGGGAAATCAGACAAACCCTATTGTATTTACAAATGATAAGAAGGTAATATCTGCAAACAATATTATATTAAAAATAAAGAAAGCAAGCAAAACATTCTGTGAAGGTAGCTATTTACAAAGATGTATTCATCTGCAAGTAGACATACAAGTTTGTTTCTTATGTATCAACAAAGTAATTTCATGGTTGAATAAACGTATATAATTAGCCATCATGTTTTAGCATTAAAGTGTCTTTATCCATAGTTGATGAGTGATATGTAAACAGAGAACCCTGACAGATAGCCTATGAGCAACACCTCAGCCAGTGTTTTTTAATAACTGTGAAGTAAATGTATAGGACACTGATTTACAAGGATTTCTTTTCCTGTGCATCATTGAACTTAATCTTCAAAATAACCCTGTGAGTTGGTTACTTACCATAAGAGTTTGTGCTACTGAGTATATCCACTAGCAATAAAAAGAGAGCTATATTAAGAACATCATTCCTCAGAACTGGTCACAAGGATTAAGACTATATACCATAACCTGTTTCCTAGGAGGGTGCTGTTTCCCATCCCAGCATTATTCTGATTTTGTATTTATGCCCCATTTTCATTTATTATCATACTGAATTGATATGGGTTTGTAAATCCTCATGACCAATGACAAAGCTTTGACTGACTAAGTCCAAAGTATATGAAGTATACTCATGAGTATGCAAATCTCATAATTTTGGTCTGACATGTCCACTCTTTCATTTTATGGTAAATGAGTAGGAATAATATAATATCCTCTGGGCCTAAAGCTCATACACAATTTTAAAATGATTGTAGAAAGACACAATAAGGAGATGTTGGCATGCACATACAGCATGTATCATAAAAGAATGCATTGATTATGTCCCTATTTTGCATATTTATTTTACTAATTGCAGAAAAATTTGCATCTACTTCTCATATCTAATGGTAGATTTCTTAATAACTGTCAAGAGAAATAAAATGAAACATGTCTACATATATTTATACACAAAATATGTACATATTATTCTTTTGCATTTTCATTTTCATAGGGCAATTTCCAAACAAAATTTTTGTCCATAATTGATGGCTATTTTTACTTGTTACAAATTTGCATGCTAAAGAAAATATGCCCGTATATTGATGTCCGTTTATGCCTACTTTTGAGAACAGTTTCAGGTTTCTTGACCATTAATTTTTATTAGCATTTATTGTATCAATTGCTTAAGTATATGTGAACATGTTCGCTGCAGTATACACTTATCAGAGGTTGTCTTCTGATGTGCAGGTGAGGTTTCTTCTTTCTCCCCATGGGTCCATTGGGTGAAACTTCTTTCTCTTCAAAAGACCATCACAATTATTTAGAATCACTGCTTGGTTTTTCAATTTAATGTTTAAATTTTATTTTTTTCATTAAAATTTTCTTATTTGACTAGATGTTCAAAACCCCTAGTAGCCTTACCTCCAGCTAGATATATAGCAGAGTACTGCCTTATCTGGCATCAAGGGATGGGACTCCCTTGTCCCTATGGAGGCTTGAGGACCAAGCACTGAGGCAGGAGTGTGGGGCACTCTCATAGAGGCAGGGGGTAGAGGAAAGGGAGTTTCTGGGGGCGGGGAACTGAGAAGAGGGATAACATTTGAAATGCAAATAAAATAACCAATAAAAAAGAGTGTAGAATATTTCTGAAAACCCCATTGTAATGAAAAGTTTAAAATGAAAAAAAAAAAAAACCAGCTAGCAAAGTTAACCATCTGTACTATGCAGTTAACGTGGCCACTTAAAAATGAAAGTATGAAAAAAATAAATAAAATTTAAAACATGGAACTTCACACTGGATTTCACACTTTTCATTGTTGTATATGCTTCATGTACTTATGTACCACTGGAACTAAAGATCCATGGCAGAACTATAATCAGTGTGGCGGTTCCTCAGAAAATTGGGCATGTCACTTCCAGAGGACCCTGGCATACCACTCCTGGGCATATACCCAGAGGATTCCCCTATATACAATAAAGACACATACTCCACTATGTTTATAGCAGCCTTGTTTATAATAGCCAGAAATTGGAAGGAGCCCAAATATCCCTCAAAAGAGGAATGGATACAGATAATGTGGTGTATTTATACAATGGAGTACTACTCAGCAATTAAAAATAATGAATTCATGCAATTTGTAGGTAAATGGTTAGATCTGGAAAATATCATCCTAAGTGAGCTAACCCAATCACAAAAAAATACACATGAAATGCAATCACTGATAAGTGGATATTAATGAGCCCAGAAGCCCTAAATACTCAAGGCACAATTAGCAAGTCAAATGACTCCCAAGAAGAAGAAAGG
Organism: Apodemus agrarius; assembly: GCA_964023405.1. NCBI lineage: Eukaryota > Metazoa > Chordata > Mammalia > Rodentia > Muridae > Apodemus > Apodemus agrarius. The sequence continues at coordinate 113,514,789 of OZ030009.1, read as the reverse complement.
AGAGGACCCTGGGCCTGTAAAGATTGGATCCAGTATTGTAGACCCAGAACAGAGAAATCGTGGGGGGGGGATGATTGGGGAATAGCTGGGGGGGGAGAGGAATTATGGGACATATGGTGGGGGGGAACTGGGAAAGGGGAAAGCCTTTGGAATGTAAACATAGAATACAGAAAATAAAAATTAAATTAAAAAAAGAAAGAAAGAAAAGCCATCATTACCTTTATGTTCTCTTTCATAGCTCATTCGATATCATTGCCTGTAAATTAAACTGAACTCTGTCTGACTTTCAAATTTATATTCAGGATAAACCACTTCAAATTCCAATCTTACTTAGAACGTCATTCTACACCTGTTCTCAGCTGTACTAAGACCTCTTCACTAAGATGCTTGTAGGCCAAAGGAAGCTAGTAGATTTTATTTCAACTCTTGCATCAAGGGAAAAGTAATTTTTACTGAAAGAAGTAGAATAGATTTGCTTAGCTGCCCTACATTATTTTAGTTTACTTGAGGAAAGAACTGTTGAGAGAGATTGAAGCAGCACAAGGAGGCCAGAAGAGGGTCCGCTGCCCATAGCAAAGAAACAGACAAGGAGTTGACAGGTACAGACGCTATGAAAATGAAAAGATCCATCCTTGGATGTGGGATGCGGTGGAAGCAAGAACTCTCCAGTTTGTCCAGAACTACTGTATTTTTTGAAATAATGAAAGCTCGTGCACAGCTATGTTAGGGACAGGCAGAAAGTAGGAGATCATAGCTTCATCTCTGGCCCTTGTATTATGTGGCAAAGCATGACAGTGGCATTTATATATACAATGTGGCATGATTAAGATAACGTGCCCATCAACATAAATTTCATTGTTTGTGGTGAGAATGTTTGAAATTTACTAAGTGATTTTGAAATATAGAACTTGCTATTAATAATATATAACATACTGTAATGCTAGATCACAAAGAAACAAATAAAATCAAACAAAAGAAAAAGAAACTCCTGATTTCACCTGCTGGTGATGATGTTCCTTTGACCATGAAGATTCTGTCCCACTGGGATCCAGCCTCTGGTAACCACAGTTTAAAGTCTTTCTGGCTCTATGAATTCAGTCATTTAGATTTCAGGTACATGACAGTATAAACATTTTTCTTCCTTTGCATGTTATATTTCATATAATGTATTATTCTTCAATTTTATACACTTTGTTATAAATTATAGTGTCTATTGATCAAGGCTGAATAGTATCCTATCACATAGATAAGCATGTATTCATGAAATGTTTTTTTTTTACACATTCATCTGTTGATTGAAATAAAAACTATCTGGAATCCTTAATCAAGTAAAGAGGGCTGCAAAGCACAGTTGCAAAGGTTTCTTTTCTATAGTGATTCAAATTCTTTCGTATAAATGCTCATGAATAGTAGCATATACCAGCCTCTCTCTCTCTCTCTCTCTCTCTCTCTCTCTCTCTCTCTCTCTCTCTCTCTCATATTTTGTTACATAGGATTTTACTATGCTTACCAGGCTGGATTTAGTCCTTCTGTACCAGGTTTCCAAGTAGCTGAGATTACAAAAATTATTCATCGCTACATGCAGTATTCTATTTTTTATTATTTTTATTTACTATCATCTTCATTTACATTTCTGATGGTAAAAACTTTCCTGATGTCCCCCCTCCCCAAAGACTCCCTACCCCTCCTCCCACCCCATACTTCTACATATATATGCCTTCCACCCAACACATTCCCACCTCCCCCACCCTTGGTTTCCCTTTCTTGGGGCCTCTATTGAGCCTTTACCTGACCAAGGACCACTCTTCCCACTGATGCCCAACAAGGCCTTCCTCTGCCACATTTTTGGCTGGAACCATGTGTACCTCTTGGTTGATGGTTCAGTCCCTGTGAGTCATGGGGATTCTGGGTGGCCAAAATCATTGTTCTTTCCATGGGGCTAGCTTCTGCCTCTGTATTTATAAGGCTCTGGCAGGGCCCCTCCTGAGGCAACCATGGCATTCTTCTTTTGGTATGCACTTCTTGCCTTCCATAAAAGTGTTGGCGTTTGGTGACTGTTTATAGGATGAATCCCCAGGTAGGGCGTCTCTAGGTGGCCTTTACTTCAGCCTCTGCTCTACACATTGTCTCCCTTATTGCTCCTCTGAGTATTTTCTTACCTTTCTTAAAGGAATCAAAGCACCCTCACTTAAGTCCTCCTTCTTGAGCTTCCTGTGCTGGGTGAATTGTAACTTGTTTATTTTGAGCTTTTGAACTAACATTTGCTTACTAGTGAGTACATACCATGTGTGCTCTTTTGTGATTGGGTTACCTCACTCAGAATGACATTTTCTAGGTCCATCCATTTGCCTAAGAATTTCATGAATTCATTGTTTTAATAGTTGAATAGTACTCTATTGTGTATATACACCACAGTTTCTGTATCCATTTCTCTGTTGAGGGACATCTACTCTGTCTAGGAAATGACACCCTTCACAGTAGTCCAAAATAATATTTCATACCTAGGTTTGTCTCTAACAAAGCAAGTGAAAGATATATATCACAAGAACTTCAAGCCTGTGAATAAAGAAATTGAAGAAGGTCTCAGAAGATAGAAAGAGCTCCCATGTTCATGGATTGGCAGGATCAATATTGTAAAAATGGCCATCTTGCTTAAAGGAATCTACAGATTTAATGCAATACCCATCAAAATCCCAAAGCAATTCTTCATAGATCTAGAAAGAGCAATTCTCAAATTCATCTTGAATAACAAAAACCCAGGATAGCAAAAACTATTCTCAACAACAAAAGATCTTCTGGGGGAATCACCATCCCTGACCTCAAGCTCTACTACAGAGAAATAGTGATAAAAACTATTTGGTATTGGTATACAGACAGGCAGGAAGATCAATGGAATAGAATTGAATACTCAGAAAAGAACCCACAAACATATGGTCACTTGATATTTCACAAAGGAGCCAAAAACATCCAGTGGAAAAACAACAGCATTTTTAACAAATTGTGCTGGATCAACTGGAGATCTGCATGCAGCAAAATGCAAACAGACCCATTCTTATCTCCTTGTACAAAGCTCAAGTCCAAGTGGATCAAGGATCTACACATAAAACTGGACATACTGAAGCTTATAGAGGAGAAAGTGAGGAAGAATCTTGAACACATGGGCACAGGGGAAAAGTTCCTGAACAGAACACTAATGTCTTATGCTCTAAGAATAAGAATCAACAAATGGGACCTCATAAAATTGCAAAGCTTCTGTAAGGCAAAGGACACAGTCAATAGGACAAAATGGCAACCAACAAATTGGGAAAAGATCTTTACTAACCCTACATCTGATAGAGGGCTAATATCCAATGTATACAAAGAACTCAAGAAGTTAGTCTCCAGAGAGTCAAATAACCCTATTAACAATGGGGTACAGCACAAAACAGGAAATTCTCAACTGAAGAAACTCGAATGGTTCCAAAACACCTAAAGAAATATTCATCATACTTAGTTATCAGGGAAATGCAAATCAAAACAACACTGAGATTCCACCTTACACTGGTCAGAATGGCTAAGATGAAAAACTCAGGGGACAGCAGATGCTGGAGAGAATGTGGGGGAAAGGAATATTTCTCCATTGTTGGTGGGATTGCAAACTGGTAAAACCACTCTTGAAATCAGTTTGTCAATTTCTCAGAAAATTAGACATAGTACTACCTGTAGTCTCAGCTATACCACTCCTGGACATATACCCCGAAGATGCTCCTACATGTAATAAGAACACATGCTCCACTATGTTGATAACTGCCTTATTTATAACAGCATTCTATTTTTATCTCTATTATTATTATTTGTTGATGAAATCTTATTTTTATTTAATGACTGTAGTAACGTATGTTGCCAAAAACAATGTATGGGACTCTAATAATCCCAACCCTCATCAACACTGTGATAACTGCAATATGCATTGGTCAGAGGACTGCAGGTGTTTGTTCTCATTTTGGCAAATAGGTCACTTGAGTGAAATATAGGTAGTTGGTCTTGGCAACAAGCATCCTTAACTACTGTGCCACTTTGCATTCTCCTCTTGACAATTTTGATGACATAATATATTTATTTTACATAATTTATTGAATTTCTTTTTTTCTTAAATATGGACCCTTCACCAGAAATGTAGCTTGCAAATAGCTTCTCCCTTTCCTAGAGCTGTCGTTTACCTGACAATTTTCTTATCTTGTTTTGAAGACTGTGGATGTAATCTTATTTGTTGGTTTTTGTTCCTGAAGCTAGTGTTTCTGGGGTCAAACATAAGCAAGTTTTCACTTGACTAGTGTGATTTCTTCTATGTTTTCTTCTAGTAGAGTCTTTCTTCTTTCTATGTAAGAACAGGGAAAATCTAGTAGAATTATTTTTAGATTTTGCTTCAAGCTAAATGAACTGTGTAAGTAATTTGAATTTCTTTAAACTAAGCTGCCTGTACTGTAGATACCCTAAACTTCTGTGAGTAACACTCCTATTTTCCTGATTTTGTTTCAAAAATCAGATGGTAGCATTGCTTTATTTCAAAGAATATTCGATTTTCATTATTAGACTTAGCATAATCACTAGCCATTCTTTGCAGTTATCATGATCTCAGTTGGGTACGTTCTGTATTCCAATGAGTATATTACAAGTCCTTGCATTTTTTAAGTATGAAAAACTCCAGGAATTCTGCTTTACTCCAACAACTCTGAAATGGATGTTTAGAACAATATACAGACTGTCAAGGAGACTCTGACCTGAATGCACACATCTATTGTATCTCACTGAGACTCCTACGCATAGTACACAGCTTTTCTTTTTTCCAACCCAAACCTTAAACACCACATTAATTTATCCAAAAACTCCATAAATGTGGACACTATCTGAACAGAATAAATTTTACCTATTTTGCCAGTAAATCAAGTCAAAACTGTCATAGATGGCTAAGGTATAGTCAATGTGCCTCGCTCTTTATTATATTATAAAAATGGTGTCATTTTATTGTCTTTCATATTTGAGATTCCTACAAAACAAAGCAAAAATCAGAACAAAATAAATACCTTCTCCTCTCAAATAAAAGACAGAGTAACTTATTTGTAGATACCAACCCGGGAGAAAGAAACATAGTCTTTTCATTCTTATTCTAGGAATCTGATTCTACTACTTAAGAAAAATAAGTAAAAAATAAAGGTAACAAAATGTTACATGTAAGTTATGATTCCTGGCACAATGTTATCATAAAGTAGACTCTTCTCTTTTGTTTCTGAACAGTTCAACATTGCCATAACCAAAATTTGTTTGCAAAAGGTAATAGTTTCCCTACAGGTCGAACTCTGAGATAAAAAGTTGCAAGGGTTTATATACCTTTAACTCCTCTTAGGTATCACATAAAGTTTTAAGCAATGTCACAGTTTCCATAAACAAATATTAAATCTGCCCAAGACAGTGACTCTGAAATTAAATGGTGTTCTCACACCTCTTGCCTTGCATTTCCATGTCTTCATGAGTGATTGCAAAGTAGTCTAATTCTTGCTCTTCTCAAGTATGAACAAGATTCATAATTACCTTGAAATGTTTACTAAGACTTTTTCTCATCTGTGAAGCTTCGACAGGAAGATACTGCTTACTGGAATCACCAATTCCAATGTCCTTTCCGCTTAACATATAACGAAGGACAAAGAATACTGTGACCCTGTGGCTCTCAAGAGCTCTGAGTTCTGTTATCAAATATTCCTCTGCAGTAAGCTAAATAAAGCAGTGCTTTACTCCCCCACACTGTCAGGGTTATTTAAAGGAGTCTGAACCTAAGCTAAGTGTTGTGCTATAAATTTCACAACCAGCATGCCTGCTGTAGGAGCCCCGGACACCCAGCCGAAGAAACAGTAAGATTTTAGAGGCTGCATTTTAAAAGAAAATCTGAGCACACACTAAAAAGAACTTGAAATGTTCCCCAGAGGCTTCTCACAAAATTGCTTACATAGGGAACCTAAGGTTTCAGTCTCTTTTTGCCTTTCAAATATAATAAGTAGTTGGATAGTAAGGTTTTATTTAAAGAACAGCAAGAATATTCAGCAATATTTCAAATTCATTCGATAATAATTACCTTTTTGTGGGCCATCCCTGTTTATAAGTGAACTTGCCACCTTTAAGGGACCTTGAAGTAATTTAGACTCTGACAATAATACCAACACTAATGACTAATGAATCATGATTAGATTTCTCACAGTATATGTCATAATTGGACTCTCCAGAAGTCCTTCTCATTACAGGATGAACTTACGCCCCCTCTAAAATCTGTGAGTTGATCCTGTGATGATGATACACAAATATTGCCAGCATAAGCAATTTCAGGACCTTCAGTCTTCCTTTTATTTCCTGCTGATATTCAAACTAATCCAAAGACTTGTAAAATCATTGATTTTTCCCTTTGATACTAAAACTTGGCACAAAGAGTAAACAAAATAATACATGGTGATAACATTTCCAGCATAAAGTAGATGCAAGACTTCCAGTGGGAAGTACTGTTTGAGAAGAATTATAAACATTTGTGGTTTCTGCTAAAGATTTAACATCTTCCTTCCATCCTCTCCTTGTTTTTTTCCTTTGTTTCTTTGTTTCATTTTGTTTCTTTGTTTCTTTTCTTTTTTCCTTTTGTTAAAAAATGAATTCTTTTCTCACACAATATGTCCTGATTATGGTTTCCCTTGGCACCACTCCTTCCAATCCCTTCCCACCTCTCCTCCCCTCCTCTCTGGATCCACTCTTTCATCTGCCATTAGGAAAAAAACAGGTTTCTAAGTGATACTAATAAAATAAAAGAAGATATAACAAAAGCCTCAGAGTTAGACAAGACAAACAGAAGAAAAAGGATCCGAGAAAAGGCTCAATAATCAGAGACTGACTCATTCACACAGTCAGGGATCCCATAAAAATATTGAACTGGGAAATGTAATATGTACCCAGAAAAGCTGGTGCAGAACCGTGCAGGCCCTGTCATATGAGCTTTAACCATGATGATTTAAAGGACCTTGGTTTCCTAGTGTCCTCCTTCCCCTCTGGTTCTTATACTATTTCTGCATCCTCTTTCACAAGGTTATCTGAGCCTATGGGGAAGGTTTAATGGAGGAATTCCTGTTTGGGCTGAGTATTCTCATTTCTCTTGTTCTCTGCATGCTGATCTATAAGCTTAGCAGAATATCATTAGAAGTCTTTCATCACTATATTTTTTATTAAACAAGTAGTTTTTTGTTTTGCCCTAAGTCTCTGGGTTGTCTAGTGTCTTGTTCTTGGTCACTCAAGTGTCATGGAGTGAGCCTTAAGTCAAACCAGTTACTTTGGTTGGCTACTCCTATACCCATGGCCACCATTGCACTAGCATATCTTGCAGACAAGACACATTGTAGGTCAAAGGTTCCTCGCCCCCAATGGCTTCTTCTCTTTGATCTGCAGAAAGGCAAGAGATTAATTGGAGTAGTTTATTAAAATATAGCAGTCTATTGAGTACAGCCTCATTGCTCTAATTTGTTGGATCTCTCGATAAATGGAAATGCCTTAGCATCTTCATTCATTGAAAGCAGATGCAGCATTGACTTCTGCTAAGAGTTTATGGAAAAAAATGTTGTTCTATAAAGACAGATATTTTGTATTAATATTACAAGGCTGCTCAGAAGGAATGGCTATGAATGAAAAGCATGTCATGGAAATCAGAATAATATTGATACTATTAGCATGATGAGAGTGAGCCATATAAAAAATACAGTACTGGAAGAGAATGAAGATACATATATAAATATATGTAATTTTTATTCTAATTAATGATAATTTTATACTAAAGTTTGATTAATTTACAGTGTAAGGTTGCAGAAATGTAGCCTACCTCCATTATACATATTGCATTCCAACACATAACTATACACACACATATACACACACACTCTCATGTCAGATACTCAAGTACACATACATATATATGCACATACATACACATTAATACTTATACATATATATTGTTAAACACACATGTTCATAGGCATTAGTCACATATACATGCAACTTACATATATAAAAAAATCAAATATACATATTCAAGCATACATACACACATAATCATATATTTACAAACATATTCACATATACGTAGCTAGACATATATGAACTCATATACACATACACCTTTATAGACAGCTATGTATACCTATATAAACATACTGTCAAACACTTACATACTTACTCACACATACTCAAAGACACATATGAAAACATTTGTACTTGCTCCCACATACCCAAACATACATACTCACACATATACACACTCAAATACACAATCTCTTAAATTACATACTTATACTGACACATACTATCTCTCTCCCTCCCTTCCTCCCTCTTTAATGATTTCAGTGAGATCCAGAATATTAGCTTTTACATAGCATAGAAGTAAATAATTATTACATAATCTTATTTTTCAGAATTGTCCTTTGTGAAATAATATCATAATTCACCAAAGTGTAGGTACTGTAAGCAATAATAAAGAAAATAATTGTTTTAATTTTCTACCATAAATCATTTCTCCAAAATTAAATTCTGATTTTGGTTCAGTTATCACAGCCCCTAGAGCACTCCTTAAAGTGACAGACAAGAGACACAGGTACCATGGACTCTAACAGAAGGAGTATGGTATGCTTACACATACATGTAAACATTTATAAACATACATTGTCGATAAGTAATTCATACCTTAGGTAGGAAAAATAGACAGAGAGAGAATGGTCAGTCAAACCTTCATTCTCCAGTTACCTATGGCAATAATTTATTAGCTTTTGTCTTCACCCGAGCCCTATCTATACTATCTTCTATTATGTTCCTGTTCACAGAATGACATTGGAGAAAAGCAATTGAAGGCAGAAACAACACAGCTCATCTCATAAACAGAGATCACTCTCCAATTCATCAAAATGTGCTTATTGGTGATAAGTTATTTCTTTTATTCATACCCTATCATATCTATAAAATTTTTATATAGAGAAAATAAATCTCCTGAAACTGTAAAATTCATCCTATAAATTTATACAGCAGCACTGCTTTGAATATTTTAGTGTGATATATGATTTATTGTCTCCTTCTTTAGCTTATAATATATGGAGGGCTGTCCTAGACACTGCAGTCTCTGATTTGCTAAAATATATATCTGAACAGTTTGTTCTTGTTGCTGTTAGAAACTGATGTAAAAATGTCAAATATAAGAGTTATAACCACTGTAGAATTGATACAGTTCTAGTATTATACAGAAAACTGTTAATGCCATAATTATATATTATATTGCTATTAATAGTAATGTTTCGTTGAATTTTAACTATATTGGAACTGTTTTAGCATTTGCTCCAAACTCTCATTGTGAACCCTTTCCAAAACTTAATTACCAAAAAAATAGCTCATCTGTAATTGGGAACTTTAATAATTTACAGATTAGAACACATCGCCAATGTTCTAGAGAGACTCTATGTCTTGTCTGTAGAGAATCAACAGCTCTAATTGACTAGCCACTAAACAGTCAGATGTTATTTTCAAACATAAACCAAATTATACACATTTTCTTCTCCACCCTCTGTGGGCTGTTTGTGGAAATTGTTATAGAACTCATAGCATATAACAGAATAAGCCAGACAGTAAATGAGCTAGTTAAACTGGACTCTTTCACTTACTCCTGAGTCTCATGAAACATTGATTAGCCTCAGGCTCTTAGGGCCCAGTCCATTTACCCTCATTTTGGTCTCCCTAATTGAACATTTCTATTGGCTTTGCCTTTTTGGGCATTATCCTCCTATAAAAGTTTACATGTTGATTTCTGCTTATTGAGAAGTAATCAACTTAAATATTATTTTCTAGGGATATTATTGAATATTTTATTTATTTACATTTCAAATGTTATCTCCTTTTCTGATTCATGCCCACCCCAGAAGCCCTCTATCTCATCCCCCATCCTCCTGCTTCTACGAGGGTATGCCACCACCCACCCACCCACTCTCCACTCCCCACCCTTGCATTACATTACAATGGGGCATTAAGTCTTAACAGGAACAAGGGTCTATTCTCACACTGATGCCTGCATAGTCCATCCTCTGCTATATATGCAGCTGGAGCCATTGGTATCTCCAAGGTTGGTAGTTTAGACCCTGGGAGTACTGGTTGGTTAATAGTGTTGTTCTTCCTATGGAGTTGCAAACCCTTTCAGCTCCTTCAGTCATTTCTCTGACTCATCCTTTGGGAACACTGTGATCAGGTCAATGGTTGGCTGTGAGCATCTGCCTCTGTATTTGTCAGGCTCTGACAGAGCCTCTCAGGAGATAGCTATATCAGACTCCTGTGAGCAAGCAGTGGGCTAGTGGATTAAAAACATACAATACAGCAAGCCACTCATATTCTATATGCTTAGAGTCTCCTAGCTCAGCATCCACACAAACTATCCAAGACTTGAATGAGAATTTACATAAAATTTATCACTACAGACTCAGAAGCCCATAATGCTGCACAACTTTAAAGTCAGTGACTATAGAATATAAAGTTTATTATTATTTATATGCTTTAATTTACATTTTGAGAATTTCTTCATGAATATTATACTCACATAATTTACATCCCTCACTTTTCTTTTTCCAACTTCCTCCTATGTCCTCTACTACCTTTAAATGTATGATTGCTTCTATAATTACTCTGCGCACACACACACACACACACACACACACACATACACATACACACAAACTGTTGAATTCATTTAGTGTTTCTTGTAGGTATATAATTTTAAGGCTAGCTATTTGGGTTTGTATAACCTATCCATGGCCTTGTGCCTAGATAAAACTGATTCTCTCTCTGTCTCTCTGTCTGTCTGTCTCTCTGTCTCTCTGTCTCTCTGTCTGTCTGTCTGTCTCTGTCTGTCTCTGTCTCTGTCTCTGTCTCTGTCTCTGTCTCTGTCTCTCTCTCTCTCTCTCTCTCTCTCTCTCTGTCACTGTCCCTCTCGCTGTCTCTCAGCAGTAACTAATTTCCTTCAGGTTTTCGTCTAAGTGTAGAGCATTTTGAGATCTCCTCCATCTGTGTTGGAATATCAACTGGTATTGTCATTGGGTAGGTCTTGTTTAGGTAACCATACTGCCAAGTCCAGCTTCCCTATTTTAGAGAAGGCACTATCTTAAAGCAGATGTCCTGGTCACCTACTTATGGCAATGTTTCTGCTCCTTGTTCCTGTGTGTTCCCTGAGCCTCCTATGAGGGAGTTGTGTTGTATCCACTGGGGTTGGGCACCCTAGGGTATGCTGTTGGATTCATCTTGGCTCTTTTAGATTTTTGTAATACTCTCCAACTGCTACAGAAGAATGCATATGAATAGGCACACGTGTATACAATCATGCAAATACACACACACACACACACACACACACACAGAAACACACACATACACAAACACCTTTCCCAAATTTGGTTAAGATTCCTTCATTTGTACCATTCTCATAAAAATGAACAGTCTACCAGACATTATTTATTTCTACTTTTCTGTCAGAGAATCATGTGGATAAATTTAGAATTATTTAAAATGTATTATTGCAATGTGTGTATAATTAGAGTGTGTGAGAAAATGATCTATTTTAATAAATGTAGAAGGTGGTACTCAGTTGGAAACTTCAATTATTTTACAATATTAGCAATTTTCCATATGAAGTATATTTCTTATCTATAGATGTTCATTGTTTGATTCAATCAAGCCTGCTTTTAACAGAATCTTTCTCAGTAGATTTTGTGAAGTATCAAATTGAATATCCCTTGATTTCTTTTGTATTTTGCCATGATATGCTATATATGAGTGTGTGTAATGAAGGCAGAAGATTCATCTGATATTTCATAACCAATCTAAATTTGAAAAAGTTTAAAAGAAAAAATTCTTTCACTTAAATTTTATTTCTATTGTTATTCTTTTTATGCATTTATTAGATATTTTCTTAATTTACATATCAAATGTCATCCCCTTTCCAAGTTTTCCCCTGGAAACCCCCTATTCTATCCCCACTCACCCTGCCTCTATGAAGGTGCTCTCCCACCCACACACTCCTGCCTTCCCACCTTGGCACCCTCTATACTGGGGCATCAAACCCCCTCAGGCCCAAGTGCTGCTCCTCCCACTGATGACCAACAATGCCAGCTTCTGCCACATACATGGCAGGAGCCATGGGCCCCTCCATGTGTACTCTTTGATTGGTGGTGCAAATCCAAGGTGCTCCAGAGGTCTGGCCAGTTGACACTTTTGCTTCCCCCATAGGGCTGCAAACCCCTTCAGCTCATTCAGTCCCTTCTCCAGCTCCTCCATTTGGGACATCACACTCAGTCTTCAGTCCAGTGGTGGGCTGCAAGCATTCTCCTCTGTATGCGTCAGGCTCTAGCAGAGTCTCTCAGTAGACATCCAAATCAGGTCACTCTCGGCAAGGACTTCCCAGTATCCACAAAAGTGTCCAGGATTGGTGACTGAATATTGGGTGAATCCCCAGGTGGAACAGCCACTAGATGGCCTTTCCATTAGTGTCTACCCCACACTTTGTCTCCATATTTCCCCCTCTCATTATTTTGATCCTCCTTCTAAGAAGCACTAAAGAATCTACACTTTGGTCTTCCTTCTTGATCTTAATATGGTCTGTGAATTCTATGTTAACTATTCCAAATTTTGAGCTAATATCAACTTATCAGTGAGTGCATACCATGTGTATACTTTTGTGACTGGGTTACCTCACCCAGGATGATATTTTCAAGTTCCATCCATTTTTCTAAGAATTTCATGAATTCATTGTTTTTAATACGTGAATAGTACTCTATTGTGTAAATGACCTTGATTTCCATATCCATTCCTATGTTGAGGGACATCTAGGTTATATACAGCTTCTGACTATTATAAATATAGCTGAAAAGAACATAGTGGAGCATGTGTCCTTATTACATGTTGGAGAATCTTCTGGGTATAAGCCCAGGGGTGGTAAAGCTTGGTTCTCATGTAGTACTATGTCCACTTTTCTGAGGAACCACCAGACTGATTTCAGAAGTGGTTGAACCGACTTGCAATCCCACCAGCAATGGAGCAGTGTTCATCCTTCTCCACATCCTTCCTGTAACTGCTGTCACCTGAGTTTTTGATCATAGCCATTCGGACTAGTGTGACCTGGAATCTCAGGGTTGTTTTGATTTGCATTTCCCTGATGACTAAGGATGTTGAACATTTCTTTAGGTGCTTCTTGGCAATACCAATTTTCTCAGTTGAGAATTCCCTGTTTAGCTCTGTTACCCGTTTTTTAATAGGGTTATTTGCTTCTCTGGAGTCTAACTTCTTGATTTATTTGTATATATAGGATATTAGCCCTCTATCAGATGGAGGATTGGTAAAGATCTTTCCCCAATATGTTGGTTGCTATTTTGTTCTATTGAGAGTGTCCTTTGCCTTACAGAAGCTTTGCAATTTTATGAGGTGCCATTTGTCAATTCTTGGTCTTAGAGCATAAGCTACTGGTATTCTCTTCAGGAAAATTTCCCTTGTGCCCATGTGTTTGTGGCTTTTCCCCGCTTTATCTTTGATTAGATTTAAAGTATCTGGTTTTATGTGGAGATCCTTGATCCACTTGAACTTGAGCTTTGTACAGGGAGATAAGAATGGATCAAATTTGCATCCTTCTACATGTTGACTGCCAGCTGAACCAGCACCATTTGTGGAAAATGATGTCATTTTTCCACTGGATGGTTTTAGAAGCTTTGTCACAGATGAAGCAACCATAACTGAGTGGATTCATTTCTGGGTCTTCAATTCTAGTCCATTGATCTACTTGCCTGTTGCTGTACCAATATCATGCATTTTTTATCCCTATTGCTCTATAATACAACTAGAGGTAACTAGAAATTCTTTTATTGCTAAAAATAGTTATTGCTATCCTGAGTTTTTATAATTCCAAATGAATTTGAGAATTGCTCTTTGCTAACTCTATGAAGAAGTGAGTTGGAATTTTGATGGGCATTGCACTGAGTCTGTAGATTGCTTTCAGCAATATGGCCATTTTTACTATATTAGTCTTGCCAATCAAAGAGCATGGGAGATCCATACATCTTCTGAGGTCTTTTTCAGTATTTTTCCTCAGAGTCTTGAAGTTTTGTTATACTGATCTTTCACTTGTTTTCATTAGAGTCACACTAAGATATTTTATTCAGTTTTTGATTATTGTAAGGGTGTCATTTCCCTAAATTCTTCTTTTTTATTGGATATATTCTTCATTTATATTTCAAAGGTTATTGCCTTTCCAGGTTTCCCTCCCATCCCAGAAAACTCCTAACCCATCCTCCCTCCCCCTGTTTCTATGTGGATGTTCCTCCACCCAAACCACTCCCACCTACCCTCCCTGATTTCCCTACACTGAAACATCTATCAAGCCTTCATAGGACCAAGGATCTCTCCTCCTATTGATGCCTGACAAGGCAATCCTCGGCTACAAATGAAGATGGAGGCATTTGTACCACTTGTTTGATGGTTTAACCCCTGGGAGCTCTGGAGAGTTTGGTTGATATTGCTGTTCTTCCTAGGAAGATGTAAACACATAGAGCTCCCTTAGTCCTTTCTCTAACTCCTCCATCGGGGACCCTGTGCTCAGTCCAATACTTGGCTGCAAGCATATGCCTATGTATTCATAAGGCTCTGGCAGGGCCTCTCAGGAGACAGCCATATCAGGCTCCTTTCAGCAAGCATTTCTTGGCATCCACAATAGTGTCAGGGTTTGGGGGAGTCTCTGGTTGGTCTTTCCTTCACTGCTCTACACTTTATTTCCATAATTGCTCCTATGAGTATTTCTTCCCTTTTTTCAGAAGAACTGAAGGACCCACACTTTGGTCTACCTTCTTCTTTAGCTTCATGTGGTCTGTGAATTGTATCTCATTTATTGAGCTTTTGGGCTAATATCCACTTATGAGTGAGTGCATACCATGTGTGTTCTTTGTTATCTCACTCGGGATGATATTTTCTAGTTCCATCCATTTGCCTAGGAATTTGATGAATTCATTGTTGTTAATAGCTTAGTAGTACTCTATTGTGTAAATACACCACATTTTCTGTATCCATTCCTCTGTTGAAGAACATCTGGGTTCTTTCCAGCCTCTGACTATTATAAATAAGGCTGCTATGAATATAGTGGAGCATATGTCCTTATTACATGTTGGATCATCTTCTGAATATATGCCCAGAAGAAGTATAGTTGGGTCCTCAGGTAGTATTATATCTAATTTTCTGAGAAACTGCCAAACTGATTTCCAGAGTGGTTATACCACCTTACAATCCTACCATCAATGGAGTATTCCTCCTTCTCCACATCCTTTCCAGCATCTGTTGTCACCTGAGTTTTTGATTTTAGCCATTCTGACTGGGGTGAGGTGGATTCTCAGGGTTGTTTTGATTTGAATTTCCCTTATAACTAAGGATGTTGAACATTTCTTTAGGTGCTTCATAGCCATTTGATATTCCTCAGTTGAAAACTTTTTGTGGAGCTCTATAACCAGTTAACTCAAACAAATCAATACCTTTCCTCTACTCAAAGGATAAACAGGCTAAGAAAGAAATTAAGGAACTGATACCCTTCACAATAGTTACAAATAATATTACATACATTGGTGTGACTCTAACCAAGCAAGTGAAAGAAGATCTCAGATGATGGAAAGATCTCCCATGCTCATGGATTGGCAGGATTAATATAGTAAAAATGGCCATCTTGCCTAAAGCAATCTACAGATTCAATACAATCCCCATCAAAATTCCAAATCAATTCTTCATAGAGCTAGAGAGAACAATCTGCGAATTCATTTGGAATAACAGAAAACCCATTACAGTGAATACTATTCTTAACAATAAAAGAACTGGGGGAATCACCATCCCTGACCTCAAGCTCTACTACAGAGCAATAGTGATACAAACGGTATGATATTGGTACAGAGATGGTCAGGAAGATCAATGGAATAGAATTGAAGACTCAGAAATGAACCCTATGGTCACCTGATATTTGACAAAGGAGCTAAAAACATCCAGTGGAAAAAAGGACATTTTTAACAAATGGTGCTGGATCAACAGTCAGGATAGAAAAATGCAAATTGACCCATTCTTATTCCCTAATTTCTTCTCAGTCTGTTTATCCTATGATTAGTGGAAGGCTACTTATTTGTTTGAGTTTATTTTATATCCAGCCACTTTCCTCAAGTTGTTTATAAGGTTCAAATTTCTCTTGTGGAATTTTTGGGGTCACTTAAGTATACTATGAAATCATCTGCAAATAGTAATATTTTGACTTCTTCCTTTCCAATTTGTATTTCTTTGACCTCCTTTTGTTATCTAATTGCTCTAGCTAAAACTTCAAGTACTGTATTAAATAGATAGAGAATGGGCAGCTTATTCTAGTCCCTGAAACCCTGTCTCAAAAAAAAGAATGAAGAGATTTGGTAATTTGGAAATATTATAAAATCTATTAATGTATGTTAGATTCAGTAATATGTAAATCATCTTTCTTGTATAAAATTATAAACAAGCCCCTAAAAGATTTGAAAGCCTTTGCCCTTGTTCCAAGGCCAGATTCTATTAGGATAATTGTGCAGAACTGCAGTCTAAACTCTCTATAATTTCATTTTCGAAATAACAATCACACAATGGAATCTGTGCCTTCTTCCCCAGTGTATCCCAGTTATAAACATGCTCTCTTCAGCAGCTTCTGGTTTTTACCCCATAAGTGGTTACATTCCCATTATCAGAAAAAAAAATCATTTTTGTTAAAATAATGCTCATTTATATTGAGCTTTCCATCCATTTTATAACATCAATTCTGTTTTCATTCAACCCACATAAACAGTCCCAATATGAGACTGTGGATAACTTCACCAGTGATAAAACAGGTTCTCAAAATACATAAAAGAAAGGCACAAGATGGGCTGTTTGTCTGCTTCTTATAGGAATGGACCCAAAGAGTTGACTAGGATATTTTTATTTGCCTCCTATTTTTCTTTTTTTTTCTGAGCTCTGTATAAGGAATTTCGAGGATTATAAGCTGATACCATTCTCATCAGGTAGGGAGAATCAGGAAGATGAGATGTATGGGCCATCAGAATGAATAGGTACAAGAGAAATCCATTAACTTGTCTTCTAAGACAAACTTCAGGGCCCACAATTAACTTAGAAATTCATAAGTATGACATTGTATTAATTGTATTGATATTTCAAATAATGTAATATCTAACCAAGAAAGTCATGTAACAAGGTAGGCTAGATTCAATGAAGGCTAGAATGCCTTGACTACTTTGAAGAATGTGTTTCCTAAATGTGCTGGACTGTCCTGGTCGTTGCTTCATTATCCATTCAAGTTGTTTGAATACCATGTCAAAGGAACTCTTACCTTGCATTGGTCCTTTAATTCAGGAGTTCTTGTTACAATTTTTTTCAGTTTTAATCTTTCTATCTTCTGCTGAGCTTGGCTATGTTTTCATTTACCTAGAAATCATGAGCATAGTATATGTAGACTTTCAAACGCATCTCACCCATGTCCATATCTTTTGATGGACTATGTATTTTGTATATATTTGTATCCTCTCCCTCTCCCTCTCCCTCTCCCATTTTTTGCTCTGATCTAGTAATTGATTGTTGGTTTTTCATATAATTCATCTCACAAAGTTCTAAGTCCCCTAAGTCTGTAAGGCACTGTGGCACTAGAATAGGGGACAACCA
Organism: Apodemus agrarius; assembly: GCA_964023405.1. NCBI lineage: Eukaryota > Metazoa > Chordata > Mammalia > Rodentia > Muridae > Apodemus > Apodemus agrarius. The sequence continues at coordinate 113,497,023 of OZ030009.1, read as the reverse complement.
AAGAGTTCTACAGATGAACCAGGAGAAAAATTTTAAAAACTACTTTGGGTATCAAAGAAGGTGAGGGAAACAGAAAACAAAGAGAAAGGTGCAAGTGATCTCTGGCACAGTTCCAGAGAGCTGTCAAGGATTCAGAGCAGAGGCACCAGATGCCTAAAGATTGGAGCTATAACACTGGCTCTGAGATTCTGAGCCAGAAGCAGCACCAGCATTAGAGAAATAATCAAGTCTCTAGTTCTCAGTGACTTGAACTATAAAGACGTGGACTTAAAAGCCTCAGGATTTCTGAATGGCCAACACTACTGGAATTTCCTCAGACTGATTTCAGACTTTTACCTGGGTAAAACAATGAACGCAGCACTTGCAACAAAACTATAATGAAGTCATCTAATGACAGAATTCTTAGAAGTGATGTGTATTTATCACATGTTTTGGCTTTAATATTTTTGTTAAAATTATGATCTCTATATTATTTGTGTGTTTTTTATATTTTACTCCCTGTATCTCCATTTCAGAAGTATACTAAGCTAAGGAAAAGAAGTGGGTTTTGCTATAAAGGTTTGACTATGTTTTGACTCTACTTTTTTTTAAACATTTAGACATTAATATTAACATTCCATGTTTTTAATCTCAAATTTACTTCAATATAAATGACTGAACTTTTATGTATATGAACTGTGCTCAAAGTAAAATTATTGGAGTCAATACATAGTAATTAACTCTCACATTAATTTAGTGAAATGAAGTAAATGATTTAATTTCAGACAGCCTATTTCATAAATTTGCTAAAGGAAGATCTATATTTATCAGACACAGTTCATAGTAATACAGAACAACGAAACTGATTAAAAATAACGGGAGTTCACTATATCAGGGCAGAAGGACACCAGACAATGGGGTTCACTGGTAGCTCACATCATTTTAGCAACTTGTTATAGTTTGCATGGTGGGCGCTACAGGTGTCATAGACTATAGTATCCCATTCCCACGAATGGTCACCAGTGTCATCTGTCCTAGCTCTCTCTCAAGAATGCCCTTGTCCTTTCTCCAGCTTCTTTTTCTGAAACTGCCTGATAAAATTTCTTTAGTTGTCCCATTCCTTGTGTATAAGATTTCTTACAACCTTGACTCTTTTATTACTTCAACTTAAGCTGTTTAACAACACCTTATACAGAATTTCTGCCCTTCCTTGTAGATTTTGCTTTTGATGACTGCTTGAGATCTATAAAATCGTGGAGAAAGTATTAGCCTGCTAAAATTTTTGTGTCTTAAACTGCAACTCTGACCAGCACCAAATATACTGCATGTATTTTTAATCAACTCATGAATTAATTTTCATATGTTCTCCCTCTACATATCCCTGCTAAAAAAATATCTAAACTACTGAAAATTTGTGGGGCTTATGCTATGGTCTCTGTTTTAAAAGTTGAAGTTCTAAATATGTTTTTATCTTAAAATTATATTTACCTTTATATTGTATAGTTGCAAATTCCAAATCTAAGAAAAAAATCTTAATATTGTACAACCTAGTATACATAGTTTGATGTGGTGGTTATATGTTTATTTGTACATCTTACAAACAAGTTTCATGTTTCAAATTTAAAAATTAAAGAACAATCAATGAGTAAATAATTTTGATGCATATATATATATGTATAATTGGTAACATAGAATAACAATGATTTTGAGTGGAAATACATTATCAAAATTCCAATTATTTATGACTTATATAGTACATTGAACCCACATCTGATATTATATATATTTTATCTTCAGGAAGAAATTAATGCCATATTTCAAACTAGAAATACCTTCTGTATTAGTTATGTCACTGTGAAAAAATACATGGCAGCAACCACTAATAAGTACCAAGTTTTATTTTGCTCATCAATCCAAAGAGTTTGAAACTACCCTAGTGGAAAATTCTGATATTGTTCAAGGCAACCAGAGAATGCAGTAGAAGATTTTCTTATGACTATGGACCAGGAAACCAAGTTATACCCATTTAAAGGTAGCTCATTTGTGGCAGCTAAGTCCCACCTCCTGAAGATAGCAGAGCCATCCAAGAAACACAACCCATCATGGAGTGAGCTCAAAGATAGAATCTACCAGAATATTTCATATTTAGTTAATAACTGTTAACTCCCAGATGTTTTTCCCCATATGTATACAAAATGGTAAGGTTTGCTACATAAGTTTATAGAAGATATTAAATAAACCTCCTTTATTGTATGCATGTTGACCACCCCCATTCTTTCAAACAGCAGAGGATGGGAAGGGGAGGCAAAGCGGCCTCTCAGCTTCCTGTGTGTCACTCTCTCACCACTGCAATCCTCTTCTCAGAGAAGCACCACGAGTCACCAGGCCTGCAACCCCGAGAAATGAGCTATTAAAACCACAGGTTTTCATGCCACAAAGCCCAAGTGACAAGTTAATTTCCCTTACATTTTAGCTGATATTATTTAAAGCTCAGAAAGGGAGAACCTTGTCTTAGTGAAACTCACTACCTATAGCCAGGTACCACTTGTGGAAGAGAGCTAAAGCAGGGATGAGTTCAAATTTACTTCAGAATGCTTGCTTATATAATGAATACACACTGTTTTCTCTGTAAGATGCATGAATTTGGCTTGGGTTGATAAGAAAGCAAAGCAAAATACATTTTTCCCTATCTTTAAAATTTATCCCCATTCAAATGTGCTTCAGCAGGCTCTCCTGCTCCTCAGTTCTTTGAGAGAAATGCTTCTTGGAATCAAACCCAGACTTTGAAAGCATAGAGCAGGAAATCTTCACCTTGACCCCTGAACTAGAGCAAGCTAATGGAATCCCTGGGAGGTGAAAGAGTCTAAAACCTCCTAATCTCTAAGCCCTCAAGAGCTTCTTGCATTTTCTCCTTTCTCTACAATTTTATATGTAAATCACATCCCTGAAAGGCAGATGCCAAACTGGTCAGTTTAGCTTGAATATCCACAGCTCTCTTTTTACTTATCTAAGAGAAAATGAAATTTGTGGAAGAAAGTTTGTGATATCTGGGTAGAAATATTCCCACAATGTCACATAAGATGACCTGAGCTCAACTGAAGGATACACGAGGGCTATCTATTCTCCTTATACCATTTTACCTTTATAAAAATCCATTTTTTAACAAAAATTGTTGGACATCAAAATTGATCTGCTTAGGTGATACAATGAATCGGAAAGGGATTAGCCTTTTAGAAATGGGGTTTCTCAGTATAGTTTTGGTTGTCCTGGAACTTGTTATACTATACCAGACTGACCTTGAACTCAAGGATCTGCCTGCCTCTACTTGCTAAGTGCTGGGCCAAAAGGTTTCAGTCATCATTGACAGGCCTTTAGCAATAAATTTTAAAGTGATCATTTTGGGTGGATTGGATGAGTTTGCTACCAAATTAGTCCTCTTTCCAAAAGAGAATACAGAAAAAAATTGTTAATTTACAAAACAAAGCAAAAACTTGCTTATCAAAATGACTCTATGGTCTTCTGAGCACCTTGCTTAGAGGAGGAATAAAGCCTGGCCCCTTTTTCTTCCTGAGCTCCATCCTGATGGGTTATAATCTAGGGTAAGGCAGAACCCCTCACAAAACACCATTCCACCAGAGAAAACCTGCCTGAGCAATTAGGATGAACACATAGAAATTTAGTTTCTAACTTTTCCCATGGTACTTATGATTTTCTAACATACTGCACAATATGAATTAATTAGTTCATATTTTGTTGAATTTCTCAAAGAGCAAGCATTTGTAAGATAACTGAAACTGAACTGCTCAGTATTATTGTGAACAACATAATTCATGCTGAACTTTGAACCATGATCTCCTCTCTCTCTCTCTCTCTCTCTCTCTCTCTCTCTCTCTCTCTCTCTCTCCCTCCCTCCCTCCCTCTCTCTCCTGTGACTTTTATTTACTAGTTTTTAAGTTCTAGTTGGAAAGTTTTTTCCATGTGAACAACCCATGCTAGTCTCATCTGTTCCCGTTACTTTCCAGTTCTCTTCCTTCCCCAAATATTTACCATCACTATGTCTTTTTAATTTTAATAACCCACTAATTATCTGATTATGATGAATCATAAAGAAAGACACCCTCAACCCCCAAAATCTGTATTCTTCTTCCCAGACTTGGCAGCAAGCTACTGCAAAGACTGTCAGGTTCCAGAAAAAGGCAAAGAGCAGGAGACTTAGGTATGTGTGTAGTAGAAAGGGTGCTTTGAATTGATCTTACAGACAGTGTAAAATATCCTCCCGACAGGACTGTCAAAACAATTGCTGTTACAGAAGGGCGGCTGACCAATGGCAGCTTAGAAGTGGGAAGGTGATGTGCCTCGTTGTGACAGTGCTGTGGCTTTGAGTGAGGAAGATGGAAAACAGAGCCAGAGATCAGAGCTCTGGCTCCGGAGTTTGATACTTGGTAAATCTACAGTCAGCTGAGACCCACGACCTTGTGCACAGAAGGTTGCAAGGTGTATAGCGATGGTGTCCACCTTCCTTGCCTCCTTCATACTTGATTACAGAATGCTGCTGTCATGTCCCCCTTTTTTGTAAAAGGTCCGTGGCAGCCGCTTGTCGCTCAGGGACAGCTCCCTGGCTGCCTGCCATGTCTACCTTTTAAAGCATCCACCTTCCTGCACAATTTCACTTCTGGGTTTCAAAAGCCCTGCTGAGAGCTGAGAGGGAAGTTTCCTCAAGGAGCTGGAAGAAACAACTGAGGGGAAATGGAACATCCCACGCAAATGGGAGAGGAATAGACAGGGACAGATGAAAATACAATAAAAGGAGAAATGTAACAAAGAATTCGAACGCCGGGTCCACTCCTCATTTTCTTCTCTGTAGGTTGGTCCACATTTGCTACAACTTTGAACTGTAACAGAGTTACAGAAGGGAATAGGAGGGTGTGGAGAGGTAGGAAAGCAGGCTTTTGGACAAGTTACTGGGTGGTCTGCTTTTGAGCCTCTCCAGGTTCCTGCACTCTCAGTTCTCATTTTGTGCTGAAAATTAAATACTTAATGCAAATTAAATATTTCCTATTCACCCTCCTGCTGTTCGGTATGTGGTTATCATTTATTATGTAGCAATTGATTGCAAAGATTACAGATTATGAAATAATTGATAATTTATGGGTATTAATAAATAGGCTGCCTTTGGGTAAATATTGTTTTTTACTGAAATTATTATGAATTTCAATGCATTTTAATGGAGCAGTTGTTCAAGAAAAGTCTATTTATGTAATTTGCCATCTGTTTAAGTTGGTCCCTAATTAATAATGTTCAAAAGTATAAAACATCCCCCTTTCTTGAATGTAACTAACAAATCTGATCATTGTAATTGTTATAAAGATTAAAATAGCATATATGAACTGTGAACCAAATAGGAATAATGTTCTTTGGAGTCATCCTTCAGTTACAGGGGCTGAACATCAAAAACAGCAAGAGGAGAAGAATCAAGAGGACAACTGTCAAGAGGAGAAGAATCAAGACAGCAAAGTCCGCAGGAGCAGACATTCTGAGGGGCAGGAGCAAGGTGGGTCCTTTGGAGCTCACAGACATGCCAGTCAAAGGGAAGGTGGAGATAAGGCGGTCAGAAACACTTTGTCAAAATAATAACATGGAGAGCAACTGAAGATAACACCTGACCGCTGATCTCAGTCCAAATATAAAGACACACATACATGTGTGTGTGTGCGCGCGCACACATACACACACACACAGAGGCAGAGATAGACAGAGACAGAGAGACAAAAAGACAGAGATAGAATGGAGAGCAGAGAAGAGAGAGAGAGAGAGAGAGAGAGAGAGAGAGAGAGAGAGAGAGAACACTACTGTACTATTTGGAAGGCTTTCTTTGGGGAGGAGATATTTTAATTCTGACCTAAATACTACATAGACAATCATAAATGCATTTGAAAGAAATACATTCCAGAAATAACTCACAGTTTAGCAAAGTTTAGCTCAAGAAAGTAGGACAGGCCTGAGGCAGAATAATTGTGGGAGGAATTTGAGCAGACACTAACAGAGGTAAAGACACACACATGTGCATAGACCTATAGATGCAAACACAGGTAAACAGAAATTAGTTTTAAAACGCGTAAATAAATATAAAATGCTGGTAGGAAATGTTCTGTTGCGTTGGCTGCCCCCTCATCCTTTACCCTAAGGCTCAACATAAAACGTCACATCAGGAACATAACATTTTCTCATAAATGACTTCTTACAGCTAGGATTTTTGAAATCATTTTCAGATTTTCTGAGGCTCCAAAATTTTCAGTAATATCTGTTTTTACCTGTTTTACTTTTAATTGATTTTGTTTGACACAGGATCTAACTATGTAACTCTGCCTGTCTTGGAACTTGGAAAGACCCATCTTACTGAGATTAAAGGCACAAACTGCAGTTTACTGATGCTGGAGAGAGAGAGAGAGAGAGAGAGAGAGAGAGAGAGAGAGAGAGAGAGAGAGAGAGAGAAACAGACAGAGACAGAGAGAGACAGGGAGGGAGAGACAGAGACAGAGAGACTGAGACAGAGACTGAGAGACAGAGACTGAAATTCTCTGTCAGTCTTAGCTGTCCTGGAACTTACTCTATAGACAAAGCTGCCCTTGAACTCACATATCTGCCTGCCTCTGCCTCTGGAATTAAAAGCACATACCTCCACTACATGGTTTATTTTACCATTCTTAGTTTATTATTTGTATGAAGAGGTCTAGATCATAGCCAGATGGATTAGCCCTTTTTTCAGAAATGGGGTATGTACAATCGAAAAACAAAAGCCACTTTGAGAATAACTGACAGTGCAAAATCTCGGAATTTTAGTTTATTTCTCCCTGGTGTTTGTTGGAGACCTCCTTCAGAGACTAGTTAAATCCTCCCCGCTGTGCTGCCCATAAGAAATGCCATGAGCTTCCCAGCTGTTCGGGTAGTCAGAAGTCCTCCATCATCAGAGCACATATCATCCGGGATGTCAGCATTTCTGCATCCTTGTGTCTGTCCTTTATTCATTCATTCAGTGCTCTTAATCACAGGGTTCTAGACCCTGTGGGTTGTGACCTTCATTCATTAATTCATTCATTCATTAGCATTTTTAGGGATTGAATCCAGGGCTGTATTATACCAAAGCACATCCTGACCTTCCACTAACTAGTTTCAAATTCTCTGTAAATTATCATAATTTTGCAACAAATTTTGTAGAAATTTCACCATACAGATTTTCAAAATGAAAATCTTGATGTTTGGCTTAAGCTATCAAGAATAGAGAACCTAGTACCTTGTCACAATAGGGCTTTAAATCAGAGAGGCACACATTGTTAGCTTTCGTGAACTGATATTTTCAGTTGGCCTTCCCCACTAACTTCTCTATGCATTGCTATTGAAACCATCTTCAGAATATGCCTTGGTAATTGACATCCTCATCTCCCACATCATTTTATGGCTGAGACTGATACTGCTTGAGACATGGTTTAATTATTTGTAAATGAAAATATGCTTGCCACCTACTCAGCTCAGAGGAGCAACACTATTAAGCTCTTTGTAAGATCTGTTAGTACAGGACATTGCTCTAACAATAAACTATAGTGTTAAAATCACTTAATAACCCTTTCTCTTGATGGTACTGAAAATTATGTGGTCCCCAGCTACTTAAATACCCATAACAGCTGAATAGCCACATCATCTAGCAAATGTGCTAAGAACTTCAAAACCACCAGTTTTCAAAGCCTTTTCGGGCTATTCTACTGACAGTGCAAAATTCTGTCAAGCAGACCATTTCAAGGTGCTCCCAATAGACTCCTTAGAGACTTCATTTAGAATTTCCCTGTCAGTAAATTCATTCAGCTGGATTTCTATTTTTTAAAATTATTTAGAAATGCATGACTTAGTCCTAGTTTCAGGACTCTTGCATGACATTGAACACTCTGTGACCCAGCCAATAGTTTTCTGAATTGAACAACATACTGATTCATGAGTTGCAGAAAGTTTTGAAGATTAAAGCGTTATGAGCTTCAGATTTGGAGAGAGGTCTACTTAGAGTCACTTCATTATCCATACATATGTTAAGGCCATACTTATTTTATATTAATAGTGGTTTCAGATTACAAAATTTAAGAAGGTACATTTGCTTTATCTTTATCTTAAAAGGACAAGAATATTAATTTCAGTTAACCTCTTGCCACCAAGAGACAAGAAATTTTCATCAATTGTATACAGACACATGGCTGTGAGAATATTTGAATGAAATACTGCATTTTACTGTTTATTTTCCATTTTAAAAATACTCATAGGTTGTTCTCAATTATTTTAACCTCCCTGAGACTTTTAACACTACTTGTGACATAGGTTAAAGCCATTTGTTTATGCATACACTTTAATGTGTCCTGCACTGACTTATATTTTTCTAGGGTTAACAAGACATCCTTCTCTGTTGCTTTTCTTCCCCAAATGTTTTACTTTCTGCTGTTTCTGTGAATGCTAACTTTTAATACCTTGATCAGGTTGCCAATTGTTTATTTATTCTTCAGAAATGAAATGCCTGCCTAACTTTGCTACCTTTAAATTGCAAATATTTAAACTTCTCATAGAAAGACCCAAATGCAAGCGTATCTACTGAAACAGGTTTTGTAATGTGAGCATCTTAAAATTTTCAGATGTGTCCCTTGCTGTCTCTCATCTCACCACACTGTGTTTCCTGGCAATAGGTGGTCTTTAATATTCATGTTTCCCTTTATTTTAGTCCAGCCACTCTTTATTCTGTTCTTTTTTGATATTCATTTAGATTCCCTGTTCATGCTTAGTTAAAAAGGACACTTTTCTGCGCTCCTTCCTCATTTTGCCATGGTCTTATTCTACCTGCCCCTCTGCTTGTTTCTATTTTACTCAGGGCAAGACTGACTTGAGTGCTATCTGAGCGACTATGACCACTGCTGTGGAGGCAAATGCGACATTACAAATCACTGAGACTTACACAGAGCTGTCAATTCAATTCTTTCCCACTCTTATCCTTCTGGAAATCATTGTTATTATATCACATCCTGTTTCTCTGTTTCAAGAAGAGATATACTAGCTATTCCTTTATACATGACTTTATTTCTTATGTTTGTGTTTATCAAACTGCATTTACAAGCGTAACCTCTAGAACAGTGGTTCTCAATTTGGGGGTCATATCCCCTTTGGGGGTCAAATTACCTTTTCATATGGGTGAACTAAGACCACACCACAGAAAACAAAAATACTGACCTCATAACTCATAGCAATAGCAAAATTGCAGTTATGAGGTCGCAATAAAAATAATTTTCTGGTTGGAGGGTCACTACAGCATAAGGAACTGTAAGTATTAAAGGATCTCAGCATTAAAAAGGTTGGGAACCACTGCTCTATGACAAAATATACTCACAAGTTTAAACCTGTCAGTTTCTTACACTAATCTTTAGTCTCCTTGGAATCAGAAAGGAAAATTGAATGGAGACAGAGAGGAAAGGGGAAACAAGAAAGATGAAATCAGGTCCTGGGAGATGGGCAAAGCAAGAAAACGGATGGCGAGTGAGGAAAGGAAGCTGAAAGGTGGAACGGAAGTAGAGAATGAAGGAAGGCATTGGAAACAGCACTAAAACCAAAGAACTTAGTAACATGTTTATCCAACAAATAATACATGTACTTATGAATTGCCATCCATATTGGAAATATTTTTACTAATTGTACTTATAACTGGTAAACTAATTCATTCTGCATACTTAGGATTATTTTCAATGTAATAACTTTTATTGTTCACCTCCCCGCCAAATTTTTCAAACATGCTTAACAGGCACATGATTTGTTTCAATTTAGGACCATTGGAGTTGTTTTAATTGGTTTTCTTTAAAATATTTTAGCTTCAGCTCATGTCATGCATTCTGTCTAAATGGGAATTGAGCTTTTAGCAAAAATATCGAGTTTCTTCTTATTGCATTTTCACATATACATTTCCTTCTTCTTTGTCTTTATTTCAAGCTCTTTGTAGCACCTTGAAGTAGAAGAAGCTACTGCACCTTCCAGCATAGCGCATTATGTATTCTAAGCAGCCATTGGATTGGAGAAGGGCTAATAGGTGTTGCTAAAATAAATTTGGATGGACACATAATATTAAATTTGATAAAATTAATCAATTGATGATAAAATAATACTATAGAGGAAGAACTAAATTGGTTTTAATATACTATATTCTCCTGCCTACAACAAATGAGCTTGTGTATAAAATTGATGAATATTTACATTATAGGTGAAAAAATAAAATGAGAATTACAATTGTGTCTTATTAGAAAACAAATAAATGGTAGAAAGCAAAATAAAACACATTATTTCAATTGAGAATTTCATAATGGATATGACAAGTTTTGCTCTAAGCAAGCCCTGCATTCCCTTTCTTTCAATATTTCCCTAGCCAACCTCCATTCCATTACTATCTTCCAGTGTCATGCTTTCTTTTCTCTCACTCTCTCTCTCGCTCTTTTTCTCTCTCTCTCACACACACACACACTCACATGTATCTTTATACATATGTACATACATTATAAACAAAATACAAAGATGAAAAAGACAAAATTCAACAGCATTGTAAGGCAATAGAAGTGGGATTTATAGAGTTTATGAGGTTAAGTAAGTGTGCATGCTTTATGATTATAGGTGCATGTGTGTGTGCATGGGTGGGTACAACTGTGTCTCTGTGTATTCAGCCTTGAATGTTATTACTCAGGTACCTGGAACTCAGCAAGAATGCTAGGCTAATTTTCCAAGGATCCCCAGGAATGCATTTCTCTGACACTCTAACTATTGTGACACATGCATATAACTATTATACACACTTTTTTATATTTGTTGTTCATAAAGTCATTTTAGCTGAATAAACTTAGGCCTTCACATATGGAAGGCAAACTATAAACTGAATCATTTCCTGTCTTATAATGGTTTACACAAATTTTTACCTACTTCATAAGCCTGGTGTTTATGGTATATATATATATGTTTTCCTCTAAAGAAGCCCTGTATTCACTTTCTTTCAATATTTCTCTAGCCAACCTGCATTTCATCAATATCTTCCAATGTCATGCTATAGACACACGGACGGATAGATAGATAGATAGATAAATTAATTCCAATACCACTCATCTCCCTGTCCCATTATATCTGTCCTTTGCCCTTGCAAAATCCCCTAGAAAAGAAAATAAAAAACATACAAAGGAAAAAAACAAAGCGTAGAAAGCATCTCATTGTAGACGCTATAGTGTATCATGGTGTGTTCTACGGCATACCACTCTACCCACATATTTTCACTTTCAAATGTTTATTGCAATGAGTCATTGGTCTGGTTGGAAGTCTCTGGCTTCTGTCACACCATCAATATTAGATCCTCACTAGGATTCCTCCCAGTTATCCTGTTGTTGTCTTATGTCAAAGAGATCTTGCAGCTTTGGACCACCAAAACCATGATTGTATTCTGCCTTTTATGATTGGGTAAACTCAGTAATTTGAGGTACTAGAGAGATTCCTCAGTGGTTAAGAGTGCCTACCCTTCCCAGAACATGCACATACTAGGAATGTCAAAACTAATTGCAACTCGATGAGAGCTGATGCCTTTTTCTGGACTCTATAGCCTTTAAATATAAGGTTATATTTGTGAGTGCACACCCCCTACACTTACAAAAACACATACTTATAAAGAACTAAAGGTTGTTTATGTGTAAGCAAAAAAGGAATTTGCCATGGGAAATTCTTGCATTATTATAGTCTCCTATATTTAAGCTGCATATCTAGAAAACTAATACCATAATTTTAATCTAAGCCCAAACCCTGAGCTCTAAGTGGACAATAGTGTCAATTTCTTAAATTGTGAAAAATCAAGCACCAGAGGACCAACACTCTAGAGCCAAACACTTTAGACCATTTGTTCTCATAAATTGCCCCATCTTCACAGTAATGTCCCTTTTCTTCCTAGCCAGAGGCAGTGGATCAATTCAAGAAGAAAGTATTATCTGGACAGAGAACTCACACTGATAGTAACAGCACGCAGAAAACCTATGCAAAATTTCCTGAACAGCACAAAATTGAGGTGATAAATTTAAACAAAAAAATAAAAAGCACCAAAAGGAACAAAATACCTCTGTCTTTAAACTCCTGATAAATTTTTGTTTGACCTCTTACCAGAAAGCACACTGTTTGATTTTGAACACTTAAGCAGCAGCTTATAGAATAGATTTCATTTGTTTATGATGTATTAATATTTCTAATGTTTCAGAACTTGGTGAAATAGTATGTCATGGCAATTCTAGAGATGTTGATCTCTAAGTTTTCTGTTCTTGTTATATCTTTATCTGATTAGAGTAACATTAACCTGGTAAAATAAATTATGGCATCTCCCCTGTCCCATGTCAAGTAGAAGAAATTAAGAATAATTGATACTATTATTTTTGTAAAATATTGATAAATTTTCTGCTGAAACTCTAGTAGGCCACAACTTTCATTTTCAAAAGTGCTTTTTGTTTGGCTTTTTTTTTTGCTTAAATTAATTCTGAATTCTTTATGTGTTTCATGAGGCTTCTCCATTCCTTCTATTGAAAATAAAATGACTTTCAATATCGAACAACTTCTTGCTATTGTTAAGTTTATAAGACCTCTACAGCACTTTTTTTCTTGCTCATGTAGCTTGGAGTTCTGTCAGATGCTCCAGGAGTCTCTGCTGAGATTTCTGGAGCTCATCATATCTGCAGTCTTTCTGTTATGCATTTATTCCAGTTCTTTGAGTTCCCCCATATTCCAGCTTGTTCTTTAGCTCACCGAGAGCACTATAGTCCACTTGGATTACCGACACTAAGGCTGGCTTTCTGTGTACTCTTGTGAATAAAACCATAAAAAATTCTCAGACATATCTCATCATTGTTCTCCAGAGACAACTATTATTTTAGCTGCCTTTAATAATTAAATGTCTTTTTAAAGCTTATAATCTATATGACTATATCCTTTAGTATCTAACTCTTCCCTTTCATTTTCTAACTATATTGAAAAACACCCATGCATTTGATAAAATCCAAATTCCAAGTCTTTGCAGGCTCTTTTGCTGTAGTCACTGTGGCTAAAGAAATCCCAACTAGTAGTAACTGTCCATGCTTTTGTGATTCAGACCAATGCCCTCCAATGAGCGTTTAGGGGAAATACAGTCACACATTTTAACATCAAAATTGAGACACTTCTGAAAGTTCATAAAAATATTATTAGTAATTATTATGGACATAAATTATGGTCACCTAAGATAAATTGAGACAGGTAAATGTGTGATGTACAGTTGATAAGCCCTTAGACTGTACCACTCAGAGGGTCAGTGGAGCTAGTTTGGCATAATTGGCCTCTCTTCCTCAAGGTCTTACTTACAATAATCCCACCCTCCGTCTGCATAATTTCCTCATCACAAAAGATTGTTCTTCCCCATGACTCTTACACAAGTTGGTCTAATGACCAATTACTGTGCTCTCCCTCTCTCCTCCTTAGCAGCATTTGATAAATGTCTTACTCTCCCCCCAGAAACACATCATTTGACATTCAGAGCATCTGGATAGCTCTCTGCTTAACTAGCTCTTTCCTTTGGGAATCATTTAATTATCTGTCTTTATCTCCCAGACTTAAAGTCGGCTCACTGTGTTAAAATCTTCCATTTTCTTCCTTCAACATCACCCACTCTCTAGTGACTTCAGTCTGTCTCCTGGTGTTATAATCTAGATGATCAGGAGTTCCAATCCATGTTTTCATGTGAGCTCTGCCTCCTCAACATAAGAAACTCATATTCCATGTTTTATTTTCTCTCCATTAATCACTAAGAGCTATTTAGACTAAGCAATATTAAGGTTTCAACCCAGAAACAGCCATCTCTGCAAATCATTATCTTCTAAAAAAGTATTCTCCATGTTCAAACAAAGAAATGTAGATGTGGGCTTTACACTTCTTTTTGTCAAACCACTTAAAAATTTCCCAGTCAAATATAGATTTTTGAACAAAACTTATACAAATTTTATTTAGTCATTTTTGGTAGGTAGGGGGTGCTTAGGAATCACACAATCAACTGAATTACTTCACCTGTGTACAGAGTATGATCCTATGAAAAAGACTGAGAGGAAGAAAAATCAAATACAAATATAGAGTAGATATTAAGTAGTTAAGTCTTTCATCTTCCTGACCAAAAATACTATGCTGTTCCATTCATCTTGTAAAAAAATAAAATCTTATCTGAGATATCTATCACGTCATAAATAATTACTAAAGGAAATGTCAGTTATCTTCATTACCAAGTGTTTACTTAGGGATCCAGGCTTAGCCTGTCCTCATGCAGTAGCAGAGTAATGTTGATGATGAGATAACCTACACTGAAATGTGAGAAACTTCTGAAACTATTGTCAATCAAAAATGAATTTAAAAGGAATGTTGACTGGACAATGATAAATTGAGAGCTAAAGTAATTGAATCTGGTGATGACACATATTGTATCATCTATAAAACTAATTAAATTAATATTGGATGCTTTTTCCCTCCTGTTGAAAGTTTATCTTTAACATAATAGTTATTTGTCAAGGAAAATTTACTAATTTTTATGAGGATTATAAATAACCGCTAATAATTAGATAATATTTTAGTGAATTTTTATACTATCAAGTACAAAATATCATAGGATAATTCTTTGGAAATTAATAGTATATGGTCAAATTCCCATAAATCAACATCTGCCATCATTGACTTCTTCAATGCTGCCAACAACCTGGTACTAATACTCTGAGACCACAAATCCAGTAAATCCCAGAAGTAATAATTTCAGAAACAAATCAGTCTTCGTTGATTTTAGGATTAATTTGTGCACTTGACCTTAAGACAAGAACTGCTGAAAATCTGCTCATCGGACTGAACGAAAAACAAACAAAACCAAAAGCAAGAGCTTAGAGAATCAGAAGGCTTAATTACAACAAATATGACCTGTGGAATAGCTTACAATAATAAGACATCTGTATGTATACTAAAATCTTCAGTAAGAAAAATAAGTATATGTAAATATCTTTAAACTGTGTTTGTTATACTATTTGCTTTGAAATTCTTACTAAATTCCTAGGGACTGTATTTTATCCTTGGTGACTAGAATTAATTAATATAATGCAAATGAATACCTAAGACTACTATCCTGTGTTGTTGATGCTCTTGTTAAAAACAGTAAGTGTTCTGTGAACTAGTCAGCATTTCTGTATGCACTGGATTTTTGCAACTCTTAGCAAGCTCCCCAGTGTATCAATTGCCAGTGTAATCAGGAAATATATAAATTTTAGAATGCTGTAAGGTACCACACAGAACCTTTAATTGCTCCAAAAGTTCAATATTTGTATAAATTTGTAAATATAGATGGAATACACTTGTGTGCCCTTAATGTTGTGATTTCATTCAGAGTCTCCCAAAGCAATTTAGAGACTGTGCCAAATTAATATACCAACCTATCTTCTCACGAATTCTTAGACATTTCCATGAAAGCTAAGAGTTCTATATAAAAGTATGTTTATTGTGGATGTGGCATAGTTTTCTGATTTGGTCATTAATCATTCAGCAGTTAAACAATATAATTGTTTTTGGTAAGATACCCATCGATGTTAGGACAAAATAATGCTGATGTTTGCAATCAAGGGAGAAGTGACTTAACTCTTTTTCATAAGTCCTATTAATATAATATCATGGGCCATTATGCTACTTTAATAAATTCATTATTATCATCATCATTATTAAAATGAAACAATTGACGCAAGGAATAAAGAATGTGGAAAAGTTGTAGACAGGTACATAACATAACTAGAAAAGAAGACAAAGAAAAGGAAAATAATCAGCACATATAGTAAAATTCAATATGAATAGTTTGAAGATAAAAAGCCACAGGGCAGTAAAAATCTGAATGACACAGTAGAAAGAAACATGGCATTATGCAATTAGTAGCTGGATCTTTATTGATCTATGACTGCACTGGAGTGGACATATGTGCTTAGATTTTGCTTTGTGTCAGTATGAAGAGTCAAACCAAGACTTGTCAATGTGTCAACATTGCAACTGGCGTAATCTGTCCTAAATGACGTCCCTGTCATGTTAAATCTTAGAGACACTGATTTGCTTTATAAATGTGTATTGAAAATGGGGGGAAAGTGTAAACTCTGGAATTGATTGTTTTCACTATCAAAAATTTCATGTTGTTGAAGAACAGCTTGTTTTCCAATGCATTTTCTTCATGCTGTGAACTGACAGTCTTCAAAATGATATTTTTCTTATATAAAAGAGTTGAAAATTATTTCTTCTGTTGGCAAAAAGTCAATGCATTCAATTTTAGAATGTGTATATTTTTAGAAATCTATTCTACATTACTATATTACTTTAAAATATTTTCTTTTGATAACTATATATGTATATATACATTGCATTATTCATATCCATTCCTTCATTCCTCATCTCTCCCCTTCAGCTCTCTCAGAGCACAAGCAATGCACCCTACCCCCAACTTTTCCTCTTATTTTTGTGATCCTACTGCATATGATTAGTGTTGATGCCATGCCAAAACATGTGGGGATCATTCACTGGATCATGGGCAACCTAATAGTGATGACTCTGAACAAAAATTAACATCTCTTCCCCATCCTTCATCAAGTGTAAAAGCTCCCCATGCAGGAGTGGAGCATCAAGAGTAATCCCCTTATGTATCCTGGAATTTTGCTTGGGTGATCTTATGCAGGTCTTGAATAGATAGCCAGATAATGCTGCAAGCTTGGGAGTACAAATATATTTGTAAATTTTCTGGATAAGCTGAAGATGTGGAAAAAAACTAAACACAGCTAGAGAGAATTTTTTTAATTTTTCTATTGGACATATTCTATATTTACATTTCATTTCTCTTTTCCTGGTTCCCCGCCCCTGCCTCCCAAAGTTCCCACATGCCATTTTTCCCTCCCCCTTCCCAAATTCCTGTTCTGGTATTTCCCTAAACTGATGCTTTGGGACTTTCCAGAAGCAGGGTCCATTCCTTCCTTCTTGTCAGACATCATTTGGTATGTAGATTGTATCTTTGGTGTCCCAAGATTCTAGCCTAATATCCACTTATCAGTGAGTGCATACCATGGGTATTCATTTGAGACTGGGTTACCTCACTTAGTAAGATGATCTCCAGCTCCATCCATTTCTCTAAGAATTTCATGAATTCATTGTTTCTAATGGCTGAATAGTACTCCATTGTGTATATATACCACATTTTTGTATCCATTCCTCCGTTGAGGGACATCTGGGTTCTTTCCAGCTTCTGGCTATTATAAATAAGGCTGCTATGAACATAGTGGAGCATGTATCCTTATTGCATGCTAGGGAATCTTCTGGCTATATGCCCAGGAGTGGTATGGCTGGGTCTTCCGGAAGTATTGTGTCCATTTTGATGAGGAACCGCCAGAATGATTTCCAGTGTGGTTGTACCAGCTTGCAGTATTACCAGCAGTGGAGGAGTGTTTCTCTTTCTCCACATCCTCGCCAATGCCTGCTGTTTCCTGAGTTTTTAATCTTAGCCATTCTAACTGGTGTGAGGTGAAATCTCAGGGTTGTTTTGATTTGCATTTCTCTAATGACTAATGATGTTGAACATAAGGTGTTTCTCAGCCATCCCAATTTCTTCAGGTGAAAAGTCTTTGTTTAGCTCTGTACCCCATTTTTGGATAGGGTTATTTGGTTTTCTGGGGTCTAACTTCTTGAGTTCTTTGTATACATAGGATATTAGCCCTCTGTCAGATGTAGGGTTGATGAAGATCTTTTCCCAATTTGTTGGTTGCAGATTTGTCCTTTTGATAGTGTCTTTTGCCTTACAAAAACTTTTTAATTTTATGAGGTCCCATTTGTCTATTCTTGATCTTAGAGCATGAGCTATTCGTGTTCTGTTCAGGAACTTTCCCCCTGAGCTAATGTCCTCAAGGGTCTTCCCCAGTTTCTTTTCTGTTAGTTTTAGTGTATCTTGTTTTATGTGGAGGTCCTTGATCCACTTGGAGTTGAGCTTAGTACAAGGATATAGGAGTGGATCAATTCTCATTCTTCTGCATCTTGACCTCCAGTTGAGCCAGCACCATTTGTTGAAAAGGCTATCTTTTTTCCACTGGATGTTTTCAGCTCCTTTGTCGAAGATCAATTGGCCATAGATGTGTGGGTTCAATTTTGGGTCTTCAATCCTGTTCCATTGATTCACCTCCCTGTCACTGTACCAATACCATGCAGTTTTTAACACTACTGCTCTGTAGTACTGCTTAATATCTGGGATATTGATTCCGCCAGAAGTTCTTTTATGGTTGAGAATAGTTTTAGCTATCCTGAGTTTTTCATTATTCCAGATAAATTTGAGATTTGCTTTTTCTAAATCTATGAAGGATTGATTTAGGATTTTGATGGGGATTGCCTTTAATCTGTAGATTGCTTTTGGCAGGATTGCCATTTTTTACTATATTAATACTGTCAATACAAGAGCACGGAAGATTTTTCCATCTTCTGAGGTCTACTTTGATTTCTTTTTTAAAGACTTGAAGTTCCTGTCGTACAGATCTTTCCCTTGTTTGGTTAGAGTCACACCAAGACACTTTATATTGTTTGTGGCTATTGTGAAGGGTGTCCTTTCCCTAATTTCTTTCGCAGCCTGCTTATCCTTTGAGTATAGGAAGGCTACAGATTTACTTGCATTGATTTTATAACCAGCCACTTTGCTGAAGTTGTTTATCAGCTGTAGGAGTTCTCTGGTGGAGTTTTTTGGGTCACTTAAGTATACTATCATATCATCTGCAAATAGTGATAGTTTGACTTCTTCCTTTCCAATTTGTACCTTTGACTTCCTTATGTTGTCGAATTTCTCTAGCTAGTACCTCAAAAGAAAAGATATGGTGATAAGGGCAGCCTTGTCTAGTCCCTGATTTTACTGGGATTGCTTCAAGTTTCTCTCCTTTCACTTTGATGTTGGCTACTGTCTGCTGTAGATTGCTTTTACTGTGTTTAGGTATGGGCCTTGAATTCCTGTTCTTTCCAATACTTTAGCATGAAAGGATACTGAATTTTGTCAAATGCTTTTTCAGCATCCAATGATATGACCATGTGGTTTTTTCCTTTGAGTTTGTTTCTGTAGTGGATTACATTGATGGATTTCCGTATATTGAACCATCCCTGCATCCCTGGGATGAAGCCAACTTCCAAAGAATCTAAACTATGGATGATTTGGTTAGTAGGGTTTTTTTTCTGTTTTAAGGCATATCTTAAAGGGAAACAATTCAGATCATTTTAAAGACAGGGAAAGCGAGGGGGAAAGAGAGAGAAGAAATAGTTATAAAGATATAAAGACAGAGGCTTATAATACTAGAATCTAATATGGAATGGCAAAAATAAAAATTTCAGTACAATACAGGGAATGTCTCCTTATGAGTCATGGAGGACTCATATGTTTCCAAAACAACACAAGTTATTGCCATTGGACCCACCATAACTGCATGGTGAGTTGTGTTTCTAAGCACAGAAACCATTTTTGCCACAGACATAGAGAAATTAATCTCAGGCCCACCAGGAAACTTTTCCATTCTGGCTAGTTTTGTTTTTGTTTTTTGTTTTCCTTAATTAGTTTATTTACAACCCAATATCAGCCCTCCCTCTCCTACTAGGACACCCTCATGTAAGTGCTTCCCCCATTCCCCGTAGAATGAGAAGTTCCCTTTTGGGTGTCAAGTCAACCCCCACATTGTTCCCTACTGCACCTCTCCCCACCCTGCACATAAATTGTTGCAGGAATGGGCACATCCTCTCCCACTGAGGCCAGACATGGCTGCCATTTAGAGGCATGGGATCCACAGGCAGGCCAGTAGGCAACAGGCTGAGTGGTACCAATTGCTCCAGTTGTTTTAGCCAACCAATTGCTGTCTCCAATTGAGACCCATCCTGTTAGCAAGAACCCATGCCTGAGACTATTAATGATACTCTGTTATGCTTGCAGACAGGAGCCTAGCATAACTGTCTTCCTGCTCTCGAACAGCCAATGGAAAGAGTTGCACAGACTCCACGCCCAAACAGTAGCTGACTAGATTTTAGAACATCTACATTCACCTTCCTATTCAGCTTCTTAGGGGAAAACACATCAAGGGTCTTGCTTAGCACTGGATCCCACATGTTGCCAAATGCTAATCCTAAAATGGAAGATCTGTTTCAACTCACCCCAACATAGACGCAAAACCCAAACCCGTGATCACCCCTGAGAAAGGAGAAAGAATGGAGGAGCTGGAGGATGAAGAAAAGTGGTGTAGACTGTGTTTTCTGGATACTTGTTGGCTATTGCCGCATGAAATCATACCTGCTTGGGTTATGTGTGCAAGATCTCCATGGGATCAATATTAAAGTCAAAACTCCAGTGTAGATGTGGGGCATGGAGTCGGGGTGCTCTCCAGGCCTTACCCTTCACTGAGCAGCTATTGGCAGTTGACAGCTGATAGAGAAGGGAGAATCATACCTTTTAGAGAATGTGACTGTTGTGAAGATGAACTCCAGTCGGTGTACCCAAACCTATACACATACTGAAACTAGTAACTGGACTTAGACAATTATAGAATCAAAGAAAACAAAATAGAAGCAAAGATATGAAGTTGAGAGGTATCATGTTGAGGACAATTTGGGAGGCGTTAGAGAAGAGAATGTTGGGCGCATATATGATCATGCTTCATTGTATACATATATAACAAACATGAATTAAAAAGTTAAAAAACACAAAATGTAAAAAGCACTAAATCACAAAAATTACCATAAAGAAAAATGAAAAATACTAATTATGTTTCAGTCTTACTTGGAAATGGTCTAATTTATATTGGCTCCAAAGTAAATAGCCAACATTTTGTCACAAGATATGAAATTATGAGTTTTTGGAGGAGTTGTGTGTTTGTTTAATATAAAGATATTTAGTACAAACAGCCATATCTCAAGCCTAGTGGAGTTACTATGAATTACATGCAATAGATGGGTCTGTGTGACCCTCTTGCTTGAGGAGTTATCATTTATCTTGAGAACATTTGTGAAAATTGTTGTATGCATGGGTTTGACAGAAAAAGGGATGAGATTTCATGGTATCTCCAGGATCTCATACGTACACCACATTCTTGATTAAAACTTGTTCAAAAACTTTTCTTTTTTTTCTGTTTTTTTGGGGGGAGTGGTGGGGGGGGAAGCAAGACATTTTGTTTTCAGTTATATTGCCCCATACTACATATCCAACAGCAATGCTCAAAAGTATAAAGCAAAAAAATTAAGACTTAACAAAATGGAAAAAAAATGTATCATGGTATTATTCAGGTATTTGAACAAAACTTCCCTTGGTAATTGATAGAAAGCTGCCAACTTAAAAATTAAAAATGAGCCGAGCAGTGGTGGTGCATGCCTTTAATTCCAGCAGTTGGGAGATATAGGCGGGTGAATTTCTGAGTTCGTGGCCAGTCTGGCCTTCAGAGTGAGTTCCAGAACAGTCAGAGATATACATAGAAATTCTTTCTCAAAAAAACAAAATTAATTAATTAATTAATTAATTAAGCAAACTAATAATCTGAAAGGCACTATAGAAACTAAAAATAAGCTAACATAATTGTAGCTCCTAACCTAAAATACTTCAATTCTCCACAACCACAATGTTGTACTCAGTAGTGATTAAGAAGTCTCCAGGCTTTCCTCAGAGAATTTTAATTCATATAAGCATATGTATACTTTATATTCATATTGTACATTGTAAACACATTTATTTATGTATTCTAACGTATTTTATTTAATTTCTCACTATCAGTGTCAGTTCAGCATACGTTGCCCCAACCTCTAAGAACACACGTGCATCAGCACATGCAGGCATTCAGATAAGTGTTTGTATGTGTAGTTAGTTCATGCATTACCTACTCAAACATATTTTCTGATAAAAAAAAATTATGTGGACATGTACAACATGTTTTTAGAACAATGACCATGATTTTCTAAAGAATAGTGCTCAAAATAGGAGTCTTTTAACTTCAACTAAACACCCAATTATCCCAAATTATTACAATAGTACTTATAGGAAGTCCTGGACTCTACATTTTAAAAATAACTCCTTAAGCCATTTGTCTGTGCAACCAGAATCAAAACACTGATGAATCCCTGAAAATATAAGATTATATGGACCCTAATAAAAATATTGCAAATTTTTATTTTTGAACATATTAGTGTCACATATAGTTCATGTTTAAGTTTTATAAATAAACTGAATTAATGAAATACTAGTAGTATGTATCTATTACTTATCATTTATTCATATTACTTATTTATTTATATTAAAATAGTATAAATAATTCATCTGACTCACAGTATTTTAATATTTTTCAAATTATATGAAAGTCACTTTTTAGGAAAAATACAAAAAATGGAAGAAGGAAGAAAATATTATTTGGGATCTAATATGACTTATATACATAATATTAATATATGTTAATATTTGCAGCATAGTGGCTTATACTGTTTAAGTTTGTCTTACTGATTCTTTATAAAAAGCATACTTATTGTAGGTGGTTGTGACATGGATTCCGTTGTAGACATGTGGAAGTCGGGGAACAAAGTTGTGCAGTAGTGAGAGCTCTCCTAAATTTTACTTGCATTTTAAAGATCAAGCTAAGGTTACCCATCAGTCTTTGAGGTCAGTGTCTTTACCCATTGAGCCTGCTTATTTTATTGCATCAACATTAACTTTATACATGAGAAATTTCTATACATTATTTCTTTTTATATCTCATGATATTAAAACCCCAATGTTTTAATGATTTTTACAGGTCTTAATGCAATATGAAAAAAAATATGCTTGTAACTTTCAGGACACACTTAAGGCTATCTTCTCCAAAAAAATGAGGTTCTTTAGTCTATGTTCCCTTTGTGACTGACTTGAATTTCTATAATTTTTGAGTTATATTTACTGTCTTTAGCATGCCATAAAGCCTACCAATAATGTAAAATTCTAACATATAACAAATATCAATGCTTCAACACTAATCTTTAATGTTTTTAAATTTTACTATTTATTTTTATTTTTAATTATGTGCATGTGTATCTGTGTGTGTGTGTGTGTGTGTGTGTGTGTGTGTGTGTGTGTGTGTGTGATTTTGAGCATCTGGCTGTGTGCTCTCAGAGGCCAGAAATGAATATCAGATCGCTTGAGAGCTGAAGTTACAGGCATTTTAGTGCCTCCCAACAGGGGAGCTGGGAAACAGTGACTGAGCTCCTCCTCCCTGCAAGAAGAATAAATACTCCTAACTGGCAATCCATTTCTCCAGCCCTATACCATTAATGCTTAAACTCAAAATAATGTACAAATTTACTTATAGACTACTTCAGTATTTTCTTTCAGGGCCTGCTTGATAGCTCATGTTTACTAAGTGTATATTTTTTATGCCATGAGTAAACAACTATTAAGCAATGTGTATTTCTTTCCTTCTGATTTTTTTATTTGAGTTGCATTTTTTGTGCAACTTGAAATAAACAACGTAACTCCTTCCAAATGTAAGACGTATTCACCCAGCTTTTTCATATTCATAAATATATATGTTTAGTGATATAAGTTGCTACCTACATTTTATATACAGAGTGAAACCAAAATTCATCATGTTTTGATAACTAGTATTATTCATAGAACCACTTCATTGTGATTTCTGAACAATGGTAGTTCATCTATAAGGGGATATTTTTTTAGTGGAGTGGATATTTTTCTTCATATATACACCCTACAGGAGGAGTTGTTGCTTCATTTACATTATGTTCAGGTTCCAATTGTAGCAAAGGATTACTTTCACTTGGGAAAAGGAGCCTTTATGCCCTCAAATATTTGCTCTGTGAATTTTATTATTTTTCTTTCTCAAACAAGATTACTTGATATAGGGAACATTGCAAATTTGTCCTTGTAATATTTTTATGTTTTTTAATTAGATATGTTCTTTATTTACATTTTTAATGCTGTCCCCTTTCCTGGTTCACATGCCCCTCCCAAAACCCCATAAGCCATCTTCTCTCTCCCTGTTCCCCAATCAACCCTCTCCTGCTTCCCTGTCCTGGTATTAATGTTTCTTTAAACTCTCATTGGTAAGTCTTGTGGAAGCAAATAAGATTATACATTTTTTTTCTCTTATCGTTACTTTATTCTTTAGTTAAAACATGTGTTAGACACATGTAATGATATTTCATTTTAACTATAATTATTTTTTGTTTTCTACAATAAAATATGTTTATAGTTTCCAATTTAATCATCACATAAACTTCATACCAAATATCATAGTTTTATTATTATTATTCCAGTTTATACTTACATTTTATTTTATATCTATTCACTTAGTTTAATGCTGCTCATTTGTAGATCTTTCCCATTTACATAAAATAAGTATTTATTTCTTTTACAAAGTTAATTTATTTGTATTTCACATTTTTTGTATCAAACATAACAGTTTTATTGATTATTTGGGAATTTCACAAAGTACACCCTGAACGTACTCATTTCCTAGTCTTCCCCAGTCCAAGACACCCATCCTTTTGACATCCTCCAAGAAACAAAAAAAGATAGAGGAGAAGAAAGAAGAAAGAATGAAGAAGAAGAAGGAGGAGGAGGAAGAAGAGGAGGAGGAAGAGGAGAACAACAACAACAAGTCCATTTATGACATCCATATCCTCACTGGAATATGATCATATCCCAGTGGCCCACACCATAAAAGAAACTGACTTGTCCCTTCCTCCCACCCCTGTCAGAAGCCCTCAACTACTATGAGCTATACTTTAGCCTCCCTATTACATTTTTAAGAGTTTTTTCCCTGTCTTCATGTAACAGACGACTCCTATGTCTATTATCCTCAACTGTGAGTCTACTGCCATTGATACCTCTGCAAAAGAAACATCCTTGTTAGTGATCATTGGCAGCATGGATCATGGACTTCCCCACGGTTTCTGGCTACAGCACAGAAATTTGTATTGCCCACAAAAGGGACACAGGGTATGGATGCCAACATGGCCCCTAGCAACAGCAGGCGCCCAGCATGGCCTTAGGCAGCAGCAAAGACCAAGGTCATCCACATGATCTTGGGTGGTACACAGACTTTGGACATACACATGGCTTTGTGTAGCAGCACAGACCACTGACATCCACATGTCTGTAAGTGGTAGGTTGATTGCAAAAATTTACATGGTCTTCAGCTACAACACAGACCACAGACAACCACAAGAACTCAGGTATCAACACAGCCTGGGGCAGCAGCACCAAGGACAACATATGTCCCTGGGCTGTAGCTTGGACCATGGATACCAATAATGTCTCCAGGGAAAGCACAGACTCCTGAGGGAGATTTCAAGGAGGCCCAATCCAGAAAATGAGCCTTTTACCAGGGGCATTTCATAGGCAGAAGTTGCAGGAGCTACAGGCTATTTCACATCATCCTATACAACGGGTCGCCCCCACCCTCCCAACAACCTTCCACACTTGTTTTTTTTAAAGTTTTTTATTGGATATATTCTATATTTACATTTCATTTCCCTTTTCCTGGTTCCCTGCCCCCCAAAGGTCCCACATGCCCTTTGCCCTCACCCTGTTCCCCCATCCACCCCTTCCCAATTCCCTGTTTTGGTATTCCCCTACACTGATGTGTTGAGCGTTTCCAGCACCAGGGTCCACTCCTTCCTTCTTGTCAGACATCATTTGGTATGTGAATTGTGTCTTTGGCGTCCCAAGATTCTAGGCTAATATCCACTTATCAGTGAGCGCATACCATGGGTATTCTTTTGAGACTAGGTTACCTCACTTAGTATGATGTTCTCCAGCTTCATCCATTTCTCTAAGAATTTCATGAATTCACTGTTTCTAATGGCTGAATAATACTCCAATGTGTATATATACCACATTTTTTGTATGCATTCCTCCGTTGAGGGACATCTGGGTTCTTACCAGCTTCTGGCTATTATAAATAAGGTTGCAATGAACATAGTGGAGCATGTGTCCTTATTGCATGCTGGGGAATCTTCTGGGTATATGCCCAGGAGTAGTATGGATGGGTCCTCCGGAATTATCGGGTCCATTTTTCTGAAGAACCACCAGACTGATTTCCAGAGTGGTTGTACCAGCTTGCAGTCCCATCAGCAGTGGAGAAGTGCTCCTCTTTCTCCACAACCTTGCCAATACCTGCTGTTTCCTGAGTTTTTAATCAGCCATTCTGACTGGTGTGAGGTGAAATCTCAGGGTTGTTTTGATTTGCATTTCTCTAATGACAAATGATATTGAACATTTTTTGAGGTGCTTCTCAGCCATCTGAATTTCTTCAGGCAAAAAGTCTTTGTTTAGCTCTGTACCTCACTTTTGATAGGGTTATTTGGTTTTCTGGGGTCTAACTTCTTGAGTTCTTTGTATACATTGGATATTAGCCCTCTGTCAGATGTAGGGTTGGTGAAGATCTTTTCCCAATTTCTTGGTTGCCAATTTGTCCTTTTGACAGTGTCTTTCACTTTAAAGAAACTGTAATTTTTAACTGTAATTTTATGAGGTCCCATTTATCTATTCTTGATCTTAGAGCATAAGCTATTGGTGTTCTTTTCAGGAACTTTCCCCCTGAGTCAATGTTCTCAAGGGTCTTCCCTGGTTTCTTTTCTATTAGTTTTAGGGTGTCTTTTTATTGGGTAATTGAGTCTATTGAGGTTAAGAGATATTAAGGAATAGTAATTATTATGTCCTGTCATTTTTGAAGTTATTTTTTATATTTGAGTGGTTATCTTCTTTTGGGTTTGATGAGAGGAGGTTTCTATCTTGCTTCTTCCAGGGTATAGTTTCCCTCCTTGTATTGGAGTTTTCCCCCTATTATCCTTTGTAGGACTGGTTTTGTGGAATGATATCATTCAAATTTGGTTTTGTCATGGGATATCTTGGTTTCTCCATCTATGGAGATTGGGAGTTTTGCTGGGTATAGTAGTTTTGGCTGAAATTTGTGTTCTCTTAGAGTCTGCATGAGATCTGCCCAGGATCTTCTAGCTTTCATGGTCTCTGGTGAGAAGTCTGGTATAATTCTGATAGGTCTTCCTTTATATGTTACTTGGTGTTTTTCTCTTACTGCCTTTAATATTCTTTCTAGTACATTTGGGGTTTTGATTATTATATGACAGGAGGTATTTCTGTTCTGGTCCAGTCTGTTTGGAGTTCTGTAGGCTTCTTGTATGTTCATGGGCATCTCTCTCTTGAACTTCTAGCAAGAGCAATGAGACAACATAAGGAAGTCAAAAGGATACATATTAGAAAGGAAGAGGTCAAACTATCACTATTTGTAGATGATATGATAGTATACTTAAGAGACCCAAAAAACTCCACCAGGGAACTCCTATAGCTGATAAACAACTTCAGTAAAGTGGCTGATTATGAAATCAACTCAAGCAAATCAGTAGCCTTCCTATAATCAAAAGATAAGCAGGCTGAGAAAGAAGTTAGGGAAATAACACCCTTTACAATAGCCACAAGCAATATAAAGTATCTTGATGTGACTCTCACTAAACATGTGAAAGATCTATATGACAGGAACTTCAAGTCTTTGAAGAAAGAAATCGAAGAAGACCTCAGAAGATCGAAAAATCTTCCATGCTCTTGGATTGGCAGGATTATAGTAAAAATGGCCATCTTGCCAAAAGCAACCTACAGATTCAATGCAATCCCCATCAAAATCCCAAATCAATTCTTCATAGATTTAGAAAGAACAATTCTCAAATTCATCTGGAATAACAAAAAACCCAGGATAGCTAAAACTATTCTCAACAATAAAAGGACTTCTGGGGGAATCAATATCCCAGACTTTAAGCAGTACTACAGAGCAACCATGCTAAAAACTGCATGGTATTGGTACAGCGACAGGCAAGTAGATCAATGGAATAGATTGAAGATCCAGAAATGAACCCACAGAAGTATAGTCAATTGATCTTTGATAAAGGAGCTACAACCATCCAGTGGAAAAAAGATAGCCTTTTCAACAAATGGTCCTGGTTCAACTGGAGGTCAGCATGCAGAAGAATGCCAATTGATCAACACTTATCTACTTGTAATAAACTCAACTCCAAGTGGATCAAGGACCTCCACATAAAAAAAGATACATTAAAACTAATAGAAAAGAAACTGGGAAGATCCTCGAGGACATGGGCACAGGGGGGAAAGTTCCTGAACAGAACACCGATAGCTTCTGCTCTAAGATCAAGAATTGACAAATGGGACCTTATAAAATTACAAAGTTTCTGTAAGGCAAAGGACACTGTCAGAAGGACAAATCTGCAACCAACAAATTGGGACAATATCTTCACCAACCCCACATCTGACAGAGGGCTAATATTCAGTATATACAAAGAACTCAAAGAAGTTAAACCCCAGAGAAACAAATAACTATATTTAAAAATGGGATATAGAGCATCTACAGCTCAGCTGAGGTTGCAGACCACTGCAGACCGGCTCTCTGGGTTGGCAGTGAGGTGCCATCTTGCCTCAGGAAACCACGCGGAATGCTGGCAGCTGGAGTCAGGTGTGTGGACAGAGACTTAGCTTAGCTTAGCATAGATAACACCTTCAGGTTCTGGCTGGCACCCAGAGTCAGAGGAGATCAGCAGATCTGTGCACCTACAGCTCAGCAGGGGTTACTGACTTCGGGACAAACTCGCTGTGCTTTCAGCGGGGGGGGGGGGGGGGGCGCCATCTTGCCTCGGGACACCTTGCAAACTGCAGCGACTGGAGTCAGGTGTGTGGAGAGACCCCTAGCTTAGCTTAGCATAGACAACACCATCAGGCTCTGGCCGGAGCCCAGAGCCAGAGGAGCTCTCGGCAGGAGATCTGCACACCTACAGCTCAGCTGCGGTTACAGACCACTGCTGACCAGCTCTCCGGGCTTGCAGCAAGGTGCCATCTTGCCTCGGGACACCTCGCGGACTGCTAGCAGCTGGAGTCAGGTGCATGGAGAGAGACCTAGCTTAGCATAACATAGACAACACCTTTAGGCTCTGGCCGGTGCCAGAGGAGATCAGTAGGAGATCTGTGTACCTACAGCTCAGCTGTGGTTTCAGACTGTTGCAGACTGCTGCGGACCAGCTAGCCGGGCTTGCAGGAGGTGCCATCTTGCCTCAGGACACAGCAGATTGTTGGCTGCTGGGATCAGGTCACTGCGAACGACTGGAGACTGGAATCAGGTCACTGCGAACGACTGGAGGCTGGAATCACAGGCACGGACACCC
Source organism: Apodemus agrarius (assembly GCA_964023405.1). Lineage (NCBI taxonomy): Eukaryota > Metazoa > Chordata > Mammalia > Rodentia > Muridae > Apodemus > Apodemus agrarius. The sequence goes on along the minus strand of OZ030009.1, from coordinate 113,467,725 downwards.
TCTACTACAGCAGTGCCAAAAGCCAGGCTCACAGGAGCTTCAAACTCCAACCAGTAATAATAAGACCAACTAACTCCAGAGATAAACAGATGAAAAAAGGCAAACGTAGGAACATTACTAACAGAAATCAAGGCAATATGGCACCATCTGAACCCAATTCGCCAACCACAGCAAGTCCTGAATACCCCAGCACACCAGAAAAACAAGAGTTGGATATAAAAGCACTGGTCATGATGCTGCTAGAGGAACACAAAAAAGACATAAACAAATCTCTTAAAGAAATACAGGGGAACATCAATAGGGTAGAAGCTCTTACAATGCAAACACAAAAATCACTTAAAGAACTCCAGGAGAATATGGGCCAACAGACAGAAACTAATAAAGAGGAAATGAGAAAATCAGTTAAAGAAATGCAGGAGAACTTGAAACAACAGGCAGATTCATGAAAGAGGGAACACAAAAATATCTTAAAGAATTACAAGAAAACACAAACAAATGAAGGAACTGAGCAAAACCATCCAAGATCTGAACACAGAGGTAGAAACAACTAAGAAACCACAAAAGGAGGCAACTTTGGAGATAGAAAACCTTGGGAAGAAATCAGGGATTGTAGATGCAAATATCAACAACAGAATACAAGAGATAGAGGTAAGAATCTCAGATGCTGAAGATAACATAGTAACCATTGACTCCACAGTCAAAGAAAACACAAAAATCCAAAAGGCTTGAAACCCAAAACATCCAGGAAATCCAGGACACAATGAGAAGACCAAACCTAAGGATTATAGGGATAAATGAGAGTGAAGATCTACAACTTAAAGGGCCAGCAAATATCTTTAACAAAATTATGCAAGAAAACTTCCCTAACTTAAAGAGAGAGATGCCCATGAATATACAAGAAGCCTACAGAACTCCAAACAGACAGGACCAGAACAGAAATACCTCCTGTCACATAATAATCAAAACCCCAAATGTACTAAACAAAGAAAGAATATTAAAGGCAGTAAGAGAAAAAGGCCAAGTAACATATAAAGGAAGACCTATCAGAATCACACCAGACTTCTCTCCAGAAACCATGAAAGCAAGAAGATCCTGGGCAGATCTCATGTAGACCCTAAGAGAACACAAATGCCAGCCAAGACTACTATACCTAACAAAACTCTCAAACAACATAGATGGAGAAATCAGAATATTTCATGACAGGACCAAATTTACACAATATCTTTCTACTAACCCAGCTCTACAAAGGATAATAGGAGGAAAACTCCAATACAAGGAAGGAAACTGCACCTAAGAAAAAGCAAGACAGTAACCTTCTTCCATCAAACTCAAAGGAAGATAACTACTCAAAAACAAAAATAACATCAAAAATGTCAGGAAGTAATAATCACTATTCCTTAATATCTCTTAACATCAATGGACTCAATTCCCCCAATAAAAAGACATAGACTAACAAACTGGATACAGAAACAGGACCCTACATTTCCTGCTTACAGGAAACACACCTCAGAGTCAAAGACAAACACTACCTTAGAGTAAATGGCTGGAAGACAATTTTGCAAGCAAATGGTCGCAGGAAGCAAGCTGGAATAGCCATTTTAATATCATATAAAATTGACTTTCAACCCAAAGTCATCAAAAGAGACACAGAAGGTCACTTCCTGCTAGTCAAAGGAAGAATCCACCAAGAAGAACTCACAATTGTAAACATCTATGCTCCAAATGTAAGGGCACCCTCATTCGTAAGAGAAACTTTACTAAAACTCAAAGCACACATTGCACCTAACACAATAATTGTGGGGGACCTCAATGCTCCACTATCCTCAGGGAACCGATCAGGAAAACAGAAACTAAACAGGGACATGGAGAAACTCATTGAAACTTTGGACCAATTGGTTTTAACAGATATATATAGAACATTTCATCCTAAAGCAGAAGACTATACCTTTTTCTCAGCACCTCATGGTACCTTCTCCAAAATCAACCATATAATTGGTCACAAGACAGACCTCAACAAATATAAAAAGATCGAAATAATCCCATGCCTCCTATCAGATCACCATGAAGTACTAGTGTTCTTCAACAGCAACAAAAACAACAGAAAATCCTCATACACATGGAGGCTGAACAATATTCTACTCAATGATACCTTAGTCCAGGAAGAAATAAAGAAAGAAATCAAAGATTTTTTAGAATGTAATGGAAATGAAAGCACAACATACCCAAATTTAATGGACACAATGATACTTCCGGAGGACCCAGCCATAGCACTCCTGGGCATATACCCAGAAGATTCCCCAGCCTGTGGGACCTTTGGGGGTGTGGAACCAGGAAAAGGGAAATGAATTGTAAATATAGAATATATCTAATAAAAAAAGAAAAAAATGGGGTATAGAGCTAAACAAAGAATTTTCCCCTAAAGAAATTTGGATGGCTGAGAAGCACCTTAAGAAATGTTCAGCATCATGCGTCATTAGGGAAATGCAAATCAAAACAACCCTGAGATTTCACCTCACACCAGTCAGAATGGCTAAGATTAAACACTCAGGAAACAGCAGGTGTTGGCGAGGATATGGAGAAAGAGCAACACTCCTCCACTGCTGGTGGGACTGCAAGATGGTACAACCACTCTGGAAATCAGTCTGGTGGTTCCTCAGAAAATTGGACATGACACTTCCAGAGGACCCTGTCATACCATTCTTAGGCATATAGCCAGAGTATTCCCCTGCTGGCAACAAGGACACATGCTCTACTATGTTCATAGCAGCCTTGCTTATAATAGAGAGAAACTGGAAAGAACCCAGATGCCCCTCAATGGAGGAATGGATACAGAAAATGTGGTATATTTATACAATGGAATAATACTCAGCAATTAAAAACAATGCATTCATGAAATTTGTAGGCAAATGGTTGGAACTGGAAAATATCATCCTAAGTGAGCTATCCCAATCACAAAAGAATACACATGAAATGCAATCACTGATAAGTGGATATTAATTAGCCTAGAAGCTCTGAATACTCAAGACACAATTAGCTAATCATATGATTTCCAAGAAGATGGGAGGAAAGGGCTCTGATCCTGAAAAGACTTGATCCAGTATCGTAGGAGAGTGCCAGAACAGAGATTTGGGAGGGGGGTGGTTGGGGAAAGGGCAGAGGGAGGGGGACTTATGGGACATATGGTGAGGTGGGAACTGGGAAAGGGGAAAGCATTCAGAATATAAATGAAGAATATAGAAAATAAAAAATTACTAAAGTGATAACTTACATTTTTATTACAAATTTTGCTGTCTTACTTATCTTCTTGTCATACTAAACATGATTTAAAGATCTTTTTCTTTATTTAAATTTCATATAAATACTAGAATTTGAATGATATTGGAAAGTGGAAATACAATATCCTCTGAATTGTTTATCTCCTCCCTCATAGTCAGAAATATTTTCCTCTATGAAGTGAAAAGATGTCCCCAGAAAATAATGTAAATGCACATATAATTTTAGACATATATCTGGGGGGTTTAAGTGTTCTTACAGACTAATGTTTGACATGCTTAGTAATGGTGTAGTTTGAAGAATGACAACACCAACCCCCCACTCCAAAATGATAGGCTAGACAGGAAGTGACTGATGAATTAAAAAAAATTCAACAGTTTTTTTGTAGGTCATCCAAAGGTTTATGTACAGTTGATAATGTTCTTAGGCTTGTATATCAGGGTCTTGCTAGGCCATCATTAGAAAAGCTTCCTCCTGCAGTGGATGGGAATATGTATCCTAAATGGGATGGCTCTACTAGTGGGCAAGCCAGAAAGGATGGAGAACAGCATGGAAACAAGGCCTTCTAAACCCAGCGCAGACAATAACACATGTGGAAGCACAGAGGCAGTGGCAGCAAGCACAGCTCTTGCACAAATTGGGGCTGGACGAGGTCCCATTGCCTAGAAGGTAAGCAAATATACTCAATACCCATATACCCAACCCAGGAGCTCTCTCCAGTTAATTACTGCATGCAAAAGAGAAAATTTTTTTCTCTAAGGAGAATACCTTTTCTCAAGGGTATACAAACCACTCTTAAAGCCATGCCCCATGCCTAGAAGTAAACAAAGAAAAAGAAAGCCAATGGCATTTTAGAGAATTTTTTTTTGTCTCCTAATGTGTCATCAGCACTTTGCTTAAACTGTACATAGCCTTTGCATATACACTATGGTTTTTATAGGATTTCCATTTGTTCAAAGGTGTATGTCTAAGGAGTACATGTATTTCTTGAGTGTTTTCTCTGCTGTTTGTCTTTATCCTGTTCTGGTTTGCTTGTTTTTGTCTTATCAAAATTATTAGAGTAGTAGTAGTAATTACTATTACTAGAGAGAGAGGGGGAAGGGGGGAGGGAGGAGGGAAAGAAAGAAAATGACAAAGAAAGAGAGAGAAAGGAAGGAAGGAAGGAAGGAAGGAAGGAAGGAAGGAAGGAAGGAAAGGAAGGAAGGAAGGAAGGAAGGAAGGAAGGAAGGAAGGAAGGAAGAAAGAAAGAAAGAAAGAAAGAAAGAAAGGGAATGGATTTTGTCCAGTAAAGAAGAGGGAAGAATTTGAAAAGATTTGAGGGAAAGGAAACTAGGCATTTTAGACTTATATTCTGGGTTTGGAGTCTGCAGATGAAATGGATCCTGAAGTGGGGCAGTCTCTGGATGGCTTTTCCTTCGGTCTCTGCTCCACTCTTTGTCCCTGCATTTCCTTTGGACAGGAGCAATTTTGGATTAGTATTTTTGAGAAGGATGGCCCTATTCCTCAATTAGGGGCATGCTATACATTGGCTATGATCTCTAACGGTTCTCTCTCCCCTGTGTGGGGTATTTTGGCTAATGTCATCTCCATTGGATCCTGGGAATCTCTGCTTCCCTGGCATCTGGAACTTCCTAGTGGCTACCCCCAGTTCCCTATCCCCTGCTGCTACACACCTCCATGCAATTTCCTGACCCTCTGTACTTCTCCCTCACTTCTCCTCCCACACTCTTGCTGAAGCCAAGAAGCACATGCTGACAGGAGCCTGGCCCAGTTGTCCCCAAGAGGCTATGCCAGAGCCTGACAAATGTTGATGCGGATGCTCAGAGGTAACCACTGCACTGAACCCAGGGACCCCATTGGAAGAGTTAGAAGAAGTACTGAAGGAGCTGAAGGGGATTGCAAGCCCACAGGAAGAACAACAATATCAGCCAACTGGACCTGCCAGAGCTCCCAGGAACTAAACCACCACTCAAAGAGTACACACGGAGGGAACTACTGCTGCAGCTGCATATGTAGCAGAGGATGGCCTTATCTGGCATCACTGTGAGGGGATGTCCTTGGCCCTGTGTATGCTCAATGCCCCAGTGTAAGGGGACACTAGGGCAGTGAGGCTGAAGTGGTTGGGTAGGTTGGGGAGCACCCTCATAAAAGCAAATGGGAGGGGGATGTGATAAGGGTTTTGTGGAGGGGAAACCTGTAAGGGAGACATCATCTGAAATGTAAATAAATAAAGTAACCAATAAAAAAAAGGATTTATTTTCAGTTAAAAAAATAACAGAACATTACAAACATAATGATATTTGCCACCTTACAAACACTATGGCAAAATACCCAAAGTAAACAACTTTTAAAATATAAATAAATAAAAATAAAAAATTAGAATGTTGTTACGGATTATTTTGTTTTAAATGATAATTAGAGGTTCTCCTTCAAGACGTAAGACTTCATTATCCCTAAGTAGTTAGTGTCTAACTCGTAGAGTAGGTTTCCTCTTCTAGAGCAGATTCCACTTATGCGTGTAGGATGTGTATATGTGTGTGTGTGTGTATGTGTGTGTGTATGAAAAAAGTAGAGAACAATTAAATATATGTGAAAATTTTTGAACTTTTGTAGTGAGAAAAGGCAAAGGAAACATAGCATTATATTATAATTTTTTAAAAAATTGAAAACTATATAAATTGTTAATTTGGATATCTTTTTGAAAAAAATATAATATAGATTTTGTGCTCAATCATTTTATATATTATAGTGATCAATCTTAATCCCAAATAAAGTTTTAAAACTAAAACCTCACAGTATTTGTGTACCATAACATGCTATACAAAAACTACAGAAATTTCACCGAAACTATGTAATTTAATATAATTTAAAATATGTAAATAATTTTAATGAACTTTATGGTAAAAGTCTTTATGATGAGAGGCTTATAGCTAAATTTTTGTGATTTGCTGATAATTTGGTAGAACATGGATCAATGATATACTTAGAATTATTTAATTCTTCAATCAAACTCTTAAGAGAGAATGATGCAAGTTTTATCCTGAGTATTTTGGCTTTATTTTCTTGACAATATTTCTTATAAGAAATATAATTTTTCTATAATGTTATGTATTAACTCAAAGAACTATCAATCATATATAAAAATATGCCAAGTCTGTAGTCAATGATTTCTTTTTTAATACATGCACACATACACCCATACAAACACACATACACACACACACACACACACACACACACACATATATATATATATATATATATATATATATATATATATATGCTGAGCATTGTGAATGTAATGTCAGTCAGCAAATGTGCTAAATTTTATACATCTATCATATGACAGTAAAGTTAAGTGTTAAAATAACATAAAAGAGAACAAATTTAATAGCATTCTTTATTTCTTGTATGCCCTCTTAGAATCCTCAAAGACAAAATTCATATTTGTTATTCATATTTTTATGTGTATCAATCAACTCTATTCTTTGCTTTATAGCTAGAGTGGTATATCATATCATAAACAGAAATGAATTGAAGATATGGCCTTCATTCAGTTTATGAATTAACCTATGTTCATGTTATGTGAACGATAAGTTGTAGCATGTTTTGCCAAGGTGTGAAATCTGACAGAAGTTTCTTGACAGTTTCTCTGTGTTTTAGAAAGAACAGATAAATTAGTCAATCAAATCCTGAACAGATTTCTTTGAGACTTTTACAATGTTTCATGTATTCACAATCAAGTTATTAAACTACAAACTTAGATCTAGCTAGGAATTTTAGTAATATTATACAAGTCTAGTTTAAATAGAAATACCTATTTATAAAGGTTTCATCTGCTTGTAAACTTATATATCCACAATAAGAAAACATTCCTTTCTATATCTCTTTTTAATGATACAAGAAAGATTGGTGTCAGTATTTATTGACTGTATTATTTATAGTTTGGTTATGTTACAGCACTTATGATGACATTTTTCTGTTTAGTCTAGACTAAAAGACAATAAAAGGGAACTGACTATTCTTCTAGAGAATTTTATTCTGTACTTTAATAGTGAATGTCATGATGTCTTGGGGAAACCAGTGCATGTTTTCTCAAGGAGTATGAAGCATAGTATTTTCCTCGTACATATTTAGGATTAATGAAATATATATCTCCAACAAGAACACTATGGTAATGGTCCCATACTTCAAATATGCATTGTTTATCCTACATTTCTGTAGAGGTGGAAATGCAGAATTTGAGAAGTTGCTCCAGAAAGTTCTGTTGAAAGTACGTTCCAACCATGAATGCCTGGAAGAGTCTGAAGACTCTTCAGCATATTTTATAAATATCATCTCAAACAAAATGAATTGAAAATAACCTGGGAGAATAAGAACACAGTAGCTAAAAATGAACAAACTAGGATGAATAGACACAAACTGATATCATCTAAGCTAATAGGATTTCATTTTAGAGTGCTTTTATTTCATAGAAAAATAATGCTTTATTTATTAAAATGAATGGTCCTTCTGTGTATTTTTTTAATTCAATTTGCCATCAATATTGATGCCATTTACCGGCTGCCCCTAAAACCACATTTATAAATGCCAGGGGACTTGAAGTCGAATTGCATCATTTTGGAAAGTGCACAAAGTTCAAAGCAAGCTTTTTTCAAGCTTTTCTCTAGCTCCTTGAAGCTCTTTCCAATTCTGATTTTTTGGGACTCAAGGCTTTCAGATAGCTGACCCCTTTTACATCAATTTTAGATCATAAAATTCATTCATTATCTCATATCAGCCATCCATCTTTTACAGGGCATTCATCTTTTATCTTGTGTGTCTGACGTCCATAACAATGTTCCCTTCTCACCTACATAATCAATCACCCTGTAAGTCAGCTGGACCTTTGTATCATCCAATGCTGCCCTCCTTCATAGGAAGAACAGAAGGTACTGGTTCCAATCAATTCTTCTGCTCCACAATTGTTCAGCTAAGAATTCTGCAAAATGAACGTAGAAATAGTAGTTGTATGTATCCATTTATAACAATATTCTGTATTAGCTTATAGACTCTAACTTTAAGTATTAGGCTAATATAGATTTATTGGTCAGTTAGTAATAAAGGATAGTTTCTTCCTAAAAAAAAGTGATCCAATCTCTTATTTTGCTTTTTGTTCTTCTCGTAGTTTTTTGACTGTTGTTTAGTAATGTAGTTTTTAATCAGGAAAAGATGTAATGAATATGATACTTGATTTAAGTAAAATTAATCACCAATATAGGTGCAAACACACACATTTACAGATGTGGAGCATAAAGAGGATTTGCAAGGCCTTTGCTCTCACTATCACCTTTTTAGTGTATTTTCCACAATAATTTCAACAGTAGGTTGTCATATTTTGCCTTGGATATATCTATATTAATAAATATTACACCTACCTACTTTATTTTAGAAACTTCCACTACAATCCCACCTATTAATTGCTTTTTATATATAATTATAATACATTATTTTTTGCAATTATAATACATTATTTCTTTCCTCCAAATGTTCCAATATACCCTTCCTTGCTCTCTTTCAAATTCATGAACACTTTTGTCATCAGTGTTAAATGAATATATGTATCTACATATGCATGTATTTTCCTAAATATTACCTACCCAGTCTGTCTATTGTATATTGTTGCATATATATGTATACATATATATGTGTATATATATATATATATATATATATATACATATATATGTTTTCAGAGATGACTATTTGGAATTGGTAACTAGTTAGTGTGATCTTCCCCAGGGAAAGCTATTGATCTCACTTAGAGCATCCCGCAGTTGTCTGTGATCCTGGACCATTAAAGTTACATATTCTATTTCATTCAAGACTCCTAGTTCTAAATCTTTAGATGTGAGTACACAACCTGAGTATGGAAATGAGGAAGGTAAATGGAACCATTGCAGGAGTTCACAGTGAGGATAGCAGAGGAATGGGAGGATAGAATATTACAAGTGATCTGAATGGAAAATTTGAAAGATTAGAAAAATTGGAATGGCTCCCAAAGGGATAGAGAGATACAGTATAGAATACAAAGAGAAGAGGGAAAATAACTGTAAAAATATCTGAAAAAAGTGATAAGGAATCATACTATTAACTATCTACCAAATTATACATATAATACAAGTAAATATATATATATATGTATATATATATATACATATATATGTGTATGTATGTGTATATATATATATATATATATATATATATATATATATATATATAAATCCATTGAGGCTGACAGTGGTCTCTCCAGTAGCCAAATACCATATGTAAGAAAACTAACACCATGCATTGAGATGTCCTCTTTTGAGTTCTTGATCAGTGTTTTCCAAAGAATCCTCAAATCATTTTAAGTTATTTCTATTGCTCTTAGTTATCCCCAGAGGGAGAAGGTAAGTCCCATTGCTGAATCAATCCATGATCTTTTAAGAATGTAAGAAACTTAAAGTTTAAAAAGAACTTTCCACAAAAAAAATAAACAACAGCACAAATAGCAAAGTCTTCAACTTACTTTTAGTAAGCCTCCATGTTTAGGACAGATAAAAAAATCTTTTTTTTAAATAAGAAATTATCATGCAAGCTTAAGCAAATGGTATTTGATTTCAGGGATGAAGGAAATAAAACCACTTATTTGTTAAATAAAATAAATCTTAAAGTCCTACTGAATAATTATAGAATGTGTTCTTCCAGTGTAATCATATAGAATATATGCCAACTAAGGTAAGGCGTGGGGGTTCCTTTCCAAGGGAAAAGAATAATCTCAGTCAAATGCCCAAATTGAATAACAATAGCCTGCATTGTACTTCCTGATGAAACATACAATGTTTAAGTTGAATGACTTCATAAAATAAAGGAGGAAGTATTTTAAAGTCACATAGCCAAAGGAGAACAAAATCACGATTCAGCAAAAAAGGCATGACATTCAAAGGGAGTTTCAAGATGGAGGTGCATCTCTTTGAAGCTAAAATTGCCCTCAGAAAGATCTCAAATACTTACTTGTTCTTTGTTTTTGTTTGAGACAGTGTCTCACTGTAGCCTAGACTGGTCTCAAATTCAAAGAAATTCTCCTGACTCAGACTCGCCCACAACTGACTCAGGCACCACATACAGCTAAACACTAGTTCTTCCAATGATAGGATGATGTCATAATGATACTCAGAATATCAGAACTAGACAAAGGCAGGGGTGCAATATTAGAAGGAAGAAAAGAAAAAAAGAAACCCTCAAAGAATGATGCGTTAGACTTTCTTCTTTCTGAATTCTCTAAGACTTGGATCTGCCATGTGGTGGGATGAGTTGGCTGAAACTGGGCTCTTCTCTTTCCTAAAGTGTTTGCTATTCCTAAAAACTGGGAGACACTAGCAGATGACTCTGCAATGGCTTTCTACCTCCATTGCTTACCTACCCAGGGACTTTGCTGGCTAAACTTCACTTTGAAGTGTATGGGCCAGACAGGTTCTCACACATACTTACATATTGCTAACACCCCAGATAAGACAGCTAAAATGTGACTGATGCTAGAAGCCACAGTGGAGAGGTCAGTGAAGGCTATTAGTCAGCACAATGCCATCAGATATCTGGGAACTCATAAAAGGAGGCATGTTATAATCTGTTCTATGGTTGTTTTTATTACTTTTTGTGATTGTGTATAAATATGGCTTTGAGATCAGAGGTCTAAGCTTTTGCCTCAACCCGTAGACTCCATTTTTGCTAGACTATCTATCTATCTATCTATCTATCTATCTATCTATCTATCTATCTATCTATATATGTGTGTGTGTGTGTGTGTGTGTGTGTGTGTGTGTGTGTGTGTAGGTCAACATTACTATTACCACATGGCCTGTGTGCATATACCAGCATGTTATAGGAACCTACTTAGGAGTCCTTTAAATCTATTAACCTCCTTCAAATCCCCTTCAAACTCTCAGGCTCTATGACCTTTCATGGCACTGGAACTGGGCCTCACAAACAAGGTCTCTATGCTTCTTGTAGCAAGTCAATTTTCACACAGTCTTTATGAAGATGAAGCTGCAGGAGCAAAGCACCCTTCTTGAATCTCAGGGGGCTCAGTTCTGCCAAGGAACCTTATGGTAAATAGTGGGTTCCAGAACTTGGGCTTGTTTCTGACCTCAGGCTCTGTCCTATTGGACTTTGTAGTTTTCCTATGGTCATGTGGCTGTCTGATAATACACACCGAAATTTTTTCTTGTTTGTTTGGTAGGTTTATTGGTTTGCTGTTTCCTTTTGTTTAGTTTTGTACCAAGGCAGTCCTCCCACAGCCTAAAGTTTTACCTGATGAGACCTGGCCTTATCCTGCCTCCTGCAGTAATTTCCAACCTTGGGACTTGTTACCCTAGTTCTCTGAATAAGGCTTGTTATTTATTATCAAGTCCTCAAGGTGGTGTACTCTTTTAAGTACATATCTGTGGGTTGTTTAGGTAACATATATTGTGTAGAATTGTATTGATCCTTCCAATTTTCCTTCCTTTGCTACTTCCTCTTCTTAAAATTCCCCTCACTTAGAAAAGAGTCCTCCTATCCACTGCATGCTACATTTATTTCACTACCCTGTTTTTTCTACCTTTTCTTCTCTCCTTTCAACTTCTTCCATCATGCCTTCCATGGTTTTATTTCACTTTCATGTCACACACAAAGGCAAGCACTCATTCATTTATACACATACAAACTAGAAAGATCAGACTTGAAAAGAGATTTTCAAGAACACAATAGGCTATAGACCTCCAGGACGTGGATGGTTTTGTATATTCCCTCCCACTTTTCTCTCTGATTTTCTCTCTGATGCATCACCTTCTGTCTCTCCATGTTTTACAGCACTATAATTGTCATTGTGATTTCTGACACTCATTAATTATTTTCTCTTTCAGTAGACTCATTTTATTCTGTCACGTCTTTCAGAGTCATGTGGAAACCACATTTAATCATTCATCCTTAGCAATCTAACAAGTGTTTGAGGAAGGCTATGTGGAAATGGGGGCGGAAAACAACCACCTATATGACAAAGGAGTCCTAAGCACAAGTTCATATTGCTTTAATTTAGACCTTGGCCTTCTATTCTCCAGTATTATTTGAAAACTTCTCTTGCTTACACCAGCAGAAGTCTACACTATTTGGGTAATCATGATGAACTTATTGAAAATCCATAGTTATAGTTTGAAGATGATGACATTTTTGCCTCTGTGGTCATTCTTAAAATTCACATAACAAAAACAATAAAATACCAACTAATTTCAATTAAGAGGCATTCTCATCAGTAATCTTTAAAATTATTACAGTCATCAAAAGAAAGAGGAGGAAGAAAAGGAGGAGATATCTAAGAAACATAAGCAGACCGCCAAAGGAATGATGATGATCAAATAATATCCTTGAAAGGATTGTGAAAAATCTGTACAAATAATGAAGATTAGTTAATAATAATGTATGAGTGTTGGTTTATGATCCTAAATAAACATACTATATTTATATAAATTATCAGGAACAGGAAAAGTAGGATATGAAATTTGTGAGAAAACTACCTGACTATGCCACTTTTTCAAATCTAAACATTCTGTAAAATGAATATTATTCTTAAAAGAAGACCAATATGTTTATCTGAATTAGAAAACAACTATATGAAATGAAAGAAACACAGTATAACCCTTAACCTAGATTTTAAAGGCTCCTTTAAACTATCCTCCTGTTATTTTGTCTCACTTCCTTTGTAAGTCCTTTCTTTATATAGTTTTCCTTATTCTAGAGATATATTAACTTCAGATTGTATTTTAACACAATTTTCAATATTATATTTATATAAAATGGCATTTTAAGTTATTTTAAGTGACAATAGTTACAAAGAAATATGTGATTACATAGAAGAAATTCTTGCTAAGGCATACACATTTACATATTTAGGACAAAAGTGATGTGATGGTTGCAACTCACTTTTAGGATATCTTTGAAGACATTTGAAAATATAATATTGAATAATACATGTACTGAAAATGTAAATACCCATAGTTCTAGTTAGAAGAAAAGTGAATTTTCTAAATACATTTTGAGTTACAAATTCAGAGAAAAAATAATAGTAAATGATTTAATTAATCAGATTGATTCTGAAAACCTAGAATTCTCAAGCATTTTGGTACATGTTACAAAATAATATGATGATTGAAATTAAATGAAAAAACTCTTTTTCTCTCTGTGTCAACCTCTGTTGCTAACTCTCTGTGTTCTTGGGAGGTTTTAAAAAAGACATGGTCTATAGACATCCCAGATGGTGTACTGATTGCCTTCCTCCCTTAGCAATTTGAATAGTACCTTAAAGTTAGATCTACCTTAATTCCTCTGATGTCTGTGTTCAAAGGTATATGATGTTTCAGCCATATAAAATTACATTCAATCTCTAGAAGGCAACTGGAACAAACCACTAAGAGTTTAGGGACATTAGTAGTGTCCCTATAGTGTTTAGGGACATTTTTGTATGTCCCTGAATTACAACTTGAAAGAAGATCTAGCATACTTGGTACTGAGGTTAGATAAAAATATTAGATAGTCTGTGTCTAATTGGAGAGTTATCTAACCAGAATTCTAAGGTAGTCCTAAAGGTGCTGTAGTGGCATTTATAACTTGTAAGTTGCCAATGTCTATATAATGGGACTCAAAGCCCACTCTACTGGAGGAAAATCATTTCTTGTACCTATCCAACTACCCATGAATAGTGAGATGCTAGATCTTAGAAGAGAAAACATTACTGTCACTTTCCCAAATTTGTACAATTCTAGTTTTATTTAACAGTTATCCTTATACTCACAGATAAGTTCAGCAGTCAATATTCATCAGAGAATCTTCATTCTGCAGCAGACAAATACCATCCCACAAAAACACAGCTAGGCAAAATGGAGGTACTAAATGACTATGGAGGGTGCATCCTCAGTTGATACATCATACCACAACTCCTTCACCTAAGACCAAGGAAACATTGTGCATTGGGGTCAGGAAGATTGTGATAGGCAGATGACCAGGGAAGTCTTTTATAGAGTTGTTTATTCCATATTTCAAGGAAACCACACCCATAAAACTCCATGAGGGCTGAACAATAACCATTCCAGTTGACTTATCAATGTCGATAGGAGAAATGTCATGAGCCCCACTCCTAGAAAAACTACAGGCAATTAAGTAAATTTGAGAAGGAGTTTAGTCTTCTTCAAGAATGAACACCCCCTAACTGATCACCCAATATTAATAAGTTTAAGGCCTTAAAATATATATACACATAAGCTCCACTAAATTAATTTAGTAGATTATACTTAGATATTTATTGGTGTGTGTGTGTGTGTGTGTGTGTGTGTGTGTGTGTGTAAGTCTGTGTGTGTCAATCATAATTAAAAACCAAAAGACCAGGAATTTAGGGGTAATCTTTAAAAAGATGGAAGTAGAAAGAAAGGGGAATCATATAGTTATATTTTAACTAAAAATAAATTAAAGTTTATGTTTAGAAAGACATGGCATTGAAAGTGTTAATTTGACAGAGCTCCCTGACCTAATTGGGAGCACTTGCAAGCCATGTGGGCAGTGGGAGAGTGAAAACTCTTCAAATTACCTCTTTGCAGAAGGCCATGAGGTGGAATACAGAATTATTTGTTTGGTCAACTTCACTAATTAAAGGAACACTTTGCAAACATATATTTCTTTTAAAAGAATATAGTCCTTTAGGAATTCCCTGCCCTGATATTTTTCTTCATTTCTTTAACAAAACCCTCCCTGCATAAGATTTTTTATTACCTCAAAGATCCATTAATTACACAAACATTAAAATACCAAGAGACAGAAGAAACTTCAAAACATATGACACCCTCAGCTAGTGATATAGCCTCAAGAATTTAATTTGAATATTTTAGTTCTTTTGGAAATTTTTATTGAAGTGCAGAGTTGTACTTAAAATAGTACCACGAGGAAAGTATTTGTGTGTGTGTGTGTGTGTGTGTGTGTGTGTGTGTTCGTATACATGTGTGTGCAAAATGTTCAGTGCCTTGTAAATACATACAAGGAATGTTCTGTTCATGATGGAAAATTCACTTGCGCTATGAACAGTTTATGAGAGAGGTATGTGACAGCATCTTTGATGGTTGAGGTGGGAACACCACACCCAGTTGTGTGTTTCCTTACACTGAATGAGCTTGCTGAATGACTTCCTGAACCATGCCGTGCATTAGTTCAATAAAGCCAGACTCTCAGTTGCCTCATAATTAGTAGTTTGCACTTGATATCTGAGGTACTTCCAACACACTAAACGTACACCTGACAATTTTCATGGCTGTCTTTCTCAGCCCACTCTGGGTAGCTGCTCCACCCTTGCATCTTTCAGAAGCTTCCACTTATCCTTTTTTTTTATTTTCTATATCCTTTGTTTACATTCTGAAGGCTTTCCCCTTTCCCAGTTTCCCCTTCACCCTACATCCCATAAGTCCTCTCCCCCACCCCACCGTCGCCCACCTATTCCCCCACTCCCCCTGCATTTTTTCTGTTCTGGTACTCTCCTAAAAACAAGAAAACAAACAAAAACAACAACAACAAAAAAACCCAAACAAACAGGATCTAGTCTTTTCAGGACCAGGGTCCTCTCCTTCCTTCTTCTTGGGAATCTTTTCATTTGCAAATTATGCCTTGAGTATTCAGAGCTTCTGGGCTCATTAATAGCCACTTATCTGTGATCGCATTTCATGTGTATTCTTTTGTGATTGGGTTAACTCACTTAGGATGATATTTTCCAGATCCAACCATTTTCCTACAAAGTGCATGAATTCATTATTTTTAATTGCTGAGTAGTATTCCATTGTATAAATATACCACATTTTCTGTATTCATTCCTCCTTTGAGGGACATCTGGGCTCCTTCCAGCTTCTGGCTATTATAAATAAGGCTGTTATGAACATAGTGAAGCATGTGTCTTTATTGTATGCAGGGGAATCCGCTGGGTATATGCCCAGGAGTGGTATGACAGGGTCCTCTGGAAGTGACATGCCCAATTTTCTGAGGAACTGCCAGACTGATTTCCAGAGCAGTTGTACCATCTTGCAATCCCACCAACACTTACCCTTTCAATTCCTTTGTCCCACATTCTATACTTCCCTGGTGTTTTGTGAAAGGTCGCACATAAGTGTCTTCAAATGTCTGCATAACAACATTCTAAATGACTGGTAGAGAAACTTCAAATCCCTCCGCCTTCACTTATTGTGGCGTTTGCAGTAGCCAGTGAAGGTGTGCTGTGTTATTATCTCTGCACTTGTGTTATGGCTTTCTTGACCTTTAAAGCAGCCAATGTCATTCAGATTCTCTGACATATGAATCCCTGCTAGTTTTTAGCTCATCTGACAGCCTGCTGCCTGCTTCACTGGTATATTTAGACACATCTCCCTTCTTTCTGAACATATTTATATGTTTTTCAAAATTTCCCTTTTGCACCTTCTGTCCAAGGACTACATTTTTTCCTCCCAGAAATGTATAAATATTATATGTAAAGTGTGTGGGAATACAGCGCCGTTATCTCAGGAGTTTCTTAAGAAGTCTTCTTTTTACAAAACCAAGTATTATTTTTCCACTGACTTACATCATGGACATTGTAGCTCTCCTGTGTAAAAACTGATAACTCTACCCCACAACTGCTTATCTCACTTTCTCCCTACCTTAAAAGTGTATTGTCCACCTGAATCAAATTACACATCTGCACCAATTCTTTCAAATTAAGATCTAATTATTCCAGAAATATATTAGGTGTAATAATGTATCATCCATATCAGGGAACAACAATTGAAGGGACTCTATCCTTGTGACAAAATATAATTGAATTGGTGATGATGATGCTTGTATGAACCTATAATTTCATTAAAATTTAAATTATACAGATCAGACAAGTAAGTTCCTAAGAAATTATGTTCTGATTTGTCTGTTTTGAAAACTAAAGTATGTGTTTGTTTCTTCCTTGTTCACCCCTTACTGATATCCCCTGCTAAGTGCTGTGTTACTCATCTGAGAATGTATCCCAGTCCTTTTTGGTCCTATCCTGCCCAGCCCCACCCTGTCCTGTTCTGTCCTTATTCTTTTTTTTTAATTTTTTTTATTTTCTATATTCTTTGTTTACATTCCAAAGGCTTTCCCCTTTCCCAGTTCCCCCTTCACCATATGTCCCATAAGTCCTCTTCTCTCCACACATTCGCCAATCACACGCCTCCCCCGCCCCCCATTTCTCTGTTCTGTTATAATCCTACAAAACTGGATCCAGTCTTTTCAGGACCAGGGTCCTCTCCTTCCTTTTTCTTGGGAATCTTTTGATTTGCTAATTGTACCTTCAGCATTCAGAGCTTCTGGGCTCATTAATAGCCACTTATCAGTGATTGCAATTCATGTGTATTTTTTTGGAATTGGGTAAATTCACTTAGGATGATATTTTCCAGATCCAACAATTTGCCTACAAATTGCATGAATTCATTATTTTTAATTGCTGAGTAGTATTCCATTGTATAAATATACCACATTTTCTGTATCCATCCCTCCTTTGAGGGACATCTGGGCTCTTTCAAACTTCTGGCTATTATAAATAAGGCTACTATAAACAGTGGAGCATGTGTCGTTATTGTATGCAGGGGAATCCGCGGGGTATATGCCCAGCAGTGGTATGACAGGGTCCTCTGGAAGTGTCATGCCCAATTTGAGGAGGAACCCCCATACTGATTTCAAGAGCAGTTGTACCATCTTGCAATCCCACCAACAGTGTAGGAGTATTCCTCTTTCTCCACATTCTCATGAGCACCTGTTGTCTCTTGAGTTTTTAATCTTAGCCATTCTGACTGGTGTGAGGCGGAATTTCAGGGTTCTTTTGATTTGCATTTCCTTGATGACTAATGAGTTGAACATCTCTTAAGGTGCTTCTCAGCCATCCAAATTTCTTCTGGTCAAAATTCTTTGTTTAACACTGTACCTCATTTTTAATAGGGTTATTTAGTTCTTTAGGGTCTAACTTCTTAAGTTCTTTGTATGTATTGGATATTAGCCCTCCTTCGGATGTGGGGTTGGTGAAGATCTTTTCCCAATTTGTTGGTTGCTGTTTTGTCCTTCTGACAGTGTTTTTTGCCTTACAGAAACTTTATAATTTTATGAGGTTCCATTTGTCAATTCTTGATCTTAGAGGATAAGCTATTGGTGTTCTGTTTAGAAACTTTCCCCCTGTGCCCATGTCCTCCGGGGTCTTCCCAAGTTTCTTTCCTATTAGTTTTAGTGTGTCTGGTTTTATGTGGAGGTCCTTGATTCACTTGGAGTTGATCTTAGTACAAGGAGATAAGAGTGGGTCAATTCTCATTCTTCTGCATGTTGACCTCCAGTTGAAACAGCACCATTTGATGAAAAGGCTATCTTTTTTCCACTGGATGGTTGTGGCTCCTTTATCAAAGATCAAATGACCATAACTCTGTGGGTTCATTTCTGGGTCTTCAATTCCTTTGCACTGATCTACTTGCCTGTCGCTGTATCAATACCATGCAGTTTTTAACACAATTGCTCTGTAGTACTGCTTGAGGTCAGGGATATTGGTTCCCCCAGAAGGCCTTTTATTGATGAGAATAATATTAGCTATCCTGGGTTTTTTGTTACTCTGGATGAATTTGAGAATTCATCTTTCTAGATCTATGAAGAATTGTTTTGGGATTTTGATGCGGATTGCATTGAATCTGTAGAATGCTTTTGGCAAGATGAACATTTTTACTATATTGATCCTGCCAATCGAAGAGCATGAAATATTTTTCCATCTTCTGAGGTCTTCTTTGATTTCTTTCTTCAAGGACTTGAAGTTCCTGTCATACAGATCTTTCACTTTTTTGGTTAGAGTCACACCAAGATACCTTATATTGTTTGTGGCTATTGTGAAGGGTGTTATTTCCCTAACTTCTTTCTCAACCTGCTTGTCCTTTGAATACAGGAAGGCTACTGATTTGTTTGAGTTGACTTTATAACCAGCCACTTTGCTGAAGTTGTTTATCAGCTGTAGGAGTTCTCTGGTGGAGTTTTTGGGTCATTAAGTATACTATCATAGCATCTGCAAATAATGATAGTTTGACTTCTTCCTTTCCAATTTGTACACCTTTGATTTCCGTATTTTGTCTAATTGCTCTCACTAGAACTTCAAGTACAATATTGAAAAGGTATGGAGAAAGAGGGCAGTTTTGTCTAGTCCCTGATTTTAGTGGGATTGATTCAAGTTTCTCTCCATTTATTTTTATGTTGGCTACTGGTTTGCTGTATATTGCTTATCCTATGTTTAGGTACAGGCCTTGAATTCCTACTCTTTCCAAGACTTTTAGCATGAAAGGATGCTGAATTTTGTCAAATGTTTTTTCAGCATCTAATGAGATGACCCTGTGGTTTTTTTTTAAATTTAGTTTCTGTAGTGGATTACATTGATGGATTTCTGTATATTGAACGATCCCTGCATCCCTGGGATGAAGCCTACTTGATCATGGTGAATGATCATTTTGATGTGTTCTTGGATTCAGTTGGGAAGAATTTTATTCAGTATTTTTGCATCAATGTTCATAAGGGAAATTGGCCTGTAGTTCTCTTTTTTTGTTGGATCTTTGTATGGCTTTGGTATCAGCATAATTGTGGCTTCATAGAATGAGAGGCAGTGTCCCTTCTGTTTCTTTTTTGTGGAATAGTTTGAATAGTATTGGTGTTAATTCTTCTTTGAAGGTGTGGTAAAATTCTGGTCCCATAATTTTTTTGTTTGGGAGCCTTTCTATAATCCCTTCTATTTCTTTGCGGATTATGGGACTGCTTAGTTGATCTAATTGATCCTGATTTAATTTTGGTATTTGCTATCTGTCTAGGAAATTGTCCATCTCCTCCAGATTCTCCAGTTGTGTTGAGTAGAGACTTTTGTAGTAGGATCTAATGATCTTTTGAATATCCTTAGTTTCTGTTGTTATATCCCCATTTTCATTTCTTTTTTAATGTTTTTATTTGATATATTCTATATTTACAATTCATTTCCTTTTTTTCTGGTTCCCCACTCCCCAAAGGTCCCACATGCCCTTTTCCCTCCCCCTGCTCCCTCTTCCACCCCTTCCCTCTTCCCTGTTCTTGTATTCCCCTACACTGATGCTTTGATCCTTTCCAGCACCAGTGTCCACTCCTTTCTTCTTGTCAGACATCATTTGGTATGTGAATTGTGTCTTTGGTGTTCCAAGATCTAGGCTAATATCCACTTATCAGTGACTGCATACCATGGGTATTCTTTAGAGACTGGGTTACCTCACTTAGTATGACGTTCTCCAGCTCCATCCATTTCTCTAAGAATTTTATGAATTCATTGTTTCTAATGGCTGAATAGTACTCCATTGTGTATATATACCACATTTTTGTATCCATTCCTCCGTTGAGGGACATCTGGGTTCTTTCCAGCTTCTGGCTATTATAAATAAGGCTGCTATGAACATAGTAGAGCATGTATCCTTATTGCATGCTGGGGAATCTTCTGGGTATATTCCCAGGAGTGGTATGGCTGGGTCCTCCGGAAGTACCGTGTCCAGTTTTCTGAGGAACCACCAGACTGATTTCCAGAGTGGTTGTACCAGCTTGCAGTCCCACCAGCAGTGGAGGAGAGTTCCTCTTTCTCTACATCCTTTCCAACACCTGATGTCTTCTGAGTTTTTGATCTTAGCCATTCTGACTGGTGTGAGGTGAAATCTCAGGGTTGTTTGGATTTGCATTTCTCTAATGACTAATGATGTTGAACATTTTTAAGGTGTTTCTCAGCCATCCTAATTTCTTCAGGTGAAAAGTTTTTGTTTAGCTCTGTACTCCACTTTTGGATAGGGTTATTTGGTTTTCTGGGGTCTAATTTCTTGAATTCTTTGTATATATTAGATATTAGCCCTCTGTCGGATGTGGGGTTGGTGAAGATCTTTTCCCAATTTTTTGGTTGCCAATTTGTCCTTTTGACAGTGTCTTTTGCCTTACAGAATCTCTGTAATTTTATGAGGTCCCATTTGTCTATTCTTGCTCTTAGAGCATAAGCAATTGGTATTCTGTTCAGGAACTTTCCCCCTGAGCCAATGTCTTCAAGGTTCTTCCCCAGTTTCTTTTCTATAAGTTTTAGTGAGTCTGGTTTTATGTGGAGATCCTTGATCCACTTGGAGTTGAGCTTAGTGCAAAGAGATAAGAGTGGATCAATTCTCATTCTTCTGCATGTTGATCTCCAGTTGAGCCAGCAC
The DNA here is from genome assembly GCA_964023405.1 of Apodemus agrarius. Classification (NCBI taxonomy): domain Eukaryota; kingdom Metazoa; phylum Chordata; class Mammalia; order Rodentia; family Muridae; genus Apodemus; species Apodemus agrarius. The sequence continues at coordinate 113,446,156 of OZ030009.1, read as the reverse complement.
CATTTTTTGAAAAGGCTATCTTTTTTCCACTGGATGTTTTCAGCTCCTTTGTCGAAGATCAATTGGGCATAGATGTGTGGGTTCAATTCTGGGTCTTCGATCCTATTCCATTGATCTTCCTCCCTGTGACTGTACCAATACCATGCAGTTTTTAACAGTACTGCTCTATAGTATTGCTTGAGGTTCGGGATATTGATTCCCCCAGAAGTTCTTTTACTGTTGATGATAGTTTTAGCTATCCTGGGTTTTTTGTTATTCCAGAGAACTCCTACAGCTGATAAACAACTTCAGCAAAGTGGCTGGTTATAAAATCAACTCAAGCAAATCAGTAGCCTTCCTATACACAAAGGATAAGCAGGCTGAGAAAGAAATTAGGGAAATGACACCCTTCACAATAGCCACAAACAATATAAAGTATCTTGGTGTGACTCTAACCAAACAAGATTTATATGACAAAAACTTCAGGTCTCTGAAGAAGGAAATTGAAGAAGACATCAGAAAATGGAAAAATCTTCCATGCTCATGGGTTGGCAGGATTAATAGAGCTAAAATGGCAATCTTGCCAAAAACAATATACAGATTCAACGCAATCACCATCAAAATCCCAACTCAGTTCTTTATAGAGTTAGAAAGAGCAATTCTCAAAATCATCTGGAATAACAAAAAACCCCTTTTTATTTCTAATTTTAATTTTGATACTGTCTCTGTGCCCTTTGGTTAGTCTGGCTAAGGGTTTATCTATCGTGTTGATTTTTCTCAAAGAACCAGCTCCTGGATTTGTTGATTCTTTGTATGGTTCTCTTTGTTTCTTATGGTTGGATTTTAGTCCTGAGTTTGTTTATTTCCTGTCTTCTACTCCTCCTGGGTGAATTAGCTTATTTTTTGTTCCAGGACTTTCAGGTGTGCTGTTAAGCTGCTAATGTATGCTCTCTCCAGTTTCTTTTTGCAGGCACTCAGAGCTATGAGTTTTCCTCTTAGCACTGCCTTCATTGTGTCCCATAGATTTGGGTAGGTTGTACCTTCATTTTCATTGAATTCTAAAAAGTCTTTGATTTCTTTCTTAATTTCTTCCTTGACCATGGTGTCATTGACTAGAGTATTGTTCTGTTTCCATGCGTATGTGGCCTTTCTGTTGTTTTTCTTGCTATTGAAGACCACTTTTACTCCATAGCAATCTGATATGAGGCATGGGATTATTTCGAACTTCTTGAAGGTGTTGACATATCTTGTGACCAATTATATGAACAATTTTGGAGAAGGTACCATGCAGTGCTGAGAAAAAGATATATTCTTTTGCTTTAGCATGAAATGTTATATATACATATACATACATATATATATATATATATATATATATATATATATATATATATCCAATTGGTACAAAGCTTCAATTAGCTTCACTGTGTCCCTGTTTAGTTTCTGTTTTCCTGGTCGGTCCACTGAGGAGAGTAGAGTGTTGAAGTCACCCACAATTATTGTCTTAAGTGTAATGTGTGCTTTAAGCTTTAGTAAAGTTTCTTTCACAAGTGAGGGTGCCCTTGCATTTGGAGCATAGATGTTCAGTATTGAGAGTTCTTCCTGCTGGATTTTCCCTTTGACCAGCACGAAGTGACCTTCTGTGTCTGTTTTGATGACTTTAAGTTGAAAGTCAATTTTATCTGATATTAGAATGGCTACTCCAGCTTGTTTCCTGAGATCATTTTCTTGTAAAATTGTCTTCCAGCATTTCACTCTAACGTAGTGTTTGTCTTTGACACTGAGATGTGTTTCCTGTATGCAGCAAATTGTAGGGTCCTGTTTCAGTATCCAGTCTGTCTATGTTTTTTTATTGGGGAATTGAGTTCATTGATTTTAAGAGATATTAAGTACTAGTAATTATTACTTCCTGACATTTTTTAAATTATTTTTTATCTTTGAGTGGTTATCTTCTTTTGGGTTTGATGAGAGGATGTTTCTATCTTGCTTCTTCTGGGGTGTAGTTTCGCTCCTTGTGTTGATGTTTTTCCCCTATTATCTTTTGTAGGGCTGAGTTTGTGGAAATATATCAGGCAAATTTGGTTTTGTCATGGAATACTTTGGTTTCTCCATCTATGGTGATTGAGAGTTTTGCTGGGTATAGTAGTTTTGGCTGAAATTTGTGTTCTCTTAGAGTCTGCATGATATCTACCCAGGATCTTCTAGCTTTCATGGTCTCTGGTGAAAAGTCTGGTGTAATTCTGATTGGTCTTCCTTTATATGTTACTTGACCTTTTTCTCTTACTGTCTTTAATATTCTTTCTTTGTTTAGTACATTTGGGTTTTGATTATTATGTGACAGGAGGTATTTCTGTTCTGGTGCAGTCTGTTTGGAGTTCTGTAGGCCTCTTGTATATTCATGGGCATTTCTCTCTTTCGGTTGGGAAGTTTTCTTCCATAATTTTGTAGAAGATATTTTCTGGCCCTTTAAGTTGTAAATCTTCCCTCTCATCTATATCTATAATCCTTAGGTTTGGTCTTCTCATTGTGTCCTGGAATTCCTGGATGTTTTGGGCTACAAGCTTTTCTGCATTTTGCATTTTCTTTGACTGTTAAGTCCATGGTTCCTATGGTATCTTTGGCATCTGAGATTTTTCTTCTATCTCTTGTATTCTATTTTTGATATTTGCATCTATGGCCCCTGATTTTTTCCCAAGGTTGTCTCCCTTTGCAATTTCTTAGTTGTTTCTATGTCTGTTTTTAGATCCTGGATGGTTTTGCTCAGATCTTTTGCTTGCTTGTTTGTGTTTTCATGTAATTTTTTAAGAGTTTTTTGTGTTTCCTCCTTTATAACTACTACTTGTTGACCCACATTCTCCTGTATTTCTTTAAGTGATTTTTGTATTTCCTCCTTATTGGCGTCTATGTTTTGATCCATATTCTCCTGAATTTCTTTAAGTGATTTTTGTGTTTGCCTTATAAGGGCTTCTAACTTTTGATCCATTTTTTCCTGTATTTCTTTAAGAGATTTGTCTAAGTGTTCCTCTAACAGCATCCTGACCAGTGAGTTTAGATCTGAATCTTGCTTTTCTGGTGTCTTGGGGTATCTGAGACTTACTGCTGTCGGGGAATTGGGTTCGGATACTGCCATATTGCCTTGATTTCTACTAGTAACGTTCCTACCTTTGCCTTTTGCCATTGTTTATTTCTGGAGTTAGTTGGTCTTGTTATTACTGGCTGGTGTTTATAGCTCCTGAGAGCCTAGTGTCTGGTGCTGCTGTCTCAGAGTGCGTCTGTGCTCCCGAGGTGGAAACCAGAAGGTTGCTACCACTGGGTTCTGAATTACCTCCTCAGCTCTGCTTGGCTGTACTCAAGTCTCCTCCAGGCTTGCCTCTGGGTGCTTATTTGGCCTCCTGTGTTCTCCTCCTGGTTTGCCTGGTTAGTCTACCAGCTCCAAGATGGTAGCAGGTCTCAGGGTTCTGTCTAACCGTGGGAATTCCTGCAGGACCAGGGCTTTCCTGGCTGGACCGCTGAAGCCTAGATGGTGGCTCTCTCAGTCTGCAGGGCTCCGTCTGGTTGAGCTTCTCTCCTCAAGAAAGTGTTGGATCACAGATCCCTGTCTAACTGAGGGCTCTTTGTAGCTTCCCTGGTTGAACTGCAGTCCAATATGGTGGGGATCTCAGTCCCTGGGTCTCTGTCTATCTAAGGGACCTCTTGCAGGTCAGATGCTCTCCCGCCTGAGCAGGCAACTGTAGTTCTGCCCAGCTCCCTGGTGCAGAAGGTACCCAGGCAGGCTATACCCTGGGAAATCCTTCAGTCTGGTGCCCAATGCGTACCTTGCTAGGCTACTGGCTCCAAAATGGTGGCGGGTCTCTATGCTCTGTCTAACCGCGGGGAATTCCTGCAGGACTGGGGCTTCCCTGGCTGGACTGCTGAAGCCTAGATGGTGGCTCTCTCAGTCCGCAGGGTGATGTCTGGTTAAGCTTCTCTCCCCAAGAGAGTGTCTAACCACAGAGCCCTGTCTAACCACAGGGCTCTCTGTAGATAGGAAGGTTCCCTGGTTGAACTGCAGGATCCAAGATGGTCCTATCCACACTCTTGTTGCTAGTTTGTTTGTTTGTTTTTTGTTTTGTTTTGTTTTGTTTTGTTTGGACTACTAAGGCTACTAGTTTTCTGCACCGCTATGAATTGTGGTCCCCATTTATTTGTGTTCCATAATGATACTTCAGTATATGTTTAGATTAGTGTTAACTACATCATGTTTATTTGCTTTTCTGTGCTGTTTAAGTAGCTCGTTTTTCTTAAAGTAATTAGAAGATAACATAATTTAAATCTACATCGCAAACATTACACTTCCCACAATAAACCTGTACTTTTTAATCACAAAATAGAAATAGTTCTTATAAAATCCGAAATCCAATAAATACTGTTAACTTCATAATATTAGCCAATCATAAAACAGCATGATGCAAAGTTTTGTCATGAATATTACATAAAGGAATCATAAAATAAGTTCACAGCATTTACAATACACTTACTTGCTTACCTATAGAGAGACAGGCATGCTTACATGAAAGACAACACTACACTACTGTCCACATTAACTGCATGTCTCTCTACTTGAGGGTCCTATGTAAAATATACTATTTTTTCTAAACTCAATCTTTTACTGTTGAAATATGAGTTAGCTGGATCTATGATTGTGGTTTTTTTTTAATGATTGAACTGTTGTTTGTCATTGTTTATATATTATTCTTCCACTAACATGTTAGCAAATAGAGGCCATTACCTCTGTGGATATTATCTTTTACATCTTAGCACCTCAATAAAAGGTACACTGAATTACTAAAGAATCTAATTGTCAATTACTGAGTTTCATTGTATGCAAATTCACATTTTTCCATTATAGCTCATATCTCTCCATTATAACTCATATATATTTCTGCATTATTTCATATGTATGTTTTGACACAGCATAATTGTGACCCAGATATTTTGCTTGACCATTTTGTTAGGCTCTTTACTTTTATTCTCCAACTATTGCACTGTTGTATTTTTCCTCTTTTGAATACCCATTGCGTGTTATCTCTTCAGTCCTTGTGATATTTTATTCTATCTTAATAGTTTTGTCACCTTTGTTTTTACATTTGAAACCATCTGTGTGAGTAATTGGGATTTTTCTCAGTGTGTCTCTGCTATATCTCACATAGACTGAGAGCACAGATTATACCAATGAACTTAGAATATTCTTCAGTTGAGTGTTTAATATGAAGGACTTGTGGGATTGATGTGTACTTTGATTAGTTTGGTTTACAAAGGGAGGAAACCCATGGGTTACTATAGTGTGTTTTCTTGTCTTTATTGTGACCCAGAAAGCGTATCATAAGATGGAATCTTTGATTTAATCTATCTCGTTATAATATGGACATCATTAACTTAAGTCCCACACTTTGACAAAGCAAAATGTGACTGCTGAGGTAGTAGAAGTAAAATTTAATATAATTGAAATGTTCACTTTTATAAATGGATGTAGAGGTATTCAATTAATATTCGCATATAAGATAATGACACTTCTAGTCACTGAAACCTGAATTAAAAATGAAGAACAGTATCATGAACTACTATGCAGTGGTTATATTTCTCACAGGCCAATAAACACCCATTTTAAACCATTTTGTTAGGGCAGAATGAAATGCATAATTCTCTTATGATTTAAATAAGGTAAAGAATAAGATGTATCAGATAGCATTATGAATTATTGCTGAGATATAGTATTGAAACAGACACCACACTGGAAGTTCACAAACTAAAAACTTCCTTCTAGCTGCTTTCTGAAGCCTGGAGACTGGAGATTTCTCCACCTTTGGGTCAAGCCTCCGTTTTCACCACTCTTCTGTCCCAGCCCTGTCTAACACATGGACTCTGCTAATAGTCACTAATGTCACATTTGCCCTGAAAGCAATTCTCTTCGCAGTAAAAGTTCACTTCCAAAACACTACAGGTAATAAATTTAATCAATATTTTTAATTTGAATAAATTTTCCCTGACATAGATTTGGCATTGGCCATTTCACAAACACTTAACCAGTTATTAGAAAAATCTAAAACGGAATAGGGGCTGACACACAGCTCCCTCTTGCCATTTACCTGTTTTACTTTAATTGACCTCAGTCTCGAAATCGATTTGGGTCCAAATCAGTTTTCAAATAACCTTTCACGTCGCTTTTGCTCCATGTACTTCTGTCTTGGATACTTTAAGAAAGATTTTTGCATTATTGAAATGCTTCCCTTAGTTCAAATGACTTACCTATTAACTGTGAAATTATTAATTCTTTTGGCATGCTCTAAACGTGAGAGTTAAACTCCTATGGAAAAACAAAGTGAAAGAGGTCTGTAAATAATAGTAATACCTAGCCTCGGAGGCCACATTTCCCCTTGGCTGTGTACAGCCAAAACTATACGAACCAGAGCCTCAAGATATATATGCAGTACTTTAGTCACAAAATAGGAAACAACTGCAACATCACCAACAGATGAATAAATTTAAAAAATCGTGACCTATCATTACAGAAGAGTAGGATTAAACCTTGAAAAGTATATACCGTTTGTTGTAACACAGGTGGAACTTGAAGCCATTATGCTAACTGAATGAACTCAGTCTTAGAAAGGTGTATGAACATGCCAACAAGTAAGCCAGTAAGCACCTTTCCTCTGTGGATTCCTCTTCAAGACCCTGCTTTTAGTGCCTGAACATTGACTACTCTCACCTTCTTTTCACCCCTGTCAACTCTCCCTCATCTCCACAAATCTTTCTTTCATATTAATGTTTATTCCTTTACTTTTGCAAACCACTAAGACCAGCAAGGGCCATGTTTGACCATGGATTTGAAACTATCTATTTGAGCTTGGTGAGATAAACAACAGAGTGTGTGAAGCTCAACAGGAATACCCTGTCTCCCAGTCTATCAATAGCCAGTTCAAAGGGAAAAGGTAGGACCTGTGAGCTTCGGTGGCTGACTGTTGGTTGGGATAGTTTTATGTGATCCCAGTGCAGCTAGCTACATTGATGTAAGTTGATGATTACAGTAGTTAATTGAGTGTAAGAAATCATGTTTTATGATCCTTCGCCCTATTTTCCAGCTCTTACATGCTTTCTGAGCATGCTTCTTCTGTGTTCCCTGACTCTTCCTGGGAGTATTATTCCTGATTTCATTAGGGCTGCACACATACCTGTAGCTCAGCTTGGAAAGGCACAAGTTGTTGCATTCAGCACTATCCACTGTAAGGAAAGGCTTTTCATATTGTGTTTGGAAACCTTTTGTGTATGCCGATGGGCACAAGCATAGACATAGAGAAGGCAGTTTACAGGCATGCCAATTTAGTTATCCACCATAAATACCCTCCCTGAATGGGATTACCTCCTTCATAGTATGGCATTATGTAAGTAACAAACATCAGGGGGAAACTGATCATGGATACTTGATCAGGGAAGAGATGGCTACAGAGGAGCAACAGAGCATAGTTCTGCAGTGAGTAATCACAGCTCTGTCTAGTTGGAGGTGACACATACAATAATTTCTGCATAATGAAGCACACTTATATTGTGTTTACAATAGATTATTACTTCATAAATTTCATAATTTTCTAGTTACTTTCTATTATTATTTAAAAAAAATAAGTTATCTCCCCAAGTCTACACATGGGGAGCTATATATTGTATACAATATATATAAAACAAAAAATCCCGTTTTCCTACTACCATTGCTAATACTAAGAAAGACAAAAGAATACACATGAAATGCAATCACTGGTAAGTGGATATTAATGAGCCCAGAAGCCCTAAATACTCAAGGCACAATTAGCAATTCAAATGATTCCCAAGAAGAAGAAAGGAGAGGATCCTGGTCCTGAAAAGATTGGATCCAGTTTTGTAGATCCAGAACAGAGAAATGGTGGTGGTGGGGTATGATTGGGGAATAGTTGGGGGGAGAGGACTTATGGGACCTATGGTGGGGGGGAACTGGGAAAGGGGAAAGCCTTTGGAATGTAAACAAAGAATATAGAAAATTTAAAAAAAGATATTTTCAATATTAGTTGCTTTTACTCTTGTTATAAACATTATCTTACATGTAGTGAATGAAGCTTGGACATGTCAAATATAAATGATACCTAGTAGGTAAGGTAGTGCATTAATGAAGAAGGCCACAGCACTATTATGACAATTTTGTGATTTGTCACAAAAGAAATTTGTGTGTGTGTGTGCGTGTGCATGTGTGTGTGTTTCTCTCTCTCTCTCTCTCTCTCTCTCTCTCTCTCTCTGTGTGTGTGTGTGTGTGTGTGTGTGTGTGTGTGTGTGTGTGTGTTGCAATATTCACATCGCTGTAATGAATTTTCCAAATAATAAAATGACCAGGATTTTAGAGCTCACAGTTTGGGGGAATATCAGTTCACGGACAGGGGGTCTCTAATGCTTTGATCTCTGGTGGGTACCCTCCTAGTAAAAGGGAGGAATACATGACAAAATGATACTCTGCCCATGATCAGGAAATATGAGAAACCAGAAAAGAAAGATCATGATCATTTAGTCCCCGTTGGAATGTATACTGACTGGATAACCTAAGGGTTGTCCAAAGGTGTCTCCTCTACAATGTCTACAACCATGGACAAAAACACCACTCCAGAGACAAGCTTTTTAAAACACATACTTTTGGGATACACCCAACATCTATAATGCAGCAGGTAAAGTTTCTCCCTATTTTTCAACTTCTCTGAAATAATTAAGGAAAGGGATGATTGTCTACAGTCACTTGATGTTCAAAACCTTTTTAAAATGTGATCTTAATTTTAAGTAGGCATCTTTTGTTTTGTCTTCATTTCTCTTCTTGTGATTGATAGATTTATCAGTGTAACAAACCTAAAGTCACCTGGGAAAAGGGAACCACCATAACTGAGGAATTGCCTCCATTATGTTGGCTCATAGCTAAGTCTCTGGGAAAATTTCTTGATTACTGATTGATATGAGAGGGTCCAGCCCATTATGGTTGCTACCATCCTCCCTGGATAGGTGGTCCTGGCATGTGAATCAAAGCAGGCAGAGCAAGCCATGGGAAATAAGTAAAAAAAAAGTGAGCTTCAGATCTAGCTTCTAGGTCCCTGCCTTTCTTGAAATCCTGCTTGGCATCCCTTAGTGAAGAACAGTGTATTATAGAGACATACAAGAAAAAAAGATTTCCTTCCAAGGTTGCCTTTTTCATTGTGCTTATCATAACAATAAACAATGAACAAACAATGTAGAGTCCTTCCTTGCATCAGATCCTGTACAATGGTTGGAGTCTGCTACAGAGTACCATATCAAGGTATTTATTTATTTTTAGCAGCACCTCATGGTACTCACTTGTGCAGGTCCACATCATTGTGGCACAGCTTCCAGCTCAACCAGCCCCCATTTCTCTGCTTCACATTCTGCACCACTTGACTTTTGGGATATTTTGTGTATTCTCCCATATGTTCAGCTGTATTTCTGGGACACTTGCAAATGAGCTGATACATGTAAATGCTGTAGGCCTTTGAGTTTATACATAATGCAGTGTTGTCAAGTATAAAAGAAGCAGCTAAATACAACTTTTACAAAAATATTAAATACACTTATCAACTGGCAAGTGTTAAAGTCTATTAAACTTGGACATTTTTTAAGAAAGTTTAGTCATTGTCCAAGACTCACTAAAAATGGCTTGCTCCGAGATGAAGCTGTCATGAGGAGAGAATAACATACAAGTGCTACAAGATGATGCATGGCATTTTCTCCTTTGTGTCTGAAGGAGCAACAAAAAACAGATGTAATTAAAGTACTCAACACTCACATATATGATAGAATGGAAATTAAGACCTGGTCAAAGGGATGGATCTAGTAGGCTTTTATTATGACTAAGATAATCTAGTGGAGACAACATTAAGAGAGTTGATACTATTGATTTACAATATCTATTTTGAGCTTGTATTTGTTTTTTCTACTTCCTTAGAGATACAAATTTTCTTTCTGTTTTCAGCAATCTGCTTTAAGTGTATAATGGCTAGAATTATGTCACTTGAAGGACTTATTTTCATACTGTGGTTTCTCATTCTTTTCAAGTTCCAGAAAACCAATGAAAATGTTTCCTTACATAGCCTTCTCAATTTGTCCTGTGGAACTATAGTTCATCAAGCACAAATTCAATTCTGATGTCATTTATTCCTCAGTTTCTTCCAATACACAGAATTCTCCAGGAGAATTTTGTTGTATTTTTTATTATTATTTATTTATTTATTTATTTATTTATTTATTTTTATTGGGTATGTTCTTTATCTATATTTCAAATGTTTCCCCCTTTTCAGGTCTACTTTTAGGATACCCCTGTTTATTACCCTATCCCCCTGCTTCTATGATGGTACATATCTACCACTTACTCCTGTCTACCTAGCCTATTGTTATGGTTTGTATATGCTTTTCACAGAAACCATAACACCTATCATTCCCCTATACTAGGGCCTTGAACACACTCAGGCCCAAGGGACACTCCTTCCACTGATGTCCAAAAATGCCATCCTCTACCACCTATGTGGTCTGAACCATGGGTCCCTCCATGTGTACTCTTTGGTTAATGGTGATTTCCTGGGAGCTCTGGGGGGGTTGTCTGGTTGACATTATTGCTCCCCCCATGGTGCTGCAAACTCCCTCAGCTCCTTCAATCCCTTCTACAACTCCTCTATTAGGCATCCTGTGCTCAGTCCAATGGTTAGCTGTAAGCATCTGCCTCTATATTTGTCAGGCTCTGATAGAGACTCTCATGCGACAACTTTATCAGGCTCCTGTCAGCAAGCACTTCCCAGCATCCAAAATAGCATCCAAGTTTGGTGACTATATAGGGGAGAGATCCCCCGTGTGTGGCAGTCTCAAGATGGCCTTTCCTTCAGTCTCTGCTTTACACTTTGTCTCCATAGTTCTTCCTGTGCGTATTTTGTTCCCCCTTCTAAGAAGCACCAAAGCATCAACACTTTGGTCTTTCTTCCTCTAGGTCTTCATTTGGTCTGTACATTATATATTGGGTATTCTGAACTTATATCAGTGAGGGCATGCCCTGTGTGTTCTTTTGTGACTGAGTTACCTCACTCAGGATGATATGTTCTACTTCCTTCCATTTGTTTATGAATTTCATGAAGTCATTATTTTTAATAGCCGAGTAGTACTCCATTGTGTAAATGTGACACATTTTCTGTATCCATTCTTCTGTTGAGGGACATCTGGGTTGTTTCCAACTTCTAGCTACTATAAACATTGCTGCCATGAACATAGTGGAGCATGTGTCCATATTACATGTTGGAGCATCTTATGGTTATATGCCCTGGAGTGGTATAGCTGGGTCCTCCGATAATACTATTTCCAATTTTCTGAGTAACTGCCAAACTGATTTCCAGAGTAGTTTTACCAGCTTGCAATCCCACCAGCAATAAAGGAGTGTTCCTCTTTCTTCACATTCATGCCAGTATCTGCTGTTATCTGAATTTTTGATCTTAGCCATTCTGACAGGTGTGAGATGGAATCTCATGGTTGCTTTGATTTGCATTTCTAAGGATGTTGAACATTTCTTTAGGTTCTTCTCTTTAGGTACTTCTCAGCCATTTGATATTCTTCAGTTGAAAATTCTTTGTTTAGCTCTGTACCCCATTTTTAATAGAGTAATTTGGTTTCCTAGAGTCTAACTTCTTTAGGTCTTTGTATATATTGGATATTAACCTTCTATTGGATGTAGGGTTGGTAAGATCTTTGTCCAATCTGTTTGTGGCTGTTTTGTCCCATTAACAGTGTCCTTTGTCTTAGAGAAGCTTAACAATTTTATGAGGTCTCATTTATCTATTTTTTCTATATACACATTTTAATTCTGATTTTTTTCATTTTTTTTTATTTTCTATATTCTATGTTTACATTCCAAAGGCTTTCCCCTTTCTCAATTACCCCCCACCATATGTCCCATAATTCCTCTCCCCCCTGCTATTCCCCACTCATTCCCCCCCCCCTGATTTCTCTGTTCTGGCTCTACAATACTGGATCCAATGTTTACAGGCCCAGGGTCCTCTCCATTCTTCTTCTTGGGAGTCATTTGACTTGCTAATTGTGTCTTGAGTATTTAGGGCTTCTGGGCTCATTAATATCCACTTATCAGTGATTGCATTTCATGTGTATTCTTTTGTGATTGGGTTAGCTCACTTAGGATGATATTTTCCAGATCTAACCATTTACCTACAAATTGCATGAGTTCATTATTTTTAATTGCTGAGTAGTCCTCCATTGTATAAATATACCACATTTTCTGTATCCATTCCTCTTTTGAGGGATATCTGGGCTCCTTCCAATTTCTGGCTATTATAAACAAGACTGCTGTGAACATTGTGGAGCATGTGTCTTTATTGTATGCAGAGGAATCCTCTGGGTATATGCCCAGGAGTGGTATTTTGATCTTAGAGTATAAGCCATATGTAGCATGTACTCACTGATATTAGCCCAGAAGCTTGGAATACCCAAGATAAAAGTCACAGGCCACATGAAACTCAAGAAGAAGGAAAACCAAAGTACAGATGTTTCTGTCCTTCTCAGAAGGGGCAACAAAATACTCACAGGAGGAAATACAGAGACAAAGTATGGAGTAGAGAATTAAGGAAAGGTCATCAAGGTAGTCCTACCTGGGGATCTATCCAAGATACTGTCATCAAACCCAGACACTATTGTGAATGCCAAGAAGTGCTTGCTGACAGAAGTCTGATATAGCTGTCGCCTGAGAAGCTCTGCTAGAGCCTGACAAGTACAGAGGCAGACTCTTGCACCCAAGCATTAGACTGAGCAAGGGGGTCCCTAATGGAGGAGTTAGAGAAAGAACTAAAGGAGCTGAAGGGGTTTGTAACTCCTTAGGAAGAATAGCAATATTTATCAACCAGTCCCCCCCCCCAAGAGCTCTCAGGGACTAAACCACCAACCTCCAAGAGTACTCATGGAGGAACCCATGGTCCCAGCTGCATATGTAACAGAGGATGGCCTTGTTGGGCATCAATAGGAGGAGAGACCCTTGGTCTTTGAAGGCTCCATGTCCCCATGTAGTAGAATGCCAGGTTGGAGAGGCAAAAGTGGTTGGATTTGTGGAGGAATACCCTCATAGGAGCAAGGGGACTGGCATAGGATGGGGAGTTTCCATGGGGGTGGGGAGGCTGGGAAAGGGGATAATATTTGAAATGTAAACAGAGAAAATATTCATTAAAAAGAGGAAAAAACAATAGTAGTAAGTTCCTGGCATTGTCTATCATCTTCCCAAGCATGGAGTATGAACCAGTCTTACAGTACTAGGCAAGGATTACCTTCTGTGAAAGAAGCCCTAATCTTACTAGAGAGAAGTCTGTTAACTCACATAACAATACTGGTGTCATTGCATAGATATACTTCTTACGTGAAATTCTGTTTTTCAAAATAATGTATTTTCACTTTACTGATCTATAATAGCAGTATTCTAAGTGGCATCTAGAATATAACTACTTGAATAATACTAATTCCAATATTCCTTTGATCTTCAAAATACATAATTCCATTTTGGTTTATTATAATTTGTTTTCTAACCATAACCAGATAACCATTGAATTTCGGAATAAAATTAACCCTTCTTGCATGTGGCTGCTTTCAAAGACACTAATATCTACAGGTGTGCAATCACATTCCAGGAGCTATTGATGGCAATAGCCAGTAAATCACAACATCGCCTCCAAATTTGTTTAAAATCATTATCAGGAGCAAACCATATGTCTTGGGATTCCCAGTTCTGTGAAGAGACTCTATGACCAAAACAACTCTTATACAGGAAACCATTCAATTGGGGCAGGCTTACAGTTTTAGAGGTTCATTCCATTATCATGATGGTGGAAAGCATGGCAACATGCAGGCAGGAGGAAATGGGAGTTCTACATTTTGACCTGAAAGCAGGCAGAAGACTCTTCTGCAGATGCAGGGAAGAGGATCTCTTCTGTACTACACAGAGCTGGAGCAATAGGAGACCTCAAAGCTTACCTACACAGTGACACACCTCTTCCAACAAGGCCACACCTCCTGATAGTGCCACTTCTAATGAGCCAGCCATATTCAAAGCATCACACCATAGTAACAAAGTATGCCAATGCTCCCATTTTGTCTGATAATGAGGGATAAAATGAATTACATCCCTATTCTTCTTCTATCCTTTCACCTTACCTGCTGGGAGAGTCATAGTGTCTGTGTGGCTAGAGTCAGGATGCCACTGTTGAGGCTGTTACTTTCCATGAAAGCAGACCTTCAAATACAAAGTAATTTAACTTGTTTATAAAGATTGCATGTTTTATGCTGATTTTACTTTTATTAATTAGATTCTAGCTTATATATAAAGATACACAAAACTGCACATTAATAGAGTACATGTAATATTTTAATATGCATATATATTGTTTAAGAATGATTTAAAATTTTAAACATAATGATATCAACCTAAAATGATATAGTAAGAACTTTGAGGGGGCTCTCTTAACCTGATACATGTGTGTATGCATGAGTGTCAATACGAGTGGGAGCATCCATGAGTGTGTGTGTGTGTGTGTGTGTGTGTGTGTGTGTGTATGTGTGTGTGCAGGCACACGGGTGCGTGCTTGCACCCTCACGCATTATTCACACACATGAGCACACTTGCTGCGCCTGCATGCATTTCTGTGTAACAAAATTAATCATTTTCCTTACCACTTTCTCCCAGCACTATAACACATATTTACAAATGCACAAATATGGATCACATGAGGCTGAGCCCACATGGCTGAGGCTCAATGTGGCTGAATGTTACAGCACTGGTCCATCATGCTTGGAGCACTGGTTTTGATGTATGGCAAAACAAAATGCTATCTTCAACAGTTGCCAAGTCGTGGCATATCTCTGTCATTTTAGCACTCAGTTAATGGAAGCAAGAGGATCATAGGCTCACACCTAATCAGAAAGAGTTACATGCTGAATCTCAAACACAAGAAACAAAGTCAGAAAGTATATGTGACATAAACCACCACGTTAAATTGTCTGCCAGTGAGAATTCATATTTAGAAAAACTGATGGATACTTGAATATCTTGCTACTGAAAACAAATGCTTACCCTTAAAAAAGTTATTATTTCAGTTCTTAGAATTACTCCCACATTGTTCCATAAACTTTCAATGTCTTTTCATTTACATGCTTTTATTGAAAGTAAATTTCAAATGTGCTTTCCCAAAGGCAAGCACTGTTATCATTTAAAGGCTGATTTAAACACTATCCATGGAGTTGATCTCTGAGGCATAGGCAGATGCCTATTTTTTCTGGGAAATGTTTTACTGAGAAAATGCCTACAGACACATGAAAGGACGGAGCGTGATAGGAAGTTTCAGATCTAGCAATCTTGCCTCATGAGATACACAGAAAAAAATCCTGAAAGTCTGCAACATATTTTTACTTCTATTACTATGGCTGATAACTATCAGTACATTCACTAAGAAGTTTCATGTTGTCAGGGAAAAATATACAGAGATTTTGTATCATCATATAGTAGAATAGATTGTTCCTATAAACTCCTAACAAAATGACCCGAGTAACCCATAGATTCTGTGTAAGTTTTTCCAAACCTACGTTTTTAAATAATATCTCTACAATATATGAATTATATAAACACTTTCTTGTTTTAAATTAAGTCTTTTAAAGTGCTATTGGAGGGATGTCAATCATAGCTATAAATACACTCAAAATTAAGCAAAAAATACTATTTCTATAATTGTAAATTTTTAACAACTCATGAAACAGCTCATCTTTGCACCCTTTTGTTCAGGTCTAGGCCTTTATAATGCATTTGAATGAAAGATAGAATGTTATTTTTAGCTAATCTAATTGTTTGCTGTAGTGGTTTCCACATGTAGCAAAGAGAAGTTACTTGGTGAAGGGCACTACAGAAAGCCATTACCAATCAAAATGCAGCTTTGTAGAACCCACTCCCATTAGATAAAGATTCAAAAAACATATCAGGTTTAGGGAATCTTGCAGAAGATGGGGTCTAATGATTATAAAAGCCTGATGATCTCTGTGATCACTGTGAGACTGTGTCTCTTAGTAGCATCAAAAGTTATATCCATAAAGTCTCATGGATGCCCAAATGTGAGCTAAATAATGAGGACACCAACAAACCTAGCCAATTTTATGGGAAAAGCCAACCTCAAACCCACATAAAGAACAGCAAGCAACTGAGTGAAGATTGGCATAGAAGACGTGATTCTCTTCCATTGTTTCAGGTGCTTGAGACACTCTTGAGTTGAATAATATTACAATTTACAACAAAATTGCAAACCACACTGACCACACTTTGAAATAGTATCCTGAGGCATATTAAACTTGCTATTACCTTAAAAGTCAAAAAGAAGAGAAATATATTTATGGGTCAGGAAAGACATGTTTATAAAGTCAGATTCTATTGAAATAACATCACTTAGTAACTTAGAGGGAAAGACAAAGGTAAGTGCTCAGAAAAAGGGCAGCAGGACTCTGCATTCTGCTTTCTTTGGACAGTGCTTTTAGAGGCTTTTTAAATGGAATGGTAAGATGATGGGTAATATCATTCCTTTTCAGCATCCAGCTCCATAAATACCTTTCATTCAAAGAAAGATGCACCTGTTTTATTTCTCATTATTTATATATATGCTTGGGCCATTAAAATAAATGACCTTTATATAAATTCCTTTGGGATACTGTAAAATCTTAGTCAGATTTCAGCATAATTGGTAACTAAAACAAATGTCCAATAAATCTATACTCAGTATCCTTATAGCAGAAATTATTTCATTATTTATAAAAATTTCGGTTAGAAGAATATCTGTGGAGATATATCAAATTATTGAATATACTTCTCTGTAATGTTCAACAGTGCATTGTGAATCTGATGTATCAGGATATGATCCATTTCTTTCAAAGCTAATTTGAGTATAGCAACTACTTGTTCTTGTAGTTCTGAAATTTTCTGCTTCCATAAATGAACTAAGGATATTCAAATATCAAATGAAGAAAATAAAAAATATTTTCTGTAATATTCAAATCCTTACTCCAGCAGAGAAAGAATTTCTCCCATACTAGCAACATTCTACCTTTCTATCTCCCTTGGGGCAGAGAAATAGATCATCAGCACTCTGGAAAAGGAAATGGTGGGTAGCTCCTACACACAACTGTTCACTGGAGAAACACTTATGTTGCAGGATTTTTCCTGTCCTATTACATTAGTGCAGAGAAGTTCTGTGATTGGACAGGAAAAGGGGGTGGGCTAAGAGTTAAAAGGAGAGACCCGGAGTGTGCCAGAGGGGAGGAGAAGAACCATGGCCGCAGATGTGAACCTGTGGCACAATTACCAGCCACAAGTAGCTAAGTTTTCACAAGGTTAGAAATGTTGTGATAGGGCTTTTATCATTATCAATTGGCTCTAATACTAATGTTTTGATGTCTTGTAAATTGTGATATTATTTATACATAAACCTGATTGGTTAAATAAGCCTTAAGAATCTTGATTCTACCAGGTAATTAGGTGATGAGGTGGCAGATCATGGGGTGTGTGGGGCACTGCATGGAAAGGAGAGGTATTAGGGACCCCGGCAGGCTAGAGAGTTGGCAGGCCAACAGGACCACCAGAGAGATGGCCCAGCAGGGGCAGGAGAGCTGGCAGGATGATTTTTAATATTTCCTGAAACATGCTTGTCGTGAGTATGCTCTCAATATACAGGGTCATTAAACTGAGTATTGAGAAGGCAGTTTGTTGTTCCCCTTCCTCTACACATTAAGGGGGTATTGCAGTGGCTCCAGAGTTTTATCACTACATAACAGTGAAAAAAGCTGGAAGGCACTCATTTCTCCATGTGAAGCACTCACAGATATTCGTAGCACACCCAGAGACCCCAATCAAGGACGACGGTAGATCTGAATGTGATGAGGTCATGTTCATTGCAACTGATATTAAACAACCCTACTACTAGTCAAAGCAAAAATGTTCAGCTCAGTGGAGGATTGTCATCTTCGTCAGCCTGATACGTATGGTTTTAAACAGGATGCTGTAGAAAAGTCAGAGGTGTGAAGGTGTGCACAGTCCCAGACATAAATGCCACCATTATGAATGTGAAAAATAGTTACAAACAAAATTAATACTTAAAGTCATTAATGAAGATGTGAGAATGAAAAGTGAAATGAAGACAGAGACAGGGAAATGCAAAGAAAAGAGCAACAACAAAAATATAGAAAGAACATGGAATAAATTTTCAGACATTTAAAACAAATCCTAAACTTAAATAAGGCTAAAGTAGTTTTTTCAAAAATATAATAGAATAACCAAAGCTTATAGAACAGTTATAATATCCTGTTGTGTGTGTGTGTGTGCACATGCATTTCCATGTATGTACATATGTGTGTAAAATTATACTACCAAAGGGGAAATGGCAAAAGACTGCAGACAGAAGAAATATTCAAGATGATGAATGCACATTTTAATTAAATTAATGACTCAAACAAGCAAGATGTTTATTTTATTGTTTTTAACCTTTGTAAATATTCTAGATGTGCTACAGTTGTTTCTTGTGATCATAGTTTGAGAGCAAGTGAAATGAATGGCATTCCTAGCCTACATATCAAGAAGCAGGGCAGGGGTGAATGGATAGGAGAAACCTGTGTTCACGTGACGTGGTGCGCCATTACTTACATATGCACTTCTATTTGTCTAGGATGTATATTAAAAGGCTATTTAAAACAAATATTTTAAATAGTTGCAAGTGACATTTTCACAAAGAAAATCAAATGACTATACTAAATGCCTAATCAATCCTGGAGAAAGTAAATAAAAAAAGAAAAGAATCAACACATATTAGAAAAGTATGAACTTGATAGACCTTGTTCATATTGTGAATTACCTAAATGTACATAATTCATACATTGAAAGCAATGAAGGGAGAAAACACAATCACATGTCTACATTTAAGATTGTCAGGGTTTTTTTGTTGTTGTTGTTTCAAGACTTTGTAAAAGTTTTTTTTTCCATGAGACTGGCACACATGCTTAAAACAAACTACGGTGTAATGTCTATATTTCCTCCTCTGATAACTCCATATATTTTGCTGTGATGTTGTTAAATATTTAAATTACTATGATTGTTATTCTCGTTGTGCAATCAATTTCCTTAACAATTGCAATTGCTCTGATTATCCTTAATAACACCCCTTTAAAATTATTATTTATCTAAAATTAGTATAGTGTCACTGATTGCTATTAATATTAGCATTGTATATCATTCAATATTGCTTCACTTCCAAAGTATCAGTCTCTATATTAAGTGTGTCCAAAGACTGAGTTGAAAGAATAACTGTAGACACACAGTTACAATTGGATATTTATGTACCAGTTATTGATAACCTATAATTGAACAAATATAAATAATTATAAATATATGCATTTGTTTTATAAATATATAATATATATGAATCAAACAATTAGTAAGAGTAGGATTGGTAAAAACAGCACTATCAAACAACTTAAGCTATTTGACAACAATAGAATCTTCCATCTGATATAATAAAGTCAGTGTATACTCTTCTCAAACTCTTATAAAACATTATGATGGTAAAAATACTCTCAGTAATAAAACCCAACTCATACCTCACATAACGATTACACAATATTTCTCATAGTACAATAGACCTAGACATCAAAGCCATCACCTCCACTTTATAACAAATGAGAACAAAGTATAAATTGCTGTATTTTCTTCTTTATTATTTTTTTGATTAGATATTTTATTTATTTACATTTCAAATGTTATCCCCTTACCCAGTTTCCCCTCTGCAAACCCCCTATTCCATCCCCCCTTACCCTGCTTCTATGAGGGTGTTCCCCCACCCACCCATCCACTCCTGCCTCACCTCTCCAGCATTCCTACACTGGAGCATCAAGCCTTCACAGGACCAAGGGCCTCCCCTCCCATTGATGCCAGATAAGGCCCCTTTAGCTCCTTCAGTCCTTCCCTGAACTCCTCCATTGGGTCCCTGTGCTCAGTCAGATGGTTGGCTGTGAGCATCCTCATCTGTTTTGGTAGATGGTGAGTCTGGAGTGGATAAGTGGGTGGGGGAACACCCTTATAGGATCAGGGTAAGGGGGGATGGGATGGGGGCTTGCAGAGGGGAACAGGAGAAAGGGGATAATAATTGAAATGTAAATTAGCTCAGAGAGGCAGAGAAAGCATCCAGCTGACCTTCTACATCTGATATCCCAAAAGGAAGTTCTTTGCCATGGTGTTTCAAAGATCTCTCAAACTCAATGTCCTTCCCCTCTACTTCCTGTTAATTTTCATATCCATCCTCCTGACTTCCTTTTACTCCCTGTCTTTTTTTCTATGCTCTCTCCCTGACAACTGGTTGCTTGCTCTGCTCAGCTCTTGCCCTGTGGTTGCCTTTATTTAATCCTGTTTACAATAAGCAGAAAGCACTTTGATTAAAGGTTTGTGGTAAGGCTGAACTGAACCACAACTAGGAACAGACTTTTTTTCAGTAAGTAACACTATCTCCGTTTCACAGGGTGATCACATATCCTGCAACAAGTTTGTTTTTGGTTCTAATCATATTTTAATTTAAAAATAGAGTGCTTTTCTATTTCCAGACTAACTAAACTTTCACTTTCCATTATAAAATCATGAGATAAGCCACAAAATAATTCGAACTCTCATGTACAGAAAACAACAGCAACAACCAGTCATGTGAAGAAGACACAACTAAGCACATAGCCCATCTTGATCAACTCCCTACCACTATTACAGCAAGATCATCCCTTTACTCTATAAGTGCTAAGTGTAATTTTGATCCCTATTGCTATCTGTGGCTATAGACAAATCAGGCAAACACAGAATCATTCCATGTATATATCCTCAACTCAGCAGAACCAGGCAACACTGTTTTATTTCAGCAAAACTGCAAATGCTACAAATAAGTGTCCCTTTCTGTCTGGCCAGTATTGTTTTCTGTTCCTTTGTGATTTTTGTCAGTGAAGTCTCAGTGTAGGATCGTCCCCAGCTCATATAAAAATAATGTCTAGTGTTCCTAAGCACAAGAATGATGTGTTGTACATTGAAGAAAAACTATATGTGTTAGACAAGCTTTGTTCAGGCATGACATATAATTCTGCTGAATGGAAGTTCGATGCCAATGAATCAATCTTATGGTACAAAGAATCAGCTACATCATCCAGAGATGGGAGAATTAAACCTTTCTCCACTAGGACTGGTTTACACTCTTTAAAGGCAATGGTGTGTGAAAAATAAACTTGCAAGTGAGGTTCAAAAGCTGCAGGTGTTTTTTTTAATAGCACCTGTTTGGTATTAGATGAGAAAGGGTTATGTGGAAGAGAAAAATCTGTTTTATACTAATGACAACAACTTAATTCTAAATACAATTAGCACTTTAGTTAACTCTCCTGGCTAGAACCAAATTGTGTGTTTCCTCACAAAGGAATAGCTCAAAATCCATGCATGCAGTGTCCATGGTGACTTTATTATAAACTCACATTTCTATAAAAAATGAGTATTCACTCTTTATTTTAGCTGAGGTGCATCTGTTCTACTTCTTGACAATAAGACAGCTTTCTATCTTTTAATCGCAACTTGATTATTTCCAAAGATGAAATTCGTTGAAATATTCTAATTAGAGTACTTTGAACATCTAAGAGACAGCATTTATTGTTATATTTTGTGAAAATATATTAAATGGTTGCTTAATCCATCAGTACTATGCCCTTTGCATTGAAATAAAATATTTCTGGAGTTGCCTTGACAACCACCACACATTTTCCTGGTTTTGCATTCAGTAGAGTATCACAGACATTTACTCTTACTTAAGTAGCTTCAATTACATTGTGTGAGTGCTACACTGCACTCTGCCAGTACAACTGGTTGCGAAGCAAAGGTAACAGAAGGCTTTTGGGTTGCAAATAGGAAGACATAATCTAGCTTAACATAGCTAGTCACAAGAAATGACACTCAATTTTTCAGGTCCCTCTCACAATCGCCTGTTCTTGTACTCTGCCTCTGCTGAGGTTTTGAAGACTTTGTGCCTTCCAGCTAATGGACCCACTATTATTGATTCTATTACTTAGCTATTTTATATCCCATGTTAAGACTTTCTAATGTTTATGATTTATGCATCTCATTCTAAATGTATCTAAAGTATGCTCTATCTTACAGGGAAAAATGACATTTTTTCTTCAATAGAAATCCCATAAATATAAAATTTTGGGTTTTTATTAACAGTACCAGAGCTTCCAGACAGTACAAAGATTTAAGATATTGCAATAGGAATAAAACGCTATGTATAGAGGGGGGAAAAGTCATTTTAATTCATAGGCCACCTTCTGATTTAGAAAATGTCCAGGAAACTTGTGAACATAAAAAAGAAATAGACTTGCCTGAGACTACATCACTCCCTGATACCATTTCTCTAAAAATAATCCAGCTACAAGAGCTGACTTTCTGCTACTTAAACAGTGTAGCTACATGTAGCAAGGCCTGTATCTAGGTTAGTCCCTAAGTAGAGAACCCATCATCTCCAGGAATGTTGTTCTTGATATAAGGAGGAAATGACCATAATGTCACAAGAGGAAATGATCGCTAATGTAATACATTGCTTTTATGCGTAATTGTTTTTAATCCCTTGATTTTGCTAGAAAACATAAAGAACTCACTGCCATATTGTAATAATGATTTAAGTCTGAAAGCCTCACCTATTCCCGCTCTAGCTCCCACATAACTGACACAAGATCTTTTAAGTTTATTAACAAGGTTTAAGCACCATGACTGTGCAGATACCCATCTATTCTAAACATCTAAGATATCCATTTCCCAGCTACATGATCCTTTACCTTCAATCTGGGTTTCATCCTGTCTCGAGCTTGTGCATCTGTGTCCTACTGGAGAATCGCTTGGCCATCTGCTCATCACAACTCCTCCTGGCTCTGCCTCATGGTCTCTCAGCTTTTTATCCTTGTGGTCCTTCTCTGACTTCTCTCTCTACCTCATATCCCTGATTGACATCAGAAGTACAGCTTTTAGTCCCTCTGCTTATCCATAGGCTGATCAGTACTTTATTAACCAAACCAAGATAATTGGGGAACATTTAACACATCATTAATATATGAAATGGTTCAATATTTATGACAATGATATCCTCCAGACTGTAACCAGATCTCTGGGCACAGAAATTCAGGATCTGAATATACAGTGTACAAGACTAATCACTAACACCGTCTCTTCTATACTTTGAGGCAGGGAGCATGGTAAGCATTTAGGAAAGGACAGTGCTGGACAGAAGATATCACTTTTAGGTTCCTTTTTTATCATTTTTGTTTTAAAAAGAGGACTATTTCATTCTTTCTTCCTCACTGAATTTCTATACGACTGCCTCTTTCAGTAACACAAGAATGTAGTCATAGCCACTTACATTAGACAGATATATATGTACATATGTCATTCTGGATAAATGATGGGTACATTCACTCTGATAAACAGTTAATATTGATAAGCAGGAATTTCAAACATAGAGGCATATTAATAGCTATTCTTTTTGGATTTATTCAGAGAGAAAGAACCATGAGGAACTCACCCAGAAGAATATGGATATGGATTGTTTGATAGCGGGTTTAGGTAGATGTAAAGCAGTTTGAGCCACATCAAACCTTCTGATTCAGCTTCAGTGTCATCCTTTAATTACAGAAAATCAACAGCTAGGAAGAAAACATGACAGCATTTTAAAGAATGCATGCAGAAAACAAAACTCACAAGAATGAAATGTCTAATGAAACACAAATTTGTCTTAATAACCTACAGATCTTCACCTTGGGTAATGGAGAGCAGGAGCACTTCCTCATGAAGCTGTCCAAAAACCTAGAGCAGAGCTTCCAGAGCTGAACATAGAGGCACTGCAGGCCGAGCTCCCAGAGCTGAACATAGAGGCACTGCAGGCCCAGCTCCCATATGTTTCTAGAACATACTCAGCCACCTATGTGATATGGAACTCCATCTAACCCTATATTGCCCTTATGTTGGAGAACATAATCTTTCCCTCTGCTCCATATTGTAAGGATGCAGTGTGCGTGGGGTGTGCAGTTTTATCCCATTTTTAACATGCCTGGTCAAGATGTTCCATGAGATGTAATGTTCAGTGTTTTAACTACTTACGGATTTAATGTTGGTGTGAACAGTGACATTTTATTTTTTATTCACATTGCAGTTTTGAAAGAACTGCTGGGCTAAAATTAAAATATCTCAAATTGTTTTCTGTTGCATTACAAATTTAATGCTAGCATCTCCTTTATAAGCAAGTCTATTGTAGATAAACTGTACCATTTTTTATAAATGTCTAATGTAATAACAGGCGTGGTATTTCTTGTTTTCTCACCATTTGCTATCTTTACTGTTTTGAGTGGGTGATTTCATTAAGACACTTCTAAGACATTATTAAAGTTTGTTTCATGTTGTATATAAGTAAACTGCAAATCACAGTGACAATTACCCAAACCAGGAAGAAGAGGAGGTTGAGGCAGAACCTCACCTAATAGCCCCATGAGTGTGCCAACCTGAAAACACTTAGCATCCATTTTCAGGTATACTTCAGCCAGATTTTATCCTCTTACATAACACTGTATGCAGTTATGCAATCCAGAATGACAACAAATATAATCATTTCTACAGTTACAGAATGGTAACTGTGCAACAGAAAGGCAGTATTTTTTCAAGTTGTTTCAAAGACAACTAAATATAAAGACAAAAAATAATAGGGGAGAAATGAAATTTCCACATTCAGTTAGGTCATGTGGTCAACCACAGGGCACACTTTACAGGTCCATGTTAAATCCATATTCTTTTCCTGTCAAAGTAAATGGCTACTTAATTTACTATCAGGTTTAGAATTATGATTGATATGTGTTCAGTAGCATGTTAATCATAATATTGTATGCAAATGTGCTTCCTTGTATATTTTTTTGTAAGCAAGGGAGAAGCATACATAATATACAATACAAAAGACCTAGAATCATTGAACTTAAACAGTAATTTTCTACATCATGGTTAGTTCCCTATTTACCATTTCTTAACTGTATTCATTTTTGCTCTTCCATTTCAACCTTGGCAAAACATTTCATATCATAATATAATGTTCTTCCCTCATCCACACAGTACAGACTCCTTCCCACTCTGCACTAAGTGGCTTACAGTCACTACAAGACTGCATGCCATGCACAAAATTGTTTATAGATCTTCAGGGATTTTTATTTCATTGTTTTGTTGGACAATGCTCAAAGGATTTCCCTAAATTCAAGATTGATACCAAGAACAAATTAAGAACTTGGCTAAAGTATACATTGGAGGTTAATGTGGTTTTGGAGGGTTATGTGTTCTTGTGACTTTAGTTTCACCCCATTCAGAAAAGATCTCTATATGATAAGCATAAACTAAATTTACATGAAATCTGATCTTCTACAATTAATAAGATGAGATTGACCAAGAAGTAATTTAGATTATTTTTTACATCATTTATTTCTTTAAAATTTCTGAGAGTATAAAAAATAACTTTAAAGCAACTATGTCCTTATAACATGGCTGTCTGCATCTTTTCAAATACTGTTTGGGATATATTTTTAATTGAATTGAAAAATTCTTTCTTTCTTTGTCTTTCATACAACACATCCTTACTGCAGCCTCTCCTCCTCTCAGTCCCCAACTCTGAAGATCACTGCTTCTCCATTTACCTTCACAAAAGAACAGGCCTCTCAGTGATAATCGGCAAACTGAGCATAAGAGAATGCAGTAAAACCAAGCACACACCCTCATATCAATGATGGATAAGGCAGCCCAGTAGGATGAATCAGGTCCCACAAGCAGGTAAAAGTTAGAGACATCCACAATGCCATTGCCAGGACAACAACAAAAACCCCAAAAGATAAAATACTACAGCATGTTTGTAGAAGGTGTGATGCAGCCTCCGTGATTACTAATTTAGTCTCTGTGAACCCCTGGAGAACTCTTTAGCTGATTCTGTAGACCGTGTTCTCCTGACCCCTCTGCCTACTACAGTCCTTCCTTCTGCTCTTTTGTGTGTCCTGTACACATCATGCACATAAACATATAACAAGTTGTTATATCTCACTTAATCATTTTCTCTTTTTAATTTTTTATTTTATTAGATATTTGCTTTATTTACAATTCAAATGGTATCCCCTTTCCTCGTTACCCCTCTGAAAATCCTCTATACTATCCACCCTCCCCCTACTTACCAACACTCCTTCCCACTTTCCTGATCTGGCAGTCCCCTACACTGGAGCATCCAGACTTCACAGGACCAACAGCCTCTCCACTCAATGTCTGAAAAGGCTATTCTCTGCTACATATGAAGCTGGAGCCATGGGTCCCTCCATGTGTACACTTTGGTTGGTGGTTTAGTTCCTGGGAGCTCTCAGGGTACTGGCCAGTACATATAATTGTTCCTCATGTGGGGCTGCAAACCCCTTCAGATCCTTGGGTCCTTTTTCTAGCTCTTCCACTGGGGACCATATGCTCAGTCTATTGGTTGAATGTGAGCCATAGGTATTTTGATAAACCTTCTAAGAAGAGTCAAAGTATCCACACATTGATCTTCCTTCTTGAACTTCATGTGATCTGTGAGTTGCATCTTGGGTATTCTGAGCATTGGGGCTAATATCCATTTATCAAGAAATACATACCATGTGTTCTTTTGTGACTGGTTACCTCATTCAGGATGATATTTTCTAGTTCCTTCCTTTTACCTAAGAATTTCATGAATTCATTGTTTTTAATAGTTGTGTAGTATGCCATTGTGTAAATGTGCCACATTTCCTGTATCAATTCTTCTGTTGAGGGATATCTGGGTTGTTTCCAGCTTCTGGCTATTATTATAAATATGGCTACTATGAACATAGGGGAGCATGTGTCCATATTACATGTTGGAGCATCTTCTGGTTATATGCCCAGTAGTAGTATAGCTAGGTCCTTAGGTAATACTATTTCCAATTTTCTTTATTTCTTCTTCTTCTTCTTCTTCTTCTTCTTCTTCTTCTTCTTCTTCTTCTTCTTCTTCTTCTTCTTCTTCTTCTTCTTCTTCTTTTTGGTTGTCCTGGAACTCACTCTGTAGACAAGGCTGACCTGAAACTCAGAAATCAGCCTGCCTCTGCCTCCCAAGTGCTGGGATTAAAGGCATACGCCACCACCGCCCTGCCAGGCTATTTCTAATTTTCTGAGTAACCATCAGACTGATTGCCAGAGTGGTTGTACGAGCTTGTAATCCCACAAACAATGAAGGAGTGTTCCCCCTTCTCCACATCTTCTCCAGTATCTGCTGTCCTCTGAGTTTCCTATCTTAGCCATTCTGACTGCTGTGAGGTGGAATCTCCGGGTTGTTTTGATTTGCATTTCCCGGATGATTAAGGATGTTGACCATTTCTTTAGCTGTTTCTCAGCCATCCAGTATTAATCAGTTGAGAATTCTTTGTTTAGCTCTGTACCCCATTTTTAATAGGATTACTTGGTTCTTTGGAGTTCAACTTCTTGAGTTCTTTGTATGTGTTATTAACTCTCTGTCAGATGTAGGATTGGTAAAGGTCTTTTCCCAATGTGATGGTTGCCATTTTGTCCTATTGACACTATCCTTTGCCTTACAGAAGCTTTGCAATTTTATAAGAACCCATTTGTCAATTCTTGATCTTAGACCAGAAGATATTGGTGTTCTGTTCAGGAAATTCCCGCCTATGCCCATGTACTCCAGGATATTCCACACTATTTCTTCTATTAGATTTAGTGTATCTAATTCTATTAATTCACTTGGACTTGAGCTTTTCACAGGGACATAAAAATGGATCAATTTGCATTCTTCTACATGTTGACTGCCAGTTGAACCAGCACCATTTGTTGAAAATGCTGTATTTTTTTCCACTGGATGGTTATAGCTCCTTTGTCAAAGATCAAGTGACCATAGGTATATGGGTCCTTTTCTGGGTCTTCAATTCTTTTCCATTGATCTACCTGCCTGTAATTGTACCAATACCATGCAGTTTTTATCACTATTGCTCTGTAGTATAGCCTGAGGTCAGGGACAGTGATTTCCCCAAAAACTTTTAAAGTTGAGAATAATTTTCAATATCTTGGTGTTTTTGTTATTCTAGATGAATTTGCAAAATGTTCTTTCTAACTATATTATGAATTGAGTTGGAATTTTGATGGGGATTGCATTGAATCTGTAGATTGCTTTAAGCAAAATGTCCACTTTTACTATATTAACCCTGTAAATTCATGAGCATGGGAGATCGTTCCATCTTCTGAGATCTTCTTCAGTTTCTTTCTACAGAGACTTGAAGTTCTTGTCATACAGATATTTTACTTGCTTGGTTAAAGTCACATCAAGGTATATTATATTATTTGTGATTTTTGTAAAGAGTGTAGTTTCCCCAATTTCTTTCTCAGCCTCTTTATCCTTTGAGATAGGAAGGCTACTGATTTGTTTAGGTTAATTTTATATCCAGCCATTTTGCTAAAGTTGTTAATTAGGTTTAGTTTTCTGGTGGAATTTTTGGGGTCACTTAATTATACTATAATATCATCTGCAAATAGTGATAATTTGACTTCTTCCTTTCCAATTTGTACTTTGACCTTTTTTGTTGTCTAATTGCTCTGGCTAGGAATTCAAGTACTATATGAAACAGGTAGGGAGAGAGTGGACAGCCTTGTCTAGTCCCTGATTTCAGTGGGGTCGCCTCAAGTTTTTCTCCATTTATTGGAATGTTGGCTACTGTTTTGATATATATTGCTTTTACTGAGTTTAGGTATGGGCTTTGAATTCTTGATCTTTCCAAGGCTTTTATCATGAAGGGGTGTTGGATTTTGTCAAATGGTTTCTCAGCATCTAATGAAATTATCATGTGTCTTTTTTTTCTTTGAGTTTGTTCATGTAGTGGATTATATTGGTGGATTTCTGCATATTGAACCATGTCTGCATCCCAGGGAGGAAGCCTACTTGATCTTGGTGGATGATCATTTTGATGTGTTCTTGGATTCAGTTGTCAAAACTTGTATTGAGTATTTTTGCATCTATATTCATAAGGGAAATTGATCTAAAGCTCTCTTTCATTGTTGAGCCTTTGTGTGGTTCAGGTATCAGAGTAATTGTGAGTTTATAGAACAAATTGGGTAGTGGTCCTTCTGTTTCTGTTTTGTGGAATATTTTGAAGAGTATTGGTATTAAGTCTTCTTTGAAGGTCTGATAGAACTCTGCATTAAACCCCTCTGGTCTTGGGCTTTTTTTTAATTGTGAGACTATTAAAGACTGCTTATATTTCTTTAGGAGTTATAGGATGGTTTAGATCATTAATCTGGTCCAGATCTGGAAAATTGTCCATTTCATCTAGATTTTCCACTTTTGTTGAATATAGGCTTTTGTAGCATGATCTGAAGATATTTTTTAATTTCCCCAGTATCTGTTATATCTCCCTATTTATTTCTGATTTTGTTGATTTGGATACTGTCTCTGTGCCCTTTGTTAATTGGGCTAAGGGATTATCTATCTTGATTTTTTTCAAATAACCATGTCCTGTTTTGGATGATTCTTTGTATAGCTCTTTTTGTTTCTACTTGGTTTATTTCAGTCCTGAATTTGATTACGTCCTGCCATCTTCTCCTCTTAGGTGTATTTGCTTCTATTTGTTCTAAAGCCTTCAGATGTACTGTCAAGCTGCTATCATATGCTCCTTCCAGTTTCTTCTTGGAAGCACTCAGCACTATGTGTTTTCATCTTAGCACTGCTTTCATTGTGTCCCATAAGTTTGGGTATGTTATGCCTTCATTTTCATTAAATTCATAAATTTCATTTAATTTCTTTCTTTATTTCTTACTTGACCAAGTTATCATTGAGTAGAATGTTTATCAGTTTCCATGTGTATGTGGGCTTTCTGTTGTTTTTGTTGTTATTGAAACTAGCAATAGTCTGTGGTGATCTGATAGTATGCATGGGATGATTTCAATCTTCTTATATCTTTTGAGGTCTGTTTTATGACTGAATATAGAGTCAGTTTTAGAGAAGGTACACTATGAGATACTAAGAAGTAGGTACATTCTTTTATTTTAGGATAAAATGTTCTATAGCTATCTGTTGAATACATTTGGTTCATAACTTCTGTTAATTTCCCTGTGTCTCTGTTTAGTTTCTGCTTCCATGATCTGTCCATTGATGAGAGTGGGGTGTGGAAGTCTCCCACTATTATTCTGTGAGGTACAATGTGTGCTTTGAGCTTTAGCAAAGTTTATTTTATAAATGTGGATGCCCTTGCATTTGGAGCATAGATGTTCAGAATTGAGAGTTCATCTTGGTAGATTTTTTCCTTTAATGATTATGAAGTGTCCTTCCTTATCATTTTTTATTACTTTAGGTTGAAAGTTGATTTTATTTGATATTACAATGGCTACTCCAGTTTTTTTCTTGGGACCATTTGCTTGGAGAATTGTTTTCCAGCCTTTTACTCTGAGGTAGTGTCTGTCTTTGTGCCTGAGGTGACTTTCCTATATGTAGTAAAATGTTGGCTCCTGTTTATGTATCCAGTCTGTTGGTCTATGTCTTTTTATTGGAGAATTGAATCCATTGATATAAAGAGATATTAAGGAAAAGTGATTGTTGCTTCCTGTTATTTTCGTTATTAGAGTTGGAGTTATTGTTTATGTGGCTCTCTGGTTTATTAAAAGAAGATTATTTTCTTGCTTTTTCTCAGACGTAGTTTCCCTCCTTTTGTTGGTGGTTTCCATTCATTATCCTTTGAAGGGCTGGATTTGTGGAAAGATATTGTGTAAATTTGTTTTTGTCATGGAATACCTTGGTTTCTCCATCTATGTTTATTGAGAGTTTTGCTGGGTATAGTAGCCTGGGTTGGTATTTGTGTTCCCTTAGGGTCTGTATGGCATCTGCCCAGGATCTCCCGGCTTTCATAATCTCTGGCAAGAAGTCATGCATAATTCTGATAAGTCTGCCTTCATATGTTACTTGACCTTTTTTCCCTTATTGCTTTTAATATTCTTTCTTTGATTAGAGCATTTGGTGTTTTGGTTATTATGTAATGGGAGGAATTTCTTTTCTGATCCAATCTCTTTAGAGTTCTGCAGGCTTCTTATATGGGAATCTCTATCTTTAGGTTAGGGAAGGTTTCTTCTGTGATTTTGTTGAAGACATTTACTGGCCCTTTTAACTGGAAATCTTTACTTTTATCTATACCTATAATCCTTAGGTCTGGTCTTCTCACTTTGTCCTCAATTTCCTGGATGTTTTACATTTCCTGGAGCTTTTTGCATTTTCTATTTTCTTTGACTGTTGTGTCAATATTGTCTATGGTATCTTCTGCACCTCAGATTTTCTCTTCTATCATTTGTATTCTGTTGGTGATGCTTGCGTCTATGACTCCTGACTGCTTTCCTAGGTTTTCCTAGGTTTTCTATCTCCAGTGTTGTTTCCCTTTATTATTTCTTTACTGTTTCCACTTCCATTTTTAGATCCTGTATGATTTTGTTCAATTCCTTCATTTGTTTGGTTGTTTTCTTGTATTTCTTAAGGGAGTTATTTATGTCCTTCTTGAAGTCCTCTATCAGGATCATGAGCTGTGATTTTAAGTCCAAATCTTGCTTTCCAGTGTGTTGTGGTATCTTGGACTTGCTTTTGTGTGATAACTGGGTAGCATGGTGCCATGTCACCTGTTTTCTGTTGGTAATGTTCTTGAGTTTGCTTTTTACCATCTGGTTATCTCTGGTATTAGATGCTCCTACTAATGTCTCTGGCTGGACCTTGTCCCTCCTGTAGGCTGCAAGTCTGTCTCAGTACCCCTTGGTGAAGAGCTCTCACCTGGCACAGGTGGCTGTGGCTCAGTCCAGCTCCTGGGTGCAGATGCAGCCCAAAAGGACCCTATCCTAGCTACTCTACCCCTCCTGTGCTCCCTGTGCTCCTGGCTGTACTGGCCTTGTACAGTCACAGGAGAGAAAATAGAGGTCCCACCTCCAATTCTTGGAGTTAAAGTACTCCCTGGAGACCATTCCTTCCCTGGCAGGACTGGTGCATCAAATGCTGTGGAGCAGCCCAGCTCCTGAGACTTCATCATTTTCAATATTGCATGTAGCTACATATTATATTCTATCATTCAGTGGATTTTGATAATGACTTTCTATTGAAAAATTTGTTCAATGACATTTTTTATACATGTATATAATGTATTCTGGTTGCTGTCTCTTTTATACTCTACTTGGTGAGTAGAAATTTGTACCTCTGGTAAACTCTAACTTACTTTTTCCTACTAAGTTTTATAAACTACAGTCATGCAAATAATTTTTTATTTTTTGCCTAACAGTTTAAAAAACAACTGAGCATCTCAAGTCTGCTTCTGAAAAAGAAAGACTGTACCTGTTTAAAAAAATAAAAGGGTCAGAAGATGGAGTAGCCAAGTATGTCTTCTGCATTGGGAAGCAAGACACCATAGTGTCAAGTGCACGTCCTAGAGATACTGGAAAGGATAAGCTATTATGTGTTTTTAATAATAGATTGGTAGTAAAAACAAATTGTTCTATTTGTAATTTAAAACTGTAATATTTAGGTGAAAGACTTTCTTAAAATTATAAACATATCGCCTGAAACTTGACCCTTTGGAAGTTTGTATGAGGGTACTATGAAGATTTGTTTTTTATTCTGTATTGTTTTTATAAAACTAATGAAACAGTAGAATATGCCATTGCAAGCAATGGTATAGAAAAAGCCAAATTTTATAGTTCTAAGAAAAAGAGAGCTAAGGTCTGAAGCTGGAAGTGACTGGCAGAAACGAGAAAAGAATGGGCAAATCATTCTCACATTTCAGGAATGCTCTCTGCTGCCTCATTGTATTTAACTTACAAAGTAAAATTTAAAGAGAAAAGTCATTAAAACTTTCAAGAAGAAAACAACAAAGAATTAAATTCCAGGAGCAGAGGCACTTCTAAGCTTGCATCCTCAGGCCAGTACACAAACTCTACTTATAATGCACAATACTGAGCTGTACTCTAGCTTAATATTTAGATAATGCTTAAAGAAGCCACATTCTTGAGTCATGGATAAATGAAGCCAGTATTTCCTAGAGGCTTCATATCTACTGGCTAACTTGCATAATGCTGAAAGGAGTTATGTATAATACTAGAGGAAAATAGTAAACATCAATCTTTCTCATCTATAATCCACAATAGTCATGTGACGTCTGGTACAAAATGGCATGAACAACATGACAGTAACCAATCATGTTCTAATTAGATTTAGAGCCCACTCCACAATTTGAAATTCATAACTGACACCATTACCATGCCAAGAATCTATGGATAGGAAAAGTCATATGCCCTAGGGTATAATCAAATAATCTTATTTTACTAAATGGACAATAGTAAACCAACTTCCAATGACTTAGTATCCTATTCATAGGTAAATGAATCTTTCAAAAACCACCTAATAAGCTTCTATTTGAAGTAGGTGGTGATTTAAAAAGATATCTGCAACTAGTTAAGGCATAGAAAATAAGAACTTGCAGAATATGAAACATGCATAGTGAATTCTCATCCTAAGGCTCAGGGATCATTGCAGAAGAGGTGTCAAAAGTGTGAAAGAGCCAGAGACAGTCAATGAAAACAAGAAAATGGTATCTTCTAATTCAACAGAGAACATGTACACATAAACTTGGAGCAATTGTGATAAATACTCAGAACATGTACAAGGCCAAGGCCTTCACAGGGACAATGGCCTCTCCTCTTATTGATGTCTGAAAAGACCATCCTCTGCTACATATGTAGCTGGAGTCATGGGTCCCTCCATGTGTACTCTTTGGTTGGTGGTTTAGTACCTGGGATCTATGGAACTCTGGAGTTCCACCTGAAAACCTCTTCAGCTCCTTGGGTCCTTTCTCTAACTCCTCCATTGGGGATCCTATGCTCAGTCCATTGGTTGGCTGTGAGCCATGGGTGTTTTAATCCATATTCCAATAAGAATCAAAGTATCTACACTTTGGTCTTCCTTCTTCTTGAGCTTCATGTGGTCTATAAGTTGGGTATTCTGAGCTTTTGGACTAATATTCACTTATCAGCAAGTGCATACCCTGTGTGTTCTTTTGTAATTGGGTTTCCTTACTCAGGATGATATTTTCTAGTCCTATCCATTTGTCTAAGAATGTCATAAATACATTGTTTTCAATAGCTGAGTAGTACTCCATTGTGTAAATGTACCACATTTTTTGTATCTATTCTTTGTTGAGGGACATCTGGGTTCTTTCCAGCTTCAGGTTATTATAAATGAGGCTGCCAGGAACATAGTGGAGCATGTGTCCTTGTTACATGTTGGAGCATTGTCTGGTTATATGACCAGTAGTGGTATAGTTGGGTCTTCAGGTAGTAGTACTCTGTCTAATTTTCTGAGGAACTGCCAAACTGATTTCTAGAGTGGTTTTACCAGCTTGCAGTTACACAAGCAATAGAGGAGTGCTCCTCTTTCTCCACACCCTCTCCAACATCTGTTGTCTCCTGAGTTTTTGATCTTAGCCCTTCTGACTGGTGTGAGGTGGAATCTCAGGGTTGTTTTGATTTGAAGTTGAACATTTCTTTAGGTATTTCTCAGACATCCGGTATTCCTCAGTTCAGAATACTCTATGTAGCTCTGTACCCCATTTTTATACAGTTATTTGTTTCTCTGAAGTCTATCCTCTCCAATTTTTTGTATATATTAGATATTAGTTCTCTCTCAGATGTAAGATTGATAAAGCTCTTTTCCCAATCTGTTTGTTGCCATTTTGTTCTATTGACATGACCTTTGCTTTATTGTGCTTTGCACTTTTATGAAGACCCTCTTGTCAATTATTGATTTTAGAACATAAACTATTGATGTTCTGTTCAGAAAAATTTCCCCTGTGCCCATGGACTCCAGGCTCTTCCATACTATCTCTTCTATTAGATTCAGTGTATCTGGTTTTATGTGGAGGTCCTTGAGCCACTTGGACTTGAGCTTTGTACAGGGTGACAAGAATGGATCAATTTGCATTTTTCTACATGTTGACTGCCAGTTAAATCAGCACCACTTGTTGAAAATACACTACTCTATTCCCATCTATATTATCCCATAAAACTTGCAGTTTCTCCAGGCCATTGCTTCTCTCCCTGGAGCCTCTGCATCAATCCTCCATAACTCCCCCCCCCTTCCAGGTGATCCTATTCTCTTCACCCAAGCTCTCAGCTCCTCCTCCCTCCTCCTGCCCAATCATTGCCTCAAGGTTTTATTTGAAAAGTTAAGGTGAGGAGAAGGTTGACAAGGCAACTCCTCATGTGCAACCTCTCTGAGCAGTGGAATTAGCCTCAGAATACAAGCCCGGGGCTATCTACAACATCTTTTTTCCACTAGATGGTTATGCTCCTTTGTGAAAAATCAAGTGACTGTAGGTGTATGGGTTCGTTTCTGGGTCTTCAATTCTATTCCATTGATCTACCTGCCTCTCATTGTACCAATACCATGCAGTTTTTATTACTATTGCTCTGCAGTACAGCATGAGGTCAGGGAGGGTGATTCCCCCAGAAGTTCTTTTAATGTTGAGAATAGTTTTCACTATACTGTTTTTGTTGTTGTTGTTGTTATTTCAGATAAATTTGGATGTTGCTTTCCAACTCTATTAAGAATTGTGTTGGAATTTTGATGGGAATTACATTGAATCTATAATTTGCTTTAGGTAAGATGGTCATTTTTATTATATTAACCATGTCAATCCATGAGCATGGGAGATTGTTCCATCTTTTGATATCTTCTTCCATTTCTTTCTTCAGAGACTTGAAGTTCTTGTCATATATAACTTTCCCATACTTGGTTAGAGTCACACCAAGGTATTTCATATAATTTGTGACTATTGTGAAGGGTGTTGCTTCTTAATTTCTTTCTCAGCCTCTTTAGCCTTTGAAATAGGAAGGCTACTGATTTGTTTAGGTTAATTTTATATCCAGCCACTTTGCTGAAATTGTTTATCAGGTTTAGAAATTCTCTGGTGGAATTTGCGGTGCCATGTAAATATACTATTGTATCATCTGCAAATAGTGATACTTTGACTACTTCCTTTCCAATTTGTAAGCCTGTGACCTCCTTTTGTTGTCTAATTGCTCTGGCTAGGTATTCAAGTACTATATTGAACAGGTAGGGAGAAAGTGGACAGCCTTGTCTAGTCCCTGATTTCAGTGGGATTAATTCAAGTTTTTCTCCATTTAGTTTGGTGTTGGCTACTGTTTTGCTGTATATTGCTTTTACTATGTTTAGGTATGGGCCTTGAATTCCTGATCTTTCCAAGACTTTTATCATGAAGGGGTGTTGGATTTTGTCAAATGGTTTCTCAGCATCTAATAAAATGATTATGTGTTTTTTCCTTTGAGTTTGTTTATATATAGTGGATTACATTGATGGATTTCCATATATTGAACCATCCCTGCATCCTTGGAGGAAGCCTACTTGATCATAGTGGATGATCGTTTTGATGTGTTCTTGAATTCGGGTTGCAAGAATTTTATTGAATATTTTTTCATCGATATTCATAAGGGAAATAGGTCTAAAGTTCTCTTTCTCTGTTGGGTCTTAGTGTGGTTTAGGTATCAGAGTAACTGTAACTTTGTAGAACAAGTTGGCTAGTGTTTCTTCTGTTTCTATTTTGTGAAATAGTTTGAAGAGTATTAGGTCTTTTTTGAAGATCTGATAGAATGCTGCATTAAAGCCATCTGGTCCTGGGCTTTTTTTTTTTGGTTGAGAGATTATTCATGATTGCTTGTATTTCAGTAGTGGTTATGGAACTGTTTAGCTCATTTATCTGATCCTGATTTAACTTTAGTACCTGTTATCTGTCTAGAAAATTGTCCATTTCAATATAGATTTTCCAGTTTTGTCAAGTATAGGTTTTTGTAGTAGGATCTGATGATTCTTTGGATTTCTCTGGTTTCTGTTGTTATGTCTCCCTTTTTATTTCTGATTTTGTTAATTTGGATACTGTCTCTGTGCCCTCTGGTTAGTTTGGCTAAGGGTTTATCTATCTTATTGGGTTTTTTGAAAGAACAAGCTCCTGGTTTGGTTAATTCTTTATATAGTTCTTTTTGTTTATACTTGTATGATTTCAGCCCTGAGTTTCATTATTTCCTGTTGTCTGCCCCTCTTGGGTATATTTGCTTCTTGAGCCTTCAGATGTGATATCAAGCTGCTAGTGTATGCTCTCTCTAGTTTCTTTTAGGAAGCACTTAGAGCTATTAGTTTTTCTCCTAGTACTGCTTTCATTGTGTCCCATAAGATTTGGTATGTTGTACCTTCATTTTCATTAAATTCTAAAAAGTATATAGTTTCTTTCTTTATTTCTTTCTTGACCAAGCTATCATTGAGTAGAATGCTGTTCATTTGCCATGTGTATGTTTGCTTTCTGTTGTTTTTGTTGTTATTAATGACCAGCCTTAGTCTGTGGTGATCTGATAGGGTGCATGAGAATATTTCAATCTTCTTATATCATTGTGGTCTGTTTTTTTTCACCAAATATATGGTCAGTTTTGGGAAAAGTACCATGAGTTGTTGAAAAAAGGCATATTCTTTTGTTTTAGGATAAAATATTCTAGAGATATATGTTAAATCCATTTGGTCCATAAATTCTGTTAGCTTCACTGTGCCTCTGTTTAGTTTCTGTTTCCATGTTCTATCCATTGGTGAGAGTGGGGTGTTGTAGTCTCACACTATTAAAGCATGAGGTGCAATGTGTGCTTTGAGTTTTAGTAAAGTTTCTTTTATGAATGTGGGTGCCCTTGTATTTTGAGCATAAATGTTCAGAATTGAGAGTTCATCTTGGTAGATTTTTTCCTTTAATGACTATGAAGTGTCCTTCCTTTAATTTTTTGATATCTTTAGGTTGAAAGTCAATTTTATTTGATATTAGAATGCCTACTCCAGATTTTTTGTTGTGACCATTTGCTTGGAAACTTTTTTCCAGCCTTACTCTGAGGGAATATCTGTCTGTGGACCAGAGGTGAGTTTCCCATATGCAACAAAATGTTGGCTCCTATTTATGTATCCAATCTTTTAGTCTATGATAATAGCCATCTGTGATAATTGAGAGTTTTGCTGGATATAGTAGCCTGGTTGATATCTGTGTTCCCTTACGGTCTGTATGGCATCTGCCCAGGATCTGGTTTTCATAGTCTCTAGTGAGAAATCTGATATAATTCTGATAAGTCTACCTATATATGTCACTTGACCCTTTTTCCTTATTGCTTTTAATATTCTTTCATTTGGTGTTTTGATTATTATGTGATGGGAGGAATTTTTCTGGTCCAGTCTATTTGGAGTTCTGGAGGCTTCATGTATGTTCATGGGAATTTTTATCTTTAGGCTAGGAAAGTTTTCTTCTATGATTTTGTTGAAGACATTGACTGGCCCTTTAAGCTGGAAATCTTTGCTCTCTTCTCCACTTATAATCCTTAGGTTTAGTCTTCTCATTTTATCCTGGATTTCCTGGATATTTTGGGTTAAGACCTTTTTACATTTTCATTTTTTGACTGTTGTGTCAATGTTTTCTATAGTATCTTCTGCACCTAATTTTCTCTCGTCTGTCTCTTGTATTCTGTTGTTTATTCGTGCATCTATCACTCCTGACTTCTTTCCTAGGTACTCTATGTCCAGAGTTGTTTCCCTTTGTTATTTCTTTATTGTTTCTACTTCCATTTTTAGTTCCTAGATGGTTTTGTTCAATTTTTTCACCTGCATCATTGTGGTTTTGTTCTCCTATAATTCTTTTTTTTTTAATTTTTATTTTCTATATTCTATGTTTACATTCCAAAGGCTTTCCCCTTTCCCAGTTACCCCCCACCATATGTCCCATAATTCCTCTCCCCCCCATGCTATTCCCCACTCATTTCGCCCCCCCCCCCACGATTTCTCTGTTCTGGGTCTACAATACTGGATCCAATCTTTAGAGGCCCAGGGTCCTCTCCTTTTTTTCTTCTTGAGAGTCATTTGACTTGCTAATTGTGCCTTGAGTATTTAGGGCTTCTGGGCTCATTAATATCCACTTATCAGTGATTGCATTTCGTGTGTATTCTTTTGTGATTGAGTTAGCTCACTTAGGATGATAGTTTCCAGATCTAACCATTTACCTACAAATTGCATGAGTTCATTATTTTTAATTGTTGAGTAGTACTCCATTATATAAATGTACCACATTTTCTGTATCCATTCCTCTTTTGAGGGATATCTGGGCTCCTTCCAATTTGTGGCTATTATAAACAAGGCTGCTATAAACATAGTGGAGCATGTGTCTTTGTTGTATGCGGAAGAATCCTCTGGGTATATGCCCAGGAGTGGTATGCCAGGGTCCTCTGGGAGTGGCATGCCCAATTTTCTGAGGAACCGCCACACTGATTTCGAGAGTGGTTTTACCATTTTGCAATCCCACCAACAGTGGAGGAGTGTTCCTCTTTCTCCACATCCTCGCCAGCACTTGTTGTCTCTCGAGTTTTTAATTTTAGCCATTCTGACTGGAGTGAGGTGGAATCTCAGGGTTGTTTTGATTTGCATTTCCCTGATGATTAATGATGTTGAACAACTCTTAAGGTGTTTCTCGGTCATCTGGATTTCTTCTGGTGAAAATTCTTTGTTTAGGTCTGCACCCCATTTTTTGATAGGGTTATTTGGTTCTTTAGGGTCTAACTTCTTGAGTTCTTTGTATATATTGGATATTAGCCCTCTGTCGGATGTGGGGTTGGTGAAGATCATTTCCCACGTTGTTGGTTGCCGTTTTGTCCTTCTGACAGTGTCCTTTGCCTTACAGAAACTTTGTAATTTTATGAGGTCCCATTTGTCAATTCTTGATCTTAGAGCATAAGCTATTGGTGTTCTGTTCAGGAACTTTCCCCCTGTGCCCATGTCCTCCAGGGTCTTCCCAAGTTTCTTTTCTAATAGTTTCAGTGTGTCTGGTTTTATGTGGAGGTCCTTGATCCACTTGGAGTTTATCTTAGTACAAGGAGATAAGAGTGGGTCAATTCACATTCTTCTGCATGTTGACCTCCAGTTGAACCAGCACCATTTGTTGAAAAGGCTATCTTTTTTCCACTGGATGGTTGTGGCTCCTTTATCAAAGATCAAGTGACCATAAGTCTGTGGGTTCATTTCTGCATCTTCAATCCTATTCCATTGATCTACCTGCCTGTTGCTGTACCAATACCATGCAGTTTTTAACACAATTGCTTTGTAGTACTGCTTGAGGTCAGGGATTGATTCCCCCAGAAATCCTTTTATTGTTGAGAATAGTTTTAGCTATCCTGGGTTTTTTGTTGTTCCAGATGAATTTGAGAATTGCTCTTTCTAGATCTATGAAGAATTGATTTGGGATTTTGATGGGGATTGCATTGAATCTGTAGATTGCTTTCGGCAAGATGGCCATTTTTACTATATTGATCCTGCCAATCCAGGAGCAAGAAATATTTTTCCATCTTCTGAGGTCTTCTTAGATTTCTTTCTTCAGGGACTTGAAGTTCCTGTCATACAGATCTTTCACTTGTTTGGTTAGAGTTACGCCAAGGTACTTTATGTTGTTTGTGGCTATTGTGAAGGGTGTTATTTCCCTAACTTCTTTCTCAGCCTGCTTGTCATTTGAGTACAAGAAGGCTACTGATTTGCTTGAGTTAATTTTATAACCAGCCACTTTGCTGAAGTTGTTTATCAGCTGTAGAAGTTCTCTGGTGGAGTTTTTTGGATCGCTTAAGTAGACTATCATATCATCTGCAAATAATGACACTTTGACTTCTTCCTTTCCAATTTGTATCCCTTTGATTTCCTTATGTTGTCTAATTGTTCTCGCTAGAACTTCAAGTACTATATTGAAAAGATATGGAGAGAGAGGGCAGCCTTGTCTAGTCCCTGATTTTAGTGGGATTGCTTCAAGTTTCTCTCTATTTATGTTGATGTTGGCTACTGGTTTGCTGTAGATTGCTTTTACTATGTTTAGGTATGGGCCTTGAATTCCTGCTCTTTCCAAGACTTTTAGCAGGAAAGGTTGCTGAATTTTGTCGAATGCTTTTTCAGCATCTAATGAGATGACCATGTGGTTTTTTTCCTTTAGTTTGTTTATGTAGTGGATTACATTGATGGATTTCCGTATATTGAACCATCCCTGCATCCCTGGAATGAAGCCTACTTGATCATGGTGAATGATGGTTTTGATATGCTCTTGGATTCGGTTGGCAAGAATTTTATTTAATATTTTTGCATCAATATTCATAAGAGAAATTGGCCTGTAGTTCTCTTTCTTTGTTGGATCTTTTTGTGGTTTAGGTATCAGCGTAATTGTGGTTTCGAAGAACGAGTTGGGCAGTGTCCCTTCTGTCTCTATTTTGTGGAATAGTTTGAAGAGTATTGGTGTTAAGTCTTCTTTGAAGGTCTGGTAGAATTCTGCACTAAAACCATCTGGTCCTGTACTTTTTTTGGTTGGGAGGCTTTCTATAAGCCCTTTTATTTCTTTAAGGGTTATGGGAATGTTTACCTGATCTACTTGATGCCGATTTAATTTTGGTATTTGGTATCTGTCTAGGAAATTGTCCATTTCCTCCAGATTCTCCAGTTGTTTTGAGTATAGGCCTTTGTAGTAGGATCTGATGATCTTTTGAATTTCCTCTGTTTCTGTTGTTATATCCCCCTTTT
This sequence comes from Apodemus agrarius, assembly GCA_964023405.1. Taxonomy (NCBI): domain Eukaryota; kingdom Metazoa; phylum Chordata; class Mammalia; order Rodentia; family Muridae; genus Apodemus; species Apodemus agrarius. The sequence continues at coordinate 113,404,361 of OZ030009.1, read as the reverse complement.
CATTTTTAATTTTGTTAATTTGGATACTATCTCTGTGCCCTTTGGTTAGTATAGCTAAGGGTTTATCTATCTTGTTGATTTTCTCGAAGAACCAGCTCTTGGTTTTGTTGATTCTTTGTATGGTTCTCTTTGTTTCTGCTTGATTGATTTCAGCCCTTAGTTTGATGATTTCCTTTCTTCTACTCCTCCTGGGTGAGTTAGCTTCTTTTTGTTCCAGGGCCTTCAGGTGCGCTGTTAAGTTGCTAGTGTATGCTCTCTCCAGTTTCTTTTTGGAGGCACTCAGGGCTATGAGTTTTCCTCTTAGCACTGCTTTCATTGTGTCCCAGAGATTTGGGTAGGTCGTACCTTCATTTTCATTGAAGTCTAAAAAGTCTTTGATTTCTTTCTTTATTTCTTCCTTGACCAGGGTGTCATTGAGTAGAGTATTGTTCAGTTTCCATGTGTATGTGGGCTTTCTGTTCTTCTTGCTATTGAAGACCACTTTTACTCCATAGTGATCCGATAGGAGACATGGGATTAGTTCGGTCTTCTTGTATTTGTTGAGGTCTGTCTTGTGACCAATTATATGATCAATTTTTGAGAAGGTACCATGCGGTGCTGAGAAAAAGGTATACTCTTTTGCTTTAGGATGGAATGTTCTATATATATCTGTTAAATCCAATTGGTCCAAAGCTTCAATTAGTTTCACTGTATCCCTGTTTAATTTCTGCTTTCCTGATCGGTCCATTGAGGAGAGTGGAGTGTTGAAGTCACCTACAATCATTGTGTTAGGTGCAATGTGTGCTTTAAGCTTTAGTAAAGTTTCTTTTACGAATGAGGGTGCCCTTACATTTGGCGCATAGATGTTCAGTATTGAGAATTCTTCTTGGTGGATTTTCCCTTTGACAAGCAGGAAGTGACCTTCTGTGTCTCTTTTGATGACTTTAGGTTGAAAGTCAATTTTATCTGATATTAGAATGGCTACTCCGGCTTGTTTCCTGGGACCATTTGCTTGTAAAACTGTCTTCCAGTCTTTTACTCTAAGGTGGTGTTTGTCTTTGACACTGAGATGTGTTTCCTGCATGCAGCAAAATGTAGGGTCCTGTTTCCATATCCAGTCTGTTAGTCTGTGTCTTTTGATTGGGGAATTGAGTCCATTGATATTAAGAGATATTAAGGAATAGTAATTATTACTTCCTGACATTTTGGGACTTATTATTATTATTTGTATTTGAGTGGTTCTCTTCTTTTGGGTTGGATGAGATAGGGTTTCTATCTTGTTTCTTCTGGGGTGTTGTTTTCCCCCTTGTGTTGGTATTTTCCCCCTAATATCCTTTGTAGGGCTGGGTTTGTAGATAAGTATCTTGCAAATTTGGTTTTGTCATGGAATATCTTGGTTTCCCCATCTATGGCAATTGAGAGTTTTGCTGGGTATAGTAGTCTTGGCTGAAGTTTGTGTTCTCTTAGGGTCTGCATGAGGTCTGCCCAGGATCTTCTAGCTTTCATGGTCTCAGGTGAGAAGTCTGGTGTAATTCTGATAGGTCTTCCTTTATATGTTACTTGTCCTTTTTCTCTTACTGCCTTTAATATTCTTTCTTTGTTTAGTACATTTGGGGTTTTGATTATTATGTGACGGGAAGTATTTCTGTTCTGGTCCACTCTATTTGGGAGTCTATAGGCTTCTTGTATATTCATGGGCATCTCTCTCTTTAGGTTGGGGAAGTTTTCTTCCATAATTTTGTAGAAGATATTTGCTGGCCCTTTAAGTTGTAGATCTTCATTCTCATCTATCCCTATAATCCTTAGGTTTGGTCTTCTCATTGTGTCCTGGATTTCCTGAATGTTTTGGGTTACCAGCTTTTTGCATTTTGCATTTTCTTTAATTGTTGAATCCATGGTTCCTATGGTATCTTCAGCATCTGAGATTCTGTCTTCTATCTCTTGTATTCTATTGTTGATATTTGCATCTATGACTCCTGATTTCTTCCCAAGGTTTTCTATCTCCAACATTGTCTCCCTTTGCGATTGCTTAGTTGTTTCTACTTCTGTTTTTAGATTTTTTATGGTTTTGCTCAGATCTTTCAGTTGCTTGTTTGTGTTTTCCTGTAATTCCTTAAGGGATTTTTGTGTTTCCTCTTTTATGACTTCTACTCATTGATCCATGTTCTCTTGTATTTCTTTAAGTGATTTTTGTTTTTCCCCCTTATTGGGATTCATTTTTTGCTCTATATTCTCCTGGATTTCTTTAAGTGATTTTTGTGTCTGCCTTGTATGGGCTTCTAGCTTTTGATCTATTTTCTCCTCTATTACTTTAAGAAATTTATCTAAGTGATCCTCAATCTGCATCTTTACCAGTGATTTTAGATCTGAGTCTTGTTTTTCTGGTGTGTTGAGATATCTGGGATTTAATTGTGTTTGCCTTGTAATGGCTTCTAGCTTTTGATCTATTTTCTCATGTATTACTTTAAGAGATTTATCTAACCGTTCCTCTATCAGCATCCTGACCAGTGATTTTAGATCTGAGTCTTGTTTTTCTGGTGTTTCGGGGTATCCAAGATTTATTGCTGTCGGGGAACTGGGTTCGGATGCCGCCATACTGCCTTGATTTCTGTTAGTAGGGATCTCACATTTGCCTTTTGCCATCTGGTTAACTCTGGTGTTAGTTGGTCCTGTAGATACTAGCTGGTGCTTGACCCTCCTGTGGGGTTGTAAGGCTATTTCCCAGCGACTGGGATACCTGAACCACTGTCCTGCAGGGCTCTTGCTCACAGATTGCTGACAGGTGGCCTGAGTCCCCCGAGGTCTTAAACTCAGGATATCCCAGGTACTTGGTTCCGCCTGTTGGGCGGCTGCTCTGCACTGCTCCTGCTCAGGGTTTGCTGTCTATTATCCTGTTTCCCCAGGGGTCTTAAAGTTGGGATATCTCAGTTATCTGGTTCTGCTTGCTGGTCCCAAGCTGCTGGGAAGCTGGCTCGGTCTGGCTTCCCTGCCACCGGCTGGATGGGAGGCTGGTTCAGCCTCCGGCTGGGTCTGAGCACCTGGCATGCTGGCTGGTCCGGCTTCCCCACCACCAGCTGGATGGGAAGCTGCAGGCAATATGGCAGCTGCCTGCAGGGAGCTCGGGGTCCGCCCTGCGAGTGCAGAGTGCAGCCGCTGCTCTGTGCCCAACTCCAGCTCCAGGCCTGGGTCCCCGAAGGTCTTAAACTCGGGCTGTCTCGGGTACCTGGTTCCGCCGCCAGCTGGGTCTGAGCACTTGACAAGCTGGCTGGTCCGGCTTCCCCACCACCAGCTGGATGGGAAGCTGCAGGCAATATCTCTCCTATAATTCTTTAAGGGACTTTTTTGTTTCCTCTTTAAGGTCTTCTACCTGTTTATCTGTGCTCTGTTGTATTTCTTTAAGGGAATTATTTATGTCCTTCTTGAAATCCTCTATCAGCATCATGAGCTGTGATTTTAAATCAAAATTTTGCCTTTCCAGTGTATTGGGTTTCCAGTACCTGCTATTGTTAGATAATTGGGTTCAGATGATGCCATGTCCCCTTCATTTCTCTTGGTAATGTTCTTGTGTTAGCCTTTTACCATCTGGTTATCTCTGGTATTAATTGGTCCCACTGTCTGTAGCTGGAGCTTGTCCCTCCTGTGGGCATGCACCCCTGGGAAACCATCTCACCCCTGGCATAGAGGACTATGCATCAGTCCAACTCCTGGGTGCGGATGGAGATCAGAAGGGTCCTGACCCAGCTGCTCTGCTACTACTGTACTCCTTGTTCTCCTGGCTGTACCTGCCTTGGAATGAAAGCAATCCTTTAAAGCAATTCTTGGGTCAATTTTATGATCACACTTTAATGTAACATTAATACTGATTGGTTAGGAAAATTAACACAGAGTACAGGAAAACATACGTGTCTAAGAAGGTGCTGAAGTGAGTTCTTTTTAGCAGAGTGGAAAGCTAACATTCAAAAGAGCAAAGACATGGAGAACTTAAAATGTTATTAAATATAAGTATATTGTATTCTATCTTTATTTAGAGTTAGTTTATTTAGAGTTACATATATAAAAATGTTGTAGTTCGGCATGCTATAAAATTATGATATTTTGTACAAAAAGAATTATCCCTTCCTACTTTTTAATTCATCTTCATAAAAGGATATCATTTTGTTTCTTTTATCTGATTATTTGGTATTTATTGTGTTTCTAAACAACATAGGTGTTGTTGTCTCTTGATTTTTAATTTTCAAAGTCATTTGCTGTAGATTTAGCTGGTCTCCTATACTCCAGATTCTGAAATATGCTTCAGAACCTTCCATTTCTTTATTAGCATTTCAAATACAGTTTGGCATCAGTGTCATATTCATAACTCAAATAAAGCATTATTACTGAAATGTAACTATTTTAACTGTTTTTGTGTATGATGGTACTTTTTGAAGTAGTCATTACACTACCTGGCATAATTATAAATGCTCCCTTAAGGAGACTAAAAGCCTCTGGGTTTTTCCCTTGCAATCATTCATCTAGAACTCAGTATTCCACTAGGTCCAAAATGCAGACTCTCCATACACATCCATTTCAAAATTGGTATCTCTTGAGATCTGGAATCATTTTCTAGATATTGTACTAAGCTCTTACTCATGAGAAGGGCTTCCCTCTCTAACTTCATAATGTTTGTTGTTATTGTTGTTGATGATAATGTTTTCAACTTTGTTGGTTTGAAAATGTTCCTAGTCTGTTCTAACAACTAATTCTTTTCTATCAAAAAGTAAACTGTAAGTTCAAAGCAGCTAAGCAGCTTCCTGGTTGCTCTCTAATGTCTAGCATAATCTTTGGAACAAAATAATCTTCATTATAATATACAACTTAAATGCACAAGTTAAGTAACCATAAGTGGTTGGAAGGCAAAAAAAAAGTATCACTAGGAGAGGAAGAATCAGGAGCCACAGAGAAGAAAATAGGAAGACACCAGTGGCGTGAGAAGCAGAAGGAAAACAAGGCTTGGAAGCTTAACTGGTGTAGGGATAAGTATCACCCAGAAGGAGAGGGCAGAAAGAAGAGTAAATAACACAGTGCATTTGCAAAGCCATAGAGAATGTTTTAAATGCTCACTTCAAAATACACACCAAGTAAATGGCTCAGCAGTTAAGAGCATTGGCTATGAATTTCAGAGGACATGGGTTTAGTTCCCAGTACTAGCTTTGCTGTATACAACCATTTGTAACTTGAGTTTCCTACCAGGTGCTAATGTACTCCCTAGAGGTCATAGTTTCTTTAACAAACTCACAGTGTCTATCAAGGTACAGTCCCTTTGAGCTATTGGTGAGAGTCTCCATAAGACTACCTGAACACTATAGGCTATTATCACTGTCCTGCATTGCCTGGTGTTGGCACTAGGTCCAAGCTCCACCCCACAGTTACCTGGCAACAGTCAGGTATGCCCCACCCCATAGATCTGGCCCACTATAAAAGGGGCTGCCTGCCCTTCCTCTCTCTCTCATAGCTCTTACCTCTCTGCACTCTCACCTCTCTGCCCCTCTTTGGCTCTCCTCCCCTCCCCCCTCTCTCCATGTGGTCATGGCTGGCCTCCACTCCTCTCTACTTTTCTTCTTCTTCTTCTTCTTCTTCTTCTTCTCTCTCTCTCTCTCTCTCTCTCTCTCTCTCTCTCTCTCTGTCTCTCTCTCCACTATACCATTAACTCCCATCCTCTTCCCTTAATAAACTCTATTCTATACCATATCTGTGTGTGCATGGTCCCTCAGGGGGAAGAGGTGCCTGGGCATGGGCCCGTCTAGGCACCCCTCTTCCCCCATGCCACCTTGCCACACTCCCTAATCCTCCTTCTCTCTTTTATAACACATCATATGGTGCCAAAACCAGGGAACAACATTAAACCATCACCTGGTATAACTCTACTGCATGACACTATTGAAGACACCACAAACTTAGGGCATAGGACTTGGAGAAATAAATGGGAACTGACCTGAAAACACCTCCTTTAGGACTAGGTCTCACAGCTCTCAAATTTCCAAAGGCAGGAAATTATGAATAGTTTTACTTAGCAGCAAAGCCTACAAATCACTAGCATGATGAAACAGTGATACCTATGTTTTATAGGTAACCAACTTTCAACTGGAATAAGGCTCAATTCATAAGAAAAACCTGATATGGATCCAAGAACAAGTGACTGGAGAGGTCAAAATCCCTAAGAAAAGAGTTAGGGCTATCTTTTACTAAAACTAGTATAATTTCCACCTATATCCTCAACATCTATATCTATATCTATATCTACATCTACATCTACATCATCTACATCTACATCTACATCTACATCTACATCATCTATATCATCCATATCATCCATATCATCCATATCATCTATATCATTTATATCATCTATATCTATATCTAACTGAAGTTTTTCATTCTTCATATAGAAAGCTTTATTTTATAATAGCCATGGGCTACTACAAAGATTCACAACTGTTCAAAATTCAGAAAATAAATGACAATGTGATGCATACCCCCAACTTGTACATCTAGAATATGACCTCTAGAGCATCTGAGCAGAGGAAGTGTGAGATGCAGATGGCTGGGAGTACTGATGTGAAATATTGTCTTGTTGCTGTAATAGGGATGCTGTGTATGTGAGCTTTCAGCAATATGGTTACCTGCACAAACTCTACAAAAGACCAATATAGTAGATGTGCCAACCTAGAGTGGAGGAATTTTCACAAGGCCTCATCTGTAGATGAAGAGTTGTAAGATCAGTATCTACCAAGGAATTCACATTGTTAACAAAGAGCTCTAAATGCCTGTCATCTCTCCATATATTTCATTTTCTCCTTTACTGCAGGTCAGGTTCCTCATTGTAGCTGCAGTTATAATAACCATTAAGGAGATTCTGTCTAAAATCCCAGGGATGCCTGTCATCTCCTTTGAGGGATGGTGACACAAAAATATCTAAAATTGTCCTAAACATTAAACATAAAGTCACATTGAATTTCAGCAACAGGAAAATGTCTCACAGAGATTCAAGATTCTACATAGTTGATTGTCTAATTAGAACTTCCGTGATTACAGGGAGTCAAAAGTTACAGACCTGGAGATAAATTATTCTGAGTTTTCTTTAGGCATCTAAAAGACATTTATTTCCCATGTGTTGCTTGTGAGTTAACATCCTGTAGCCCATTGCACTAAGCTAATATATCACAAGCATTCATCAACCTAAAGACTAAGAGAAGCATCAGAAATAATTTGAGGCCTGTACAAGTGGCTTCTACTTAGTTCTAACCTACTTCCCTTAGGCCCTCTTGTTTTATGTTAAAAGTTTTGATTTTCATTTATCTTGTCATTATGAAAGCATCATAAAATTAGTACCTTTCTGGAATGTGACATTTTGGGTAATCTGAGACCATGTTCCTGGGCTGACCACTCATATTTGTCTCTAAGATAATTTGCCCCCAGGAGGCAAATGCTGTGATTTTTATATTGACAATACTAAGGGAGAAAACACATGCTTGTGGCAATCAGCAACTTCAGACAACACTTACGTCCTGTCCCTTCAGTTTCTTCCCACTGTTCATAAATAAACTGCCTATCTTTGCATTGTTATTTTCTGCCTCTTGGTTTCCTATTTGGTCTTCTATTTCCATACCATTTCTTCTTCCTTTGCCTAGCCACAATATAAAAGCAATTTGAGTTTCACATTTATTGTTTTGTTATAACCATGTTATTTTGTTTCTACTAGCTTTGAAAATGATAAGCCTTATTCTTTGATATTTCTTCTTTGAGGGTACTGAGAGGGTGACCATTAGGCCTTTTGTTTTTGTAGTTATCTAATGCTTTTTCCTGATTTGAACTGTACTGGCCATAAAAGAATACATATACATTTAGTGACTTGTATTAGGAAGTATCTGGGATCTTGACTCTCACTCTGTTCACATAAAATGCTGTTCTTTGTTCATGACCATGTTCTTCTCCACTAAAGTTTGAAATCCTAGTTGTGAATTCCAGCACAGAACTCTTTCTTGACTGAAACACATCTTTTCACATAGGAGTTTGTTGTATATTATTATGCCAGTAAACTATTCATGTGCTACCAGAAATATCATGCAAAAATGTGAGACATGTGGAGTGATAATGTATTATTTGTGATTTAAGGAGTAATTAAAAACAAAAATTAAGTTATTTCTGAAAGAATGAGAATTACAACCTAACTCCCCAGTGCCTAGCTCTCAAATGACCTCAAGAAGTCAGAAGTTTAAAAATGTTATCTCACCCCAAAGAAGCTCTAACTCCAGCCTCCTAAGGAACCCCAATCACCTCAAATTCCAGACCTATCTCTTTGTTAGAAACTAGGTAAAAGGTCACATTCCTTGAGCCTGCTCTCTATGGAACTAGGTGAAAGGTCACATTCCTTTAACCCCCTCTCTATGGAACTAGGTGAAAGGACCTTGAGCACTTGATCCTGGCCCTGTAGGGTAACAGGAAATGAGCTAACTGCTTATCTAGCTTCTGTAAACTGCTTATGCCATCACCCCCACTCAGAAGCTCATGCATCTTTGGACCTCCAAGACTATGGAATATTGATTGGTCCACAGGGTGTGGGCTTGGATAATTTGAAATGATTGGCCTAGAAACTATGGAATGGTACAAATCGATAGGCCCCCACTGTTTGGGCTCTCAATGCTAAGAAATGATTTGTTTGGGGTGGGCGGGCTTTGTTGTAAACCTATAAAAGCTGTCCCAATTCTGCACTGGGGGTCCATAGTCCTCTACCCCCGCATGGTGTAGGACTGTGAACCCCAGTACACCTGGAATAAAAATCCTCTTGCTGTTTGCATCAAGACTTTCTCGTGAGTGATTTGGGTGTCGCCTTCCGAGGTGTGAGGGGTCCTCGCTTTTTTTCATTTCCATATTATGAAAGATCATCAGCTCTTGAAAACATCAAGAAAATTTTACTCAATTAAAGCTCTCGATGGCTGTGATTGTCAAACTGTCATGTGTAAAGGCTTCCTTGGAGCCCTTAACAGCATTCTAGACACATACATCTCATCCTATTCACTCGAATTCAGGAAATGTGATATTTGGGAAAGTGGGTTTAAAATTGGTGTACTGAAGTCTACTGAAAAAATGTTAAATCTGACTGACGGAACAACAGACCTTGCAATAAACAGAGGAGAGCATTTCTCAAGCTTTAGGAATTGAAAACAAATAAACAAAAGAAATGGAAACTTAAATATTTCCATTCTAAGGCTTTTAGATGTCCAGGAGAATGTACCTGAATGGACAGAAATGAACTACCATAGTAAAACCAGTCCACGTTTTAGAAAGGCTAAGGGACCTACACATTGCCTATAATCTGTACCAGGAGCCAGCCCAGGTGGGAGGTCTTCTTTCTTTTAGGTTCTCCTTGAGCCAGCAGAGGGGGAAGAGTCAGCCAGGGTTAAGACCTGATCTTATGAAATCCTGGGTGAAGACTTTGTCTTACCAGATATTTAGGGTTGCTGTATAATAAAAGGATTACTTATCTAAATTTAAGTCACTATGCTACTGCAGCTGACCTGCCTTCTGTATTCCTCTGAAGCCAGAGACTGCAGTCTCAGGCACTTAGCACCTCATCCTAAAACAGCAAGAGATTAAGTAAAGGGTCAATTGCTGGAGCCTTTTCCCTATTGTCCAGATGCCTCTTGCTTGTCTGGCTAGGGGAAGTTTTGAGCAATACACTTCTATTGAACAAGGAGAAGAGAATAACACAGAAAGAAAAACCTTTATGTAAGTGAATATGCAAATCTCACATAAATTCACACACAGCTTCATGCATGCAGAGTTCTCATTTATATATTTCCACACAAATTCAGATGGGCCCAACTTGCATGCATTCTCACAATTACATACTTATAAGCACACATGCATACAGTCTCACAATTACATACTTACACATACATCCATACTTACATATGCATATGGAGCAAAAGACCAAGCACCAGTGCAGAAAGAACTCACTCATTCTGGATGAAAAATGAGCTCCAATCTTTATTACATAGAGATAGAAAATGCTTTTTAATGCTAAATGAATTAAAACCATGTTTGTAATAAAAAAGCTTTGTTTCTTTTAATAAGACTAAGCTTGCCTTGTCCTTACCATGGGACCTGTTCTGTCCCATGGTAAGAAGAAGCCTGCCTGCTCCTTCTGCTCTCTGCAGCATCTTCTTTTTCCCTCTTTCCCTCTGCATTATGCACATAGCTCTCTTAGTTTGTTTTTTTTTATGTTACCTATAGTTTCTAAGTTATTCCACGCTGCATCCTCCTTCTAATCTTGTTCTTTTCTGACTAAAAACTTCTCAGTTTTTTCTCAGTTCAGTTCCTCTCTCAACTCAGTTCTCACCTAGTTCCTCTCACATCAGTCCCTCAGTTCTTACTGTTCTCTTTACCTCAGTCCTTAAACATCTTTCAGAATACATGATCACGTTACGAAGCTCATCACAAGTCCTTACAATAAATCAAATTATAAATTGAAATAAAAGTTTAAAAGAGAGAATGTTGACATACATATCCACTAGGAGTAATTACCTAGATAGACATCTATCACCTGTCTTAGCTATATATGTTCACCTAAGGTTTAAAAACCATAACTAAGTTATAAGTTAAGTTTTATATAGGTAAATCCAGTCTATATTTTATCTTCTATTCTAGCTTCCTATAATAAATCATTAGTTCCCTTTTATGACCTTTAGTTAATTGTTTTACAACCTCTTAGAATGTGCTCTGAGTAGGAGAAAGTCTGGTTGCCATCTAAGAGCAATTAACTGGTAATATTTGGAGACTGGAAGATTTCTCATTGCAGTTTTGACTATCAGAAAAGGGCCTAATAGCAATCCTGGTTTAAAAGAGCTTAATAATCACAGATACAATTTTAGGAATTCTTATAGGATCATCCTTAAAACGTAAGTCATCTATTTGTCTACATAGCAGCACTTTAAGACAGTACCTCTTTGTGGATCTGCAGAGATCTGCTCCAAAGGGGTATGCTATTACTTATTATTATATATGTTTAATAATAACAGGAAAAGCATATTAATAGCAGGAATCTTTCCTAAAATTAGTCCCTCATAGCCTTGCTTAATGAGGGCTCAGCTGTCACAAATTATATAAAAAATCCTAAGCGGGCCATTTCCAGATGATCACCTGCTGGTATATTAGCTTGTCTCATTATGGCTCCTGACAACTCTGAACTGAGCAAAAGTTAGGCCAAAACACTTTGTAAAATGTCTCAAGCTAACATATATGCAGTATTAATTTTGAAGAAAAAGATTATATGGTTTAATTAATCAAAAGCTAATCTCTTTTTTGTCAAAATGAGACTATATATTATTTTTGTAGTATTTAGAAAACAACAAATTTGAATTTAATCAATTCTCTAAAGTTAATTTTATCTGGTGTTTTATGCAAAATTTGTCACAATGCTGCAAAGCAAATGGATTTTTTTCTCTATGCTATGTCTAATAAGGGAATTTTCAATACTTACAACATAGGAAGAAATAAATAACTAAAGGTACAGCTTAGTGATTGACCATTTGTGTTTTGTTTTGTTTTGTTCTGTTTTGTTTTGTTTTTGTATGAGGGTTTTGTACAAAGGAGAGAAAAGTGAAGGAAAAGGAAGATGAAGAATAGGAAGAGGAAGAAGCAGAAAGAGGAAGATGAAGAGGGTATCATCTCAAACAAACAAAAATGTTCTTATATTCTACAGCCCCTGCAGTCTAAGAGTCAGGGAAATGCTATAAAAAAGATGTTCTCCAATCATATTTTATATTAAGTGAAATATCATACCCTCAATTCTTTACTACTTTACAATTTTTTATGTGGAATGAATGGATAATGGTGAATTACTGAGAATATTGACTATGAAGGTGCTCTTTTCTACAATGATTGACAGGGCATTATTAAATATTGGTGCATTCGCATATGTAATATGCTTTGGAAATTAAACTTTAGAAGACTCCTTTCATAGGAAAATTATCCCTTTACACTGCTTTTTTATGTGTTATTCACAACTATCAGCTCCCAGGGAGCCATTTGACCTAAGAGTCTCATCTGAGAATTCTGTATCTGTGGGACTTCCTATCCTGCAATTTCAAATCACAAGGATGAAGTGTGTCTATTATCTTTGCTCAGGCACAGTCTGTACTGATGAATTATCTGAATCTAGTTAACTTATCTTTTCTTAAGTGTTACAAGCATCCTATTCACTTCACTCTATGATTTATAACTGATCCCATCAATTAGTTAGTTGCTAAAACGAGGCACCAAAACCCGGAGTAGCAGTGCCACCTGCGACCACTTAGTGTTGTATGGCACTAACTGTAGCACAAAAATTCAATGGCTGCAAAGCCATCTTTCTGCTGCTTACAACCAAATCTAGATTTCCATTCAACATACATCCCTTAAGCTTTATATCAATGAGTGAAATTACATCCTGAACCATCAGACTGTATATCCCAACCAACAGCTGCTCAGCTAATCATCCAACTTCCGCAAAATTATTCCTCCCATATTGCTTTTCAGTGACTAACATTCACCAGCTATCAAACCTCACATTTTCAACTGTCTACTTCCTTATGTACACATTGTCAGTTTTTAAGTTTCATTGTCTCATGATCACTTACGCTAGATTTCTAATTAATCCCCTCAGGACATGCCCTCAGTGACTGGAAGATTTTCTCTCTCTTTGCATACTGGTCATGAGGGCAGCAGCTTTAATCCACTAAGCATTCCCCCACCAAGATCTATTGATTTGTCTCTGGCCTAAGAGTAATGGCATCAACAGATCATGGCCTAAGTAGAATGGCCTTCCTTATAAATACAGTATTCGGAGTACTTTGTTACCTAACAAGATGAGTAATGCACCAATGAGTGCATCTCACATGTATACAAATATATTTAGTGTTTTACTTGGACAGAGTGTAAGTCAAGGAAATACTATAGCAGCTTTGTAAGCATTGGCCCATGGAGATTCTTGCAATATTTAGATTTATGTTGAGTGATTTTAGAGAAGGTGTAGAGATGTGCTGATAACTCCAAGAAGGGTGCTTTCAGATGATAGGAACAAATCAAAAATGATTCTCAGTTTTTGCTTTTGTTTCTTTCTTTTCCTTTTAAACTTCTACAAGGGAAGAGATTTTAAAGTAAATGTAGAATTATTGCTGCTAGCACCACCAACAACTACAAAAAAAAAAAAAACAGTTACTCTTGCTTTCAGAAGGAGGTACTGAGTCACTTCTGCTGTTTAAAAAAGTGTTCTTAACTTTCTTGTATTATTATGATCGTAGGGTGGTCTTGCCCTAGTATTTATTGCATTGTGAGAGAGTTATTTACATTTAGTTTGGAACACAAAGGCCAATCTTTCAGCTTCTAGCAGTAAGCCTCCACACTCACTTTTTACTTTCTCACTGCCCTTCTCAGTGCCTATAGAGTTTGCAACACCTTGGAAGACCTGTATTCTTGTTAGCATGTGAGACTCAACATGTCAGTTATGACCCAGAAAAGGTTCAAAGTCCCTCCATCTATAACCTTTTCATCCTCATGATTGTGCACATGTCCATAGTTCTTTAATAAAATAATAGTGACTGAAAAGAAAGTCATGTGAAAAAATTTAAAGTAAAAAAATTTTTAAAAGTGAGTTCCCATTAAGTTATTCACAAGTCATTTCATTCTTCCTCAATGCCATCTTTTGTACTGCTTAGTATACATACTTGTAATATTTTTAATATCTTTTGCATTCAGTAACACATTTTTAATAGGCACAATATATTTCCCTGAGGGTTATGGTATGCTTTGTTGAATGCCCTTAAGAGTGGTTTCATGTCCTTCTATGCTTGTGTATATTTTTCCTTTGTTATAATGCATTATCCTTGTGCTGTATGAGACTTCCTGGGAAGATGTGAATAAAGGTCTTTTCCTTCCACATACACAAGTGCCAACACTTCAAATTAACAATTCCAACAATATACAATTTATTGAACAAATGGGTGTAGTAGAGTTGTTTGAAAAATTGTGGGAAGGGATTACTTATGGAAACATGAGTGATGCAAAAGTATTTCAACACCAAAATGCACCTCATCTTAAGTGATGAATCACAAAATCTCCTGACCTCGAACTCTGTATAGCTTGTAGGCAGCCCCATAGGCCTTACTGCCTATAATCTTTGACAAGGAAAGGCCTTGTATGCCTGGTAAGTTTCAGAGACTTCTTGTTCCTGTTTATCCCCTGTGGTTTAAGGGAGTTTGGAAAAAGTTACAGGCGTTCAGAAAAAATAAAAGTCAAAAGAAAAGAGTGAGAGAAATAGAACAAAGCAAAGAAAGAAAAAATGGAAAATGGAAATGTTCATAAGCCTTTTTGTCCAAAAACTTAATATGCTTTGCTAAAATAGAGCAACAGAAATTACATAGCATTTTTATATTTTGTAGAAAAGATTTGTCCTTGGTTTCTTGAAGAAGGTACAATAAACTTGGAGAAAGACTTCAAAATTTTATGATGTACATAGACTAAATAAAGTGCCTGTAGATATCTTTGGTCTTTGGACCCTGAGTAGAGATAGTTTAGACCCTGGACATGAGAAAGAGAAGTGGATTTCTGAAACACAGTACTCCTCACTGTCCCTATGGGGATGCTTTAGCAAAAGAGAAGGAAAGTGAAAGTAAGCTGTTCCAGAGCTTTTCTGTGGTCAAGGGGAGGTCAGCAGGTGTCCTGCTTCCTCTCTGATTCCTACAGGGCGAATGGCTATTTTTTTTGTTCTGCATCCCTTTGGTAGGATATCTGGGTCCTTTTGGTTAAAACTTTATCTGCTGGCCATTTACCTGTTAGTTTAGTTTTAACTTATTTCAAAGATTATTAAAAAAACAAAACCAGCAATTGATACAACCAAAACTGATAAACTGCCCTTGAAACCATGCACCTGTAGCTAGGAGTCTAGCACTGCTGGTGAATCCCTGCGAGGGGCTGTTTGTCTGTACAAGCCACTCTTAGAGGGGCACACAGCTTCTCTGCTTCTCCAGACAAGAAGTTGTTGGCCATTTCTCTTACAAAAATCTCTGTGACTGTTATTATTAGATTCAGCAGGTGGCAAGGGGCTCCTTCCTTGATATTACATCTAGAAAAAATAAGAAAACGTTTGCCTGTCTAATCTAAATATGTAAATGTGTATGGTCACTTCATGTTACTTTCTTACTTTCTTTGTTACTTATCTTACATGTATAAATATACTCTGTATGTCTTGGTTATAGATTATTGGCTTACAAATTATTGAGTATGTTAAAACTTTGTAACATCGATAACAGAAAGTTAGCTTAAAACTGGTAGCTCAGGGTTGAATTCATTCTGGTCAACATCACATGGCAAGAAGCAACCCAGGGAAACAATTCTCTAAAGATACCTCTACATAGTAATATTATTTTATTTAACTCTTGTCTTAGAAACTATATTATAAAAGATAGGATTTAAAACAATATTTCCCTGTTTTTGAAAGATTTATTTATTTATTTATTTATTTATTTATTTATTTATTTTTTAAAGTGAGTACATTGTCACTATCTTCAGATATACCAGAAGACAGCATCAGACCTTATTATAGATGGTTGGGGACCATCTTGTGGTTGCTGGGAATTGAATTCAGGACCTCTGGAAGAGAAGTCAATGCTCTTAACTGCTGAGCCATCTCTCCAGACCCAAAACAATGTTTCTTTAATGAAGTAATAAAAGATTCACTATCATGAATTCATATTCAAGAACTGTCAGACAAACTTTGTAGCATGAAAATAATGTACTTGGTATTGATTATAATGAGACTGGATTGTTTTCACTAATAACATTTTGTTTTGTCTTCCAGAATTATGGTTACACTCTAAGACTTCACTCTCAAAAAATACTTTATTTTGATATTTCAAAAGAAATTTTAAAAAGCATAGGTAAAAATATATAAATCTAATGAATTAGTTTACAATTTAATCACAGGCTCAAGATTTTAATTCCCTTTGGTTTTCTTCTGAATATAAGCTTAAAGACATTTCTCATCATGCTTAAAAACTTCCCTGTTCAATCTGTATATCTAGTCCTCTAGATTGAGGGAAAAAATGTTCTGTGCCTTTTGACCCAAACCTATAGCTTTTCCTTTGTCTCAAAGTCATAAATCAACTCCTGTTGTCTAGCAGATACCTGTTACCTATATTTCTAAAAAATGGGTTTCAATACAATGGTAAATATGATTGTACATCCTTTTATAAACTAAATTTTCCATAAGTTTCAGAGAATCAAGAGTTCTATGACTTGGACCCACCTGTCACAGATCAAATGGATTCCATATAAACATACCTGCCTGTTCTGATCTAAGATTTATCATACAAGTCAAAAATTATATACACTGAAACATGCATATAATAACTACATGCATATTCTAATATGTGTATGTATATTTAAATTCTCCACATTAAATATGAATTATATGAGTTAAATATAGATCATATACATTGACTATGACTTATATGCTACCATATTATATGCAATAAATATAAATCATACGCATAAATATTATTTATATGCCTTAAATGAAAAGAATATACATTAAATATATGTTAAAATATGTATTAAATATTAGCTAAATCTATAAAATATATAGATCTAAATAATCTATACAATATACAAATTTTCACATGTTCTTAAGGGCAAGGAATTATGGAACAAATCCATGGAGCTCTAAAAAATCATTTATGAATAAATAAAAAGGAGGGAGTTGTATATTCCCTTACCACAAAATTTTATTCTGAATTTTTTACCTTGGATGCAGAGGAACTCTCTTCTGGTGAGTGTCTATGGCACCCTACAACTAGACATACTAATGCCCAGGTGAAATAGAAGGATCTGCTTACTGGCATATGGCATGGTCCTGATATGGTATTAATAGGGGTAAGAGGGCATGTTTGTATTTTTTTCGTAGGATGGTGAAGAAATTTGGTGGCTTCCAGGTGATTGGTGAGACTTGCTAATGCTGGGACAAAAAAAATTGATGCTGGTGGTGATCTTGTTGAGTGCCCTGATGATGGAAACAATGAAGCTGTATTGGGCATACATTCCTGCCCCACCTTTGCTACATCTTTCCGTGTGGTCAAAGCCAGAAGTATTTGTGACCTCTAATAATACTCAGTTGTTAGGATTCCCTTGGTCTGAGAGTTAAAAAGTATTCTAAATTAATGAGTTACACTGCTATGGTTAGGGCCTAAATTTTTTGTTTTACTAGAAATAGTAATAATACTAGCTGTATTTCTGTGGACCCTCAGACCTGGAATATCTCTAAGACTGTAGTGCAAAGCATTAAGATGGGAATGTCTATATCGCAGACTGAACATGCTGAGTTTCAGTTGAGTTCAATTGTGTTTCTGTACCATATGATGGCCAATCTCTAATGTTAGTGTATCAACCAGCTTTAATTATGATTCCTGTAACCTGGTATTCTGAAACCTGGTATTCTGAAAAAGGCTTACAAATATTAGAATAATTAGATCACACTCTAATGTTCTGGCAAGGAGCAAATGTATGGTTGGGTTGATACCTGCTGGTGCTGTTACTCTTACAAAACTTATTGCCGGTGCTCCTACTTCTTCATTAGCTTTAGCACAAGAGGTACAAACAGCTAGTTTTCTTAATTATCTTGCAGAAAATATACCAATTCCCTGAACTACAAGAGGATTTGGATAGACAGGTAGAACAAAGAATTGACATATTATATGGTATGGTGCAGATCACGGGAGATGAGGTAGAAGGAACGGAAGTCAATAGTCATTTGGAATGTCATACTTAACATCTCTGGACTTGTATAACTCGAAAATGTATAATGAGAGTCATCATAATTGGACCAAAGTAAAAAGGCACCATCAAGATATATGGCATACTACTATTACTTCTTTAGATTTATTAGCCCTGCAGAAGGAGTTTGTGAATGTAAGAAATGCAAAGCATTTGCATTTTGAAAAAATTATAAGCCATTTTCCTTGATGGTTCTCACTTACATCTCTCTTATTGGGTGTAGCAGGACTTGGGTTTATTATCCTTTTTATGGCATGTCTATTACCTGTTATTTTGAGAGGAATCATCAGAGCTTTTACAGATGTCAAAGCAGAGTTACATAAATTCAAGATCCAATGTCTTCTCCAGAAAAAGTTTGTAGTCAATAATGGGTAAGATTATGTTGAAAACCTTCTAAACCTAAGGTAGGCCATGAATAAAAGACTATTTTCATGCCAATGACACGTATGTGCTGTGTTTTCAGATAGCAACCTAAGACAGGCACAACTTTCTGTTCTGTAAATGATAAAGTGCCTCATACAGATAAAAAATACTGGTAAGATTCTCTCAGGGGTGGTTCAACCTAAGATACGGGATGATTACTAGGACTCATGAACCAATGACAGGTAAGGTTTATACCTACTGAGGGGACACCTAAGACAGGCACAGTCATTCTGCACCAATACCTTATACAGGTGTTGACACTATAGATAAGAAAAAGAGACATGTGGGGAGCATTTTCAGTGTTAACTTTGACTTCTTTCTTGTGGTTAATCATGAATGATTCTGTAAACATCTGTCTTTTTTTATTTATTTATTTTTTAAATTTATTGTATATATTCTATATTTACAATTCATTTCCCTTTTTCTGGTTCCCCACCCCCAAAGGTCCCACATGTCCTTTTCCTTCCCCCTGCTCCCGCATCCACCCCCTCCCACTTTACTGTTCTTGTACTCTCCCACAATGATGTTTTGGTCCATTCTAGCACCAGTGTCCACTCCTTTCTTCTTGTGAGACATCACTTGATATGTGATTTGTGTCTTTGGTGTTCCAAGCTTCTAGGCTAATATCCACTTATCAGTGACTGTATACCATGGGTATTCTTTTGAGACTGGGTCACCTCACTTAGTATGATATTCTCCAGCTCCATCCATTTCTCTAAGAATTTCATGAATTCATTGTTTCTAGTGGCTGAATAGTACTCCATTGTGTATACATACCACATTTTTTGTATCCATTCCTCTGTTGAGGGACATCTGGGTTCTTTCCAGCTTCTGGCTATTATATATAAGGCTGTCGTTGTTTTTAATCAAGATGTGCGTCATACCCTGACAAGTTCTTTTGCTTTTGCAAATGTCCTGGAGAGATTGTTCTAGCCTGAAGGAAACAGGCTTAGTCAAACTGTATACCATAAACTCGCCACATAAGCATTTGTAGTCCTTGTTTATGTCCTTGCAATTGATCATGCTTTATGTTCCTTGTCTTTAAAAGACAATGAAAAAATAAACTTTCTCTCTGGCATGGTATTGACCAGCAGCCCTCCCATACCTGTCTCTTGCATCTTCTTTCTGCCTTTCCTGCAATCATCCCCATTCTCCCAGTTGTGGTTCCCATGTTGACTGATCAGCAGGCTCCAACATAATAGAGCAGAGCATGGGTTTCTGACTATGAGAGAAAAATGAAAGACACTGAAGGAAGTGGAGCACTCAGGAAAATCCAAAGTTGGCAGCAGAGAGTAACTTCTGGGAGTAAAAGATGGGAAAACATAGATAAGTGATCTAAGAAATGATAAGGATGCTTGGAAAGTTAAGAAACCTCAGAAAAAGTAAAGTTCAAAAAGAAAAAAGAGAGAGAGAAAATTAGGAAAAAGAAAAGAAAGAAAAAATGGGAAATGGAAATGTCCATATGCTTTCTGTGTAAAAGGTTAATGTGCTTCATTTAATATGCTTTTCTGTAATCATCCTCACTCCCCCAGTTGTGGTCCCCCCCCCACCTAGTTGTCTGACTAGCAGGTTCAGCAGTAATAATTTTTGTTGTATATTGTTATTTTATTTTGTTTAAGTATTTTTTAAAAGAATGAATTCATTAATAAATGAATGTAAACCTAGACAATCAAGGAGAAGGTTAACAACGGAACTGTCTCTTATACTTCTTGGGAAAGTGAAAATCAGTTTTCTCCAGTAGAGTGATACATGAAACACTCCAGGACATGATTCAAGCTCAGAAATTCTTTACAAATAAACAATAAATGCCACAGTTTTTAGTGTATTCTTTTTTATCTTATTAAAGTTTTGTGTTTTGCTTGGTTTTATTCCCTTTGGGTGTAGTTTTATTTCATTTCTTGGATTTTGGGATTTGTAGTTATATTGGGTTTTTGTTTTTGAGAAAGAACTTAAGGTTTCTTGAGTAAGTAAAAATAAAATCAAAATATATTTAAATTTGACAATTCTTTTAAATAATAAAAATATAGTAAATTTGGTTATGTTTCTTTTTTCTTTAATAATACAAAAATCAATAATGGTTCCCTGAATTTTGAGATGGTATCACTCTTGAAAAAACAAAAATAAATTTTGGATCTTACATCCTGATGGGAGATAAGACTATATTTTGCATCAAGATCGTACTCACAAGAGAAAATACAGAAACAAAGTGTGGAGCAGGCACTGATGGAACTTGGCCAAGTTATCTAGTAGACCATTATTCATCTTCCCTGTGTATGTGGGTTTCTGTTGTTTTTGTTGCTATTGAAAACCAGTCTTAGTCCATAGTGATCTGATAGGATGCAGGGGATTATTTCAATCTTCTTGTTTTTGTTGAGGCTTATTTTGTGACCAAATATATGGTTAGTTTTGGAGAAGGTACCATGAGGTACTGAGAAGAAGGTAAATTCTTTGATTTTAGGATCAAATGCTCTACAGATATCTGCTAAATTTGTTTAGTTCATAACTTCTGTTAGTTTCACTGGGTCTCTGTTTAATTTCTGTTTCCATGATCTATCCATTGCTGACGATGGGATGTTGAAGTCTCTCACTATTTTGTTTTATTGAATATAATCTTCATTTACATTTCAAATGCTAAAACCTTTCCCAGTTTCCCCCTCACGGAAAACACACAACCCCTCCTCCCATACTCTCTCTTCAAGTATATGCCTCTCCACCTGATCTACTCCCACTATTGCCCCCCTCGATTTCCCTTTGTTGGGTCATCTATTGAGCCTTCACCTGACCAAGGACCACTCCTCCCACTGATGCCCAACAAGGCATTTTTCTGCCACATTTTTGACTGGAACCATGTGTAACTCTTGGTTGATAGTTTAGTTCCAGGAAGTCCTGGGGCATGTTGGTGGCCGAAATCTTTGTTCTTCACATGGGGCTGCAAACCCTTTCAGCTCTGCTGGACCACCCTCCAACTCCTCCATTGGGTACCCCACACCCAATTCAATGGTTGGCTGCTAGAATTTAACACTATATGTGTAAGGCTCTGGCAGGGTCCCTCGGGAGACAACCATGACATGCTCCTTTTGGTATGCACTTCTTGTTGTCCATAATAGTGTCCAGGTTTGGTGACTGTTTATAAGATGAATCCCCAGATGGGGCAGTCTCTGGGTAGCCCTTACTTCAGCCTCTGCTCCACACATTGTCTCCCTTATTGCTCCTGTGAGTATTTTGTTCCCTTTCTCAGAGGAACCAAAGCACCCTCACTTCAGTCCTCCTTCTTCTTGAACTTCCTATCCTCTGTAAATTGTAATTTGTTTATTGTGAGATTTTGGGTTAATAGGCCACTTATCAGTGAGTGCAAACCATGTGCATTCTTTTGTGATTGGGTTACCTCACTCAGGATGACACTTTCTAGTTCCATCCAATTGCCTAAGAATTTCATGAATTCATTGTTTTTAATAGCTGAATAGTACTCCATTGTGTATATATACCACAGTTTCTGTATCTATTTCTCTGTTGAAGGACATCTGGGTTTTTCTCAGCTTCTGGCTATTATAAATAAGGCAGCTATGAACATAGTGGAGGATGTGTCCTTATTACATGTAGAAGCATCTTCTGGGTATATGGCCAGGAGTAGTATAGCTGGGTCCTCAGGTAGTACTATGTCTAATTTTCTGAGGAATAGTCAAACTGAGTTACAGAGTGGTTTTACCAGTTTGCAATCCCACCACCAATGGAGAAGTGTTCCTCTTTTTCCATATACTCTCCAGCATCTGCTGTCCTCAGAGTTTTTCAACTTAGCCATTGTGACTGGTCTGAGGTGGAATCTCAGTATTGTTTTGATTTACATTTCTGATAACTAAGGATGTTGAACATTTAGGTGCTTTAGAGCTATTCAAGTTTCCTCAGTTGAAAATTTCCTGTTTAACTCTGTATCCCATTTTTAATAGGATTATTTGAAGCTCTGGAGACTAACTTCTTGAGTTCTTTGTATACATTGTATATTAGCCCTCTATTGAATGTATGATTGGTAAAGTTCTTCTCCCAATTTGTTGGTTGCCATTACATCCTATTTACCATGTCCTTTGACTTACAGAAGCTTTGCAGTTTTATGAGGTCCCATTTGTAGATTCTTGTTCTTAGAGCATCAGCTATTCATGTTCTATCCAGGAACATTTCCCCTGTGTCCAAGTGTTCAAGATTCATCCCTACTTTCCCCTCTATAAACTTCAGTGTGTCTGGTATTATGTGTAGGTCATTGACCCACTTGGATTTGAGCTTTGTACAAGGAGATAAGAGTGGGTCAATTTGCATTTTTCTGCATGCTGATCCAGCACCATTTGTTAAAAATGCTGTCTTTTTCTCCACTGGATATGTTTAGCTCATTTGACAAATATCAAGTAACCATAGGTGTGTGCGTTGTTTTCTGGGTCTTCAATTCTATTCCATTGATCTTTCTGCCTATCTCAATATCAATACCAGTTTTTATCACTATTGCTCTGTAGTAGAGCTTGAAGTCAGGGATGGTGATTCCCCCATTAGATCTTTTGTTGTGGAGAATAGTTTTTGCTATCTTGGGTTTTTTGTTATTCCAGATGAATTTAAGAATTGCTCTTTTTAGATCTATGAAGAATTGATTTGGGATTTTGATAAGGATTGCATTGAATCTGTAGATTGCTTTTGGCAAGAAGGCCATTTTTACTATATTAATACTGCCAATCCATGAGCATCGAGATCTTTCCATCTTCTGAGACCTTCTTCAATTTCTTTCTTCAGAGGCTTGAATTTCTTGTCACACAGATCTTTTTACTTGCTTCATTAGAGTCATACCAAGGTATGAAACATTATTTGGGACTATTGTGAAGGATGCCATTTCCCTAATTTCTTTCTCATCTTGTTTATCCTTTGAGGAGAGGAAGGCTAGGGATTTGTCCAAGTTAATTTTATATCCAGCCACTTTGCTGATGTTGGTTATCAGCAACTCTGGTGGTTATCAGTTCTCTGGTGGAAAAATGTCATTTTTCTCCCTTGAGTTTGTTTATGTAGTGGATTACATTGATGGATTTCCATATACTGAACCATCTCTGCATCGCTGGGATAAAGCCTACCTGATTGTGGTGAATTATAGTTTTGATGCATTCTTGGATTCGGTTGGCCAATATTTTCTTGAGTATGTTGGCATCGATGTTTATGAGGGAGATTGGTTTGAAGTTCTCCGTCGTTGTTTGGTCTTTGTTTGGTTTAGGTATAAGCTTTATTGTCACTTCATAGAATGAGTTGGGTAGTGTTCTATGGGTTTCTTTCATGGAATAGTTTGAAGAGTATTGGTATTAACTCTTCTTTGAAGATCTGATAGAATTGCCTGCTAAACCCATCTGGTCCTGGGAATTTTTTTTAGATGGGATACTATTAACAACTGCCTCTATTTCCTTAGGATTTATAGTACTATGGAACTATTTTGGTGGTTTATCTGATCCTGTTTTAACATTTGGCACCTGGTAGGTATCTAGAAAGCTGTCCATTTCATCCAGATTTTCAAACTTTGTTGAATATAAGCTCTTGTAGTAGTATCTGATGATTTTTTTTTTAATTTCCACAGTTTCTGTTGTTATGTCTCCCTCTCTATTTCTGATTTTATTAATTTGGGTAGTGCCTCTGTGCCCTTTGATTAGTCTGTCTAAGGGATTAACAATCTTGTTGATTTTCTCAAAGAACCAGCTCCTGGTTTTGTTGATTCTTTGTATAATTGTTTTTGTTTCTATTTGATTGATTTTGGCCCTGAGTTTGATGATTTCCTGCCTTCTACTCCTCTTGGGTGTATTTGCTTCTTTTTGTTGTAGAGCTTTCAAGTGCACTGTCAAGCTGATAGTGTAAGCTCTCTCCATTTTCTTTTTGGAGGACTCAGAACTATGAGTTTTCCTCTTATTACTGTTTTCATTGTGTCCCATAAGTTTTGGTATGATGTGTCTTCATTTTCATTAAATTAAAAAAAAGTCTTTAATTTCTTTCTTTATTTCTTCCTTGACCAAGCTATTGTTAAGAGCATTGATCAAAGTCCACATGTATGTGTGTTTTCCATTGCTTTTGTTTGAACATAAGAGCATCCTTAGGCGGTGGTGATCTAATAAGTTGCATGGAATAATTTCAATATTTCTGTGTCTGCTGAGGTACATTTTGTGAACAATTATATGGCCAATTTTGGATAAGGTACCATGGGGTGCTGAGAAGAAGGTATATTCTTTTGCTTTAGGATGGAATGTTCTATAAATATCTGTTAGATCCATTTGGTCAATAACTTCAGTTAGTTTCACTGTGTCTCTGTTTAGTTTCTGTTTCCATGATTTGTCCTTTGTTGAGAGTGGGGTGTTAAAGTCTCCCACTATTACTGTGTGGGGTACAATGTGTATTTTGAGCTTTCATAAAGTTTCTTTTATGAATGTGGGTGCCCTTGCATTCTGAGCATAGATGTTCAGAATTTAGAGTTCATCTTGGTAGACTTTTCCTTTGACCAGTATGAAGTGTCCCTCCTTATCTTTTTTGAAAAATTTGGTTGAAAGTCAATTTTATCCGATATAAGAATGGCCACTCCAGCTTGTTTCTTGGGACCATTTGCTTGAAGAATTGTTTTCCAACCTTTGACTCTGAAGTAGTGATTGCCTTTGTCACTAAGGTAAGTTTCTGGTATGCAGCAAAATGTTGAGTTCTGTTTACGTATCCAGTCTGTTAATCTATGTCTTTTTATTGGGGAATTGAGACCATTGATGTCAAGAGATATTAAGGAAAAGTTATTGTTGCTTACTGTTACGTTCTTTGTTAAAGGTGAAATTCTGTTTGTGTAGCTATCTTCTATTGGGTTTTGTGGAAAGATTACTTTATTGCCTTTTCTACGGTGTGGTTTCCCACCTTGTATTGGTATTTTCCACCCATTATCCTTTGTAGAGCTGGATTTGTGGAAATATATTGTGAAATTTTGCTTTTGGCATGAAATATCTTGCTTTCTCTGTCTATGGTAATTAAAAGTTTTCCTGGGTATAGCAGTCTGGACTGACATTTATGTTCTCTTAGGGTCTGTATGACAAATTTCGCAGGATTTTCTAGCTTTCATAGTTTCTCGTGAGAAGTCTGGTGTAATTCTGATAGGTCTCTATTTGTTACGTGACCTTTTTCCCTTGCTGCTTTTAATATTCTTTCTTTGTTTAGTGCATATTGTGTTTAGATTATCTTTTATGTGACAGGAGGAATTTCTGTTCTGGTCCAGTCTGTTTGGAGTTCTGTAGGCTATTTGTATGTTCATGGGCATCTCTTTCTTTAGGTTAGGAAAGTTTTCTTCTATAATTTTGTTGACGATATTTACTAGTTTTTTAAGATGTTAATCCTCCCTCTCTTCTATACCTATAATAGAAATTTGGTCTTCTCATTTTGTCCTAGATTTCCTAGATATTTTGTGTTATATGCTTTTTGCAGTTTGCATTTCTTTGACTGTTGAGTCAATGCTTTCTATGGAATCTTCAGTATCCATGATTCTTTCTTATTTCTCTTTTATTCTGTTGTTGATGTATGCATCTATGACTCCTGAATTCTTTCCAAAGTTTTCTATCACCAGAGATGTCTCCCTTGGTGATTTCTTTATTGTTTCTACTTCTATTTTTAGATTCTGGATGGTTTTCTTTAGTTACTTCACATGTTTGTTTCTGTTTTCCTGAAATTCTTTAACAGATTTTTGTGTTTCCTCTTTAAAGGCTTCTACCTGTTGACACATGTTCTCTTGTCTTTCCTTTGGGGATTTTATCATTTCTCTTTAAGGGCTTCTGCCTATTGACCCATTTTCACCCGTAATTCCCTATAGGATATTTGTGTTGCCTCTTTAAGGGCTTCTACCTGTTGACCCATGTTTTCCTGTATATGTTTCAGGGATATTTGCTTCCTCTTTAAGGGCTTCTATCTGTTGAACCATGTTCTCCTGTATTTTTATTTATTTATTTATTTATTTATTTATTTATTTATTTTAGGGCAATAGAAAGTCTTTATTAGTTAGCTACTGACTATACTAGATGTTTTGGATCGCACTGTAGCCCTGAGACTTCTTCAGGGTGAGCTTTTTTTTTTTTAATTTTTATTTTCTATATTCTATGTTTACATTCCAAAGGCTTGCCCCTTTCCCAGTTTCCCCCCCACCTTATGTCCCATAATTCCTCTCCCCCCAACTATTCCCCAAACATCCCCCACCCCCACGATTTCTCTGTTCAAGGCCTGCAAAACTGGATCCAATCTTTTCAGTCCCAGGGTCCTCTCCCTTCTTCTTCTTGGGAATCATTTGACTTGCTAATTGTGCCATGAGTATTTAGGGCTTCTGGGCTCATTAATATCCACTTATCAGTGATTGCATTTCAGGTGTATTCTTTTATGATTGGGTTAACTCACTTAGGATGATATTTTCTGGACAAATTGATGATATTTACCTACAAATTGCATGAATTCATTATTTTTAATTGCTGAGTAGTATTCCATTGTATAAATATGCCACATTTTCTGTATCCATTCCTCCTTTGAGGGATATTTGGGTTCCTTCCAATTTCTGGCTATTATAAACAAGACTGCTATAAAAATAGTAGAGCATGTGTCTTTATTGTATGCAGGGGAGTCCTCTGGGCATATGCCCAGGGGTGGTATGACAGGGACCTCTGGAAGTGACATGACCAATTTACTGAGGAACCGCCAAAATGATATCCAGAGCAGTTTTACCATTTTGCAATCCCACCAACAGTGGAGGAGTGTTCCTCTTTCTCCACATCCTCACCAGCACTTGCTGACTCTTGAGTTTTTAATCTTAGCCATTCTGACTGGTGTAAGGTGGAATCTCGGGGTTGTTTTGATTTGTATTTCCCTGATGACTAATGATGTTGGGCATCTCTTAAGGTGTTTCTCGGCCATCTGAATTTCTTCTGGTGAAAATTCTTTGTTTAGCTTTGTACCCCATTTTCAATAGGGTTACTTGGTTCTTTGGGGTCTAACATCTTGAGTTTTTGTATATATTGGATATTAGCCCTCTGTGGGATGTGGGGTTGGTGAAGATCTTTTCCCACTTTGTTGGTTGCCATTTTGTCCTTCTGACAGTGTCCTTTGCCTTACAGAAACTTTGTAATTTTATGAGGTCCCATTTGTCAATTCTTGATCTTAGAGCATAAGCTATTGGTGTTCTGTCCAGGAACTTTCCCCCTGTGCCCATGTCCTACAGGGTCTTCCCCAGTTTCTTTTCTTTTTAGTGTGTCTGGTTTTATGTGGAGGTTCTTGATCCACTTGGAATTGATCTTAGGACAAGGAGATAAGTGTGGGTCAATTCACATTCTTCTACATGTTGACCTCCAGTTGAACTAGCAGCATTTCTTGAAAAGACTATCTTTTTTCCACTGGATGGTTATGGCTCCTTTATCAAAGATCAAGTGACCATAAGTCTGTGAGTTCATTTCTGGGTCTTCAATCCTATTCCACTGATCTACTTGCCTGTTGCTGTACCAATACCATGCAGTTTTTAACACAATTTCTCTGTAGTACTGCTTGAGGTCAGGGATATTGATTCCCCCAGAAGTCCTTTTATTGTTGAGAATAGTTTTAGCTCTCCTGGGTTTTTTTGTTACTCTAGATGAATTTGAGATTTGCTCTTTCTAGATCTATGAAGAATTGAGTTGGGATTTTGATGGGGATCGCATTGAATCTGTAGCTTGCTTTTGGCAAGATGGCCATTTTTACTATATATTTACTATTTTACTATATTGTCCAATTATATAATTGGACACAAGACAGATCTCAACAAATATAAAAAGATCGAACTAATCCCATGCCTCTTATCAGATCACCATGGAGTAAGAGTGTTCTTCAATAGCAACAAAAACAACAGAAAATCCCCATACGCTTGGAGGCTGAACAATATTCTACTCAATGATACCTTAGTCCAGGAAGAAATAAAGAAAGAAATCAAAGAATTCTTAGAACTTAATGAAAATGAAGGCACAACATACCCAAATCTATGGGACACAATGAAAGCAGTGCTTAGAGGAAAACTCATAGCCCTGAGTGTCTCCAAAAAGAAACAGGAGAGAGCATATACCAGCAACTTAATGGCGCACTTGAAAGCTCTGGAACAAAAAGAAGCAATTTCACCCAGGAGGAGTAGAAGACAGGAAATCATCAAACTCAGGGCTGAAATCAATCAAGTTGAAACAAAAAGAACCATACAAAGAATCAACAAAACCAGGAGCTGGTTCTTTGAGAAGATCAACAAGATAGATAAACCCCTAGCCAGACTTACTAAAGGGCACAGAGACAGTATTCAAATTAACAAAATTAGAAATGAAAAGGGAGATATAACAACAGAAACTGAGGAAATTCAAAAAATCATCAGATCCTACTACAAAAACCTATACTCAACACAACTGGAGAATCTGGAGGAAATGGACAATTTTCTCGACAGCTACCAAATACCAAAATTAAACCAGGATCAAATAGATCATCTAAACAGACCCATAACCCCCAAAGAAATAGAAGGGGTCATAGACAGTCTTCCAACCAAAAAGAGCACAGGACCAGACGGTTTTAGTGCAGAATTCTATCAGACCTTCAAAGAAGTCCTGATACCGATACTCTTCAAATTATTCCACAAAATAGAAACTGAAGGAACACTACCCAACTCATTCTATGAAGCCACAATTACCCTGATACCAAAGCCTCACAAAGATCCAACTAAGAAAGAGAACTACAGGCCAATTTCTCTTATGAATATCGATGCAAAAATACTAAACAAAATACTTGCCAACCGCATCCAAGAACACATCAAAACGATCATTCACCATGATCAAGTTGGCTTCATCCCAGGGATGCAGGGATGGTTCAATATACGGAAATCCATCAACGTAATCCACTACATAAACAAACTCAAAGAAAAAAACCACATGGTCATCTCATTAGATGCTGAAAAAGCATTTGACAAAATTCAGCATCCTTTCATGCTAAAGGTCCTAGAAAGAACAGGAATTCAAGGCCCATATCTAAACATAGTAAAAGCAATATACAGCAGACCAGTAGCCAACATCAAGGTAAACGGAGAAAAACTCGAAGCAATCCCTTTAAAATCAGGGACTAGACAAGGCTGTCCCCTCTTGCCATATCTCTTCAATATAGTACTTGAGGTACTAGCTAGAGCAATTCGACAACAGAGGGAAGTCAAAGGGATACAAATCGGAAAGGAAGAAGTCAAACTATCACTATTTGCAGATGATATGATAGTTTACTTAAGTGACCCAAAAACCTCCACCAGAGAACTCCTGCAACTGATAAACAACTTCAGCAAAGTGGCTGGCTATAAAATCAACTCAAGTAAATCAGTAGCCTTCCTATACGCGAAGGATAAGCAAGCCGAGAAAGAAATTAGGGAAATGACACCCTTCACAATAGCCACAAATGATATAAAGTATCTTGGAGTGACGCTAACCAAACATGTGAAAGATTTATACGACAAAAACTTCAGGTCTCTGAAGAGGGAAATTGAAGAAGACATCAGAAAATGGGAAAATCTTCCATGCTCGTGGGTTGGCAGGACTAATATAGTCAAAATGGCAATCTTGCCCAAAGCAATATACAGATTCAATGTAATCCCCATCAAAATCCCAACTCAGTTCTTCATAGAGCTAGAAAGAGCAATTCTCAAATTCATCTGGAATAACAAAAAACCCAGAATAGCTAAAACTATCATCAACAGCAAAAGAACTTCTGGGGGAATCAATATCCCAGACCTCAAGCAATATTACAGAGCAGTGGTATTAAAAACTGCATGGTATTGGTTCAGTGACAGGGAAGCAGATCAATGGAATAGGATCGAAGACCCAGAATTGAACCCACACATCTATGGCCAATTGATCTTCGACAAAGGAGCTGAAAACATCCAGTGGAAAAAAGATAGCCTTTTCAACAGATGGTGCTGGCTCAACTGGAGGTCAACATGCAGAAGAATGAGAATTGATCCACTCTTATCTCCTTGCACTAAGCTCAACTCCAAGTGGATCAAAGACCTCCACATAAAACCAGACACACTAAAACTAATAGAAAAGAAACTGGGGAAGACCCTTGAGGACATTGGCTCAGGGGAAAAATTCCTGAACAGAACACCAATTGCTTATGCTCTAAGAGCAAGAATAGACAAATGGGACCTCATAAAACTACAAAGTTTCTGTAAGGCAAAAGACACTGTCAAAAGGATAAATCGGCAACCAACAAATTGGGAAAAAATCTTCACCAACCCCACATCCGACAGAGGGCTAATCTCCAATGTATACAAAGAACTCAAGAGGTTAGACCCCAGAAAACCAAATAACCCTATCCAAAAATGGGGTACAGAGCTAAACAGAGTCTTTTCACCTGAAGAAATTCGGATGGCTGAGAAACACCTTAAAAAATGTTCAACATCACTAGTCATTAGGGAAATGCAAATTAAAACAACCCTGAGATTTCACCTCACACCAGTCAGAATGGCTAAGATTAAAAACTCAGAAGACATCAGGTGTTGGCGAGGATGTGGAGAAAGAGGAACACTCCTCCACTGCTGGTGGGAATGCAAGCTGATACAACCACTCTGGAAATCAGTATGGCGGTTCCTCAGAAAACTGGGTGTGATACTTCCGGAGGACCTAGCCATACCACTCCTGGGAATATACCCAGAAGATTCACCAGCATGCAATAAGGATACATGCTCCACTATGTTCATAGCAGCCTTATATATAATAGCCAGAAGCTGGAAAGAACCCAGATGTCCCTCAACAGAAGAATGGATACAAAAAATGTGGTATATATACACAATGGAGTACTATACAGCCATTAGAAACAATGAATTCATGAAATTCTTAGAGAAATGGATGGAGCTGGAGAATGTCATACTAAGTGAGGTGACCCAGTCTCAAAAGAATACCCATGGTATACAGTCACTGATAAGTGGATATTAGCCTAGAAGCTTAGAACACCAAAGACACAAATCACATATCAAGTGATGTCTCACAAGAAGAAAGGAGTGGACACTGGTGCTAGAATGGACCAAAACATCATTGTGGGAGAGTACAAGAACAGTAAAGTGGGAGGGGGTGGATGCGGGAGCAGGGGGAGGGAAAAGGACATGTGGGACCTTTGGGGGTGGGGAACCAGAAAAAGGGAAATGAATTGTAAATATAGAATATATACAATAAAAAAAAAAAGATCCTGCCAATCCAGGAGCAAGAAATATTTTTCCATCTTCTGAGTTCTTCCTCGATTTCTTTCTTCAAGGACTTGAAGTTCCTGTCATACAGATCTTTTGCTTGTTTGGTTAGAGTTACGCCAAGGTATTTTATGTTGTTTGTGGCTATTGTGAAGGGTGTTATTTCCCTAACTTCTTTCTCAGCCTGCTTGTCCTTTGAGTACAAGAAGGCTACTGATTTGCTTGAGTTAATTTTATAACCAGCCACTTGCTGAAGTTGTTTATCAGCTGTAGAAGTTCTCACTTGGAGTTTTTTGGGTCGCTTAAGTAAACTATCATATCGTCTGCAAATAATGAGACTTTGACTTCTTCCTTTCTAATTTCTATCCATTTGACTTCCATATGTATTCTAATTCCTCTTGCTAGAAGTTCAAGTACTATATTGAAAAGATATGGAGAGAGAGGGCAGCCTTGTCTAGTCCCTGATTTTAGTGGGATTGCTTCCAGTTTCTCTCCATTTATTTTGATGTTGGCTACTGTTTTGCTGTAGATTGCTTTTACTATGTTTAGATATGGGCCTTGAATTCCTGCTCTTTCCAAGACTTTTAGCATAAAGGATACTGAATTTTGTCGAATGTTTTTAGCATCTAATGAGATGACCATATGGTTTCTTTCTTTTAGTTTGTTTACATATTGGATTACGTTGATGGATTTCTGTATATTGAACGATCCCTGCATCCCTGGGACGAAGCCTACTTGATCTTGGTGAATGATTGTTTTGATGTGTTCTTGGATTCGGTTGGCAAGAATTTCATTTAGTATTTTTCATCGATATTCATAAGGGAAATTGGCCTGTAGTTCTCTTTCTTTGTTGGATCTTTTTGTGGTTTAGGTATCAGTGTAATTGTGGCTTCGAAGAATGAGTTGGCCAGTGTCCCTTCTGTTTCTTTTTTGTGGAATAGTTTGAAGAGTATTGGTGTTAAGGCTTCTTTGAAGGTTTGGTAGAAGTCTGCACTAAAACCATCTGATCCCGTACTTTTTTTGGTTGGGAAGCTTTCTATAAACCCTTCTATTTCTTTAGGTGTTATGGGAATATTTAGCTGATCTAATTGATGCTGATTTAATTTTGGTATTTGGTATCTGTCTAGAAAATTGTCCATTTCCTCCAGATTCTCCAGTTGTGTTGAGTATAGACCTTTGTAGTAGGATCTGATGATCTTTTGAATTTCCTCAGTTTCCGTTGTTATGTCTCCCTTTTCATTTCTAATTTTGTTAATTTTGATAGTGTCTCTGTGTCCTTTGGTTAGTCTGGCTAAGGGTTTATCAATGTTGTTGATTTTCTCAAAGAACCAGCTTCTGGTTTTGTTGATTCTTTGTATTTTCTTTGTTTCTACTTTATTGATTTCAGCCCTGAGTTTGATGATTTCCTGTCTTCTACTCCTTCTGGGTGAATTAACTTCTTTTTCTTCCAGGGCTTTAAGGTGTGCCTTTAAGCTGCTAGTCTATGCTCTCTCCAGTTTCTTTTTGGATGCACTTAGAGCTATGAGTTTTCCTCTTAGCACTGCTTTCATTGTGTCCCATTAATTTAGGTAGGTTTTACCTTCATTCTCATTGAATTCTAAAAAGTCTTTCATTTCTTTTTTTATTTCTTCCTTTTCCAAGGTGTCATTGAATAGAGTATTGTTCAGTTTCCATGTGTATGTGGGCTTTCTGTTGTTTTTCTTGCTATTGAAGACCACTCTTACTCAATGATGATCTGATAGGAGGCATGGGATTAGCTCGATCTTCTTGTATTTGTTGTCATCTGTCTTGTGACCAATTATATGATCAATTTTGGAGAAGGTACCATGCGGTGCCTAGAAAAAGGTATATTCTTTAGCTTTAGAATGACATGTTCTAAATATATATCTGTTAAATCCAACTGGTCCAAAGTTTCAATTAGTTTCACTGTGTCCCTGTTTAGTTTCTGCTTTCCTGATAGGTCCATTGAGGAGAGTGGAGTGTTGATGTCACCCACAATTATTGTGTTAGGTGTAATGTGTGCTTTAAGCTTTAGTAAAGTTTCTTTTACGAATGAGGGTGTCCTTGCATTTGGAGCATAGATGTTCAGTATTGAGAACGCTTCTTGGTGGATTTTCCCTTTGACCAGCAAGAAGTGACCTTCTGAGTCTCTTTTGATGACTTTAGGTTGGAAGTCAACTTTATCTGATATTATAATGGCTACTCCATCTTGTTTCCTGAGACCATTTGCTTGTAAAATTGTCTTCTAGCCTTTTACTCTAAGGCAGTGTTTGTCTTTAACACTGAGATGTGTTTCCTGTATGCAGCAAAATGTAGGGTCCTGTTTCCATATCCAGTCTGTTAATCTATTTCTTTTTATTGGGGAATTGAGTCCATTGATGTTAAGAGATATTAAGGAATAGTAATTATTACGTCCCAACATTTTTGAAATTATTTTTTATATTTGAGAGGTTATCTTCTTTTGGGTTTGATAAGAGGAGGTTTCTATCTTGCTTCTTCTGGGGTATAGTTTCCTTCCTTGTCTTGGTGTTTTTCCCCCTATTATCCCTTGTAGAGCTGGATTTGTGGAAAGATATCATGCAAATTTGGTTTTGTCATAGAATACCTTGTTGTCTCCATCTATGGCGATTGAGAGTTTTGCTGGGTAAATAGTTTTGGCTGAAATTTGTGTTCTCTTAGAGTTTGCATGATATCTGCCCAGGATCTTCTAGCTTTCATGGTCTCAGGTGAGAAGTCTGGTGTAATTTTGATAGGTCTTCTTTTATATGTTACTTGGCCTTTTTCTCTTGCTGCCTTTAATAGTCTTTCTTTGTTTAGTACATTTGGAGTTTTGATTACTATGTGACGGGATATATTTCTGTTCTGGTAGAGTCTGTTTGGAGTTCTATAGGCTTCTTGTATATTCATGGGCATCTCTCTCTTTAGGTTGGGGAAGTTTTCTTCCATAATTTTGTAGAAGATATTTGCTGGCCCTTTAACTTGTAAATCTTCACTCTCGTCTATACCTATAATCCTTAGGTTTGGTCTTCTCATCGTGTCCTGGATTTCCTGGATGTTTTAGGTTACAGCCTTTTTGCATTTAGTATTTTCTTTGACTGTTGAATCAATGGTTCCTATGGTATCTTCGGCTTCTGATATTCTGTCTTCTATCTCTTGTATTCTATTGTTGATATTTGCATCTATGGCCCCTGATTTCTTCCCATGGTTTTCTATCTCCAATGTTGTCTCCCTCTGTGATTTCTTAGTTGTTTCTACTTCTGTTTTTAGTACCTGGATGGATATGCTCAGATCTTTCGCTTGCTTGATTGTGTTTTCGTGTATTTCTTTAATAGATTTTTGTGTTTCCTCTTTCATAGCTTCTACTTGCTGGCCCACGTTCTTCTGTATTTCTTTAAGTGATTTTTGTCTTTCTTCCTTATTGTCGACTTCTTTTTGATCCATCTTCTCCTGCATTTCTTGAAGTGATTTTAGTGTTTGCCTTGTAAAGGCTTCTAACTTTTGACCCATTTTTCTCCTCTATTTCTTTAAGAGATTTATCTATGTATTCTGCTACCCACATCCTGACCAGTGATTTTAGATATAAGTCTTGTTTTTCTTGTGTGTTGGGGTATCCAGGGCTTCCTGTTGTTGGTGAACTGGGTTCAGATGCTGTCATGCTGCCTTGATTTCTGTTAGTAACGTTCCTTCATTTTCCTTTTGCCATCTGGTTATTTCTGGTTTTAGTTGGCCTTGTTGTCCCTGCCTGGTGTTTGAGCCTCCCGTGAGGCTGGGCTCACTTGTTGTTTCTCTACTGGTGACTATGCTGCAAGATTGAGACTGCCTCTGTGAGTACTGAGGGGACCTAAGGGAGGGCGTTTCCCAACTGAGTTGGTGCAAGGCCTGAGGGAGTGGAGAAGTCCTGCAGAGCTGGCGCTGGGCCTGGCTGGTGGCAAGAGACTGGTGGATCCACACGAGCGATG
Organism: Apodemus agrarius; assembly: GCA_964023405.1. Taxonomy (NCBI): domain Eukaryota; kingdom Metazoa; phylum Chordata; class Mammalia; order Rodentia; family Muridae; genus Apodemus; species Apodemus agrarius. Next base: position 113,368,925 of record OZ030009.1, on the reverse strand, counting down.
GTAGCCCCAGCTGGAGTCTATCTACCTGGGCCTCTCTAGCCCTGTTCTGGTAGCAATATGGAGGACTACAGAGACCGCTGCTGTAAGGGACAGCAGGCAGGCTGTTCCCAGCTGCCTTGGTGCAAGGCCGTAGGGCGTGGAGAAGTCCCGCAGAGCCTCGGTGCTGGGCCTGGCTGGTGGCTAGAGCCTGGCGGATCCACCCGAGTGATGGTAGCCCTGGCTGGAGTTTATCTACCTGGGCCTCTCTAGCTGTGTCCCGGTAGCAATATGGAGGCCTACCGTGACCACTGCTCTAAGGGACCACACGAGCTGGCTGCTGCCCTCTGCTGTATTTTTTAAGAGAGTTATTTAAGTCCTTCTTGAAGTCCTCTATCAGCATCTTGAGATATGATTTTAAATCCAGATCTTGCTTTTCCAATGTGGTAGAGTATCCAGGATTTGATGTTGTGGGAGAAATGGGTTCTGATGGTGCCATATTACCTTAGTTTCTGTTGGTAATGATCTAACATTTGCCTTTGGCCATCTATCCTTCAGGCCTGTTTATCTGTACTCCTGGGATTCCCTTTCTCTCAAATGTCCTGCATACAGCTTGTTCTCCAGGAAGTATCAGGAGATGGGGTCTTCCCTGTGGCAGACTTGGAAAGGGTTGAATGCCCTGCAGGCTGCTTGTTCAAATGCCTTGCATGCTGCTGGTTCTGTAGAAAGTATTAAGAAATGGGGTCTTCCCTGAGGCAGAACTGGCATGGGTCTACCACGGGTCTACCACATTGGAATGAAGGGGGCAGGTGGTGGCAGAGAGAAGTCTCCCAGTATTATTGTGTAAGGTTCAATGTGTGATTTGAGCTTTAATAATGTTTCTTTAATGAATGTGGGTGCCCTTACATTAGGAGCATAGGTGTTCAGAATTGAGTGTTCATCTTGGTAAAATTTTCATTTGATGACTATGAAGTGTTCTTCCCTATTTTGATTGAAAGTCCACTTTATGTGATACTAGAATGGCTACTCCAGGTTGTTTCTTGGTACCATTTGCTTGGAAAATTGTTTTCTAGTCTATTACTCTGAGATAGTGTCTGTCTTTGTCACTGTGTTGCATTTCCTGTATGCAGCAAATGCTGGGTCCTATTTACTTATCCAGTCTGTTACTCTATGTCTTTTTATTGGGGAATTGAATCCATTGATGTTAAGAGATATTAATGACTAATGATTATTGCTTCCTGCTATTTTTGTTGTTAAAAGTGGAATTATGTGTTGCTATCTTCTTTTTGGTTTGTTGAAAGATTAATTTCTTGATTTTTCTAGTGTAGTTTTCCTTCTGATGTGTGCATTTTCCATCTATTATCCTTTGTAGGGCTGGATTTGTGGAAAGGTATTGTGTAAAACTGGTTTTGTCATGGAAATCCTTAGTTTCTCCATCTATGGTAATTGCGTGTTTTGTTCAGTCTAGTAGCCTGGGTTGGCATTTGTGTTCTCTTAGGGCAGGTATGACATCTGCCTAGGATCTTCTGGCTTTTATAGTCTCTGGTTTAAAGTCTGCTATAATTCTAATAGATCTGCCTTTATATATTACTATACCTTTTCCTCTTGCTGTATTTAATATTCTTTCATTCTTTCTTTCTTCCTTTTCTTTCTTTCTTTCTTTCTTTTCTTTCTTTCTTTTTTTTTTTTCTTTTGATATTTTGACTATTATGTGATGGAAAGAATTTCTTTTCTGGTCCAATCTATTTGGAGTTCTGTAGGCTTCTTGTATGTTTATGGTCATCTCTTTCTTTAAGTTAAGGACGTTTTCTCCTATAATTTTGTTGAAGATATTTACTGGCCCTTTGAGTAGGTAATCTTCACTCTGTTCTATACCTATTATCCTTAGGTTTAGTTTTCTCAATGTGTCCTGGATTTCCTGGGTGTTTTGGGGTTACAAGCGTTTTGCATTTTGCATTTTCTTTGACTATCATGTCAATGTTTTCAATCATATCTTCTGCACCTGAGATTCTCACTTCTATCTCTTGTATTCTGTTGGTGATGCTTGCATCTATGATTCTTGATTTCTTTCCTAGGTTTTCTATCACCAAGGTTTTCTCCCTTTGTGATTTCTTTAATGTTTCTATTTCCATTTTTAGATCCTAGATGGTTTGTTCCTTCACATGTTTGGTTGTGTTTTCCTGTAACTCTTTAAGGGATTTTTGTGTTTCCTCTTTAAGGGCTTCTACCTGTTTCTGTTCTCCTGTATTTCTTTAAGGGAGTTATTTATGTTCTTCTTAAAGACCTCTATCATCATCATGAGATGTGATTTTGAATCAGAGTCTTGCTTTTCACATGTGTTGGGGTATCCAGGGCTTGCTATGGTGGGAGAACAGGGTTCTGATGATGCCAAGTAGTCTTGGTTTCTGTTGCTTATGTTCTTGTCCTTGTCTCTTGCCATCTGGTTATCTCTGGTGTTATCTGGTCTTGCTGAATCAGACTGTGGCTTGTTACCACTCCTGAGAGACCATATCTCTCCAGGAGGAATTTCAGTATGGAGAGCTGTGACACAGGGTCAGGCCCAGGGTGCAGAATGAAGCCTGAAGGTTCCTGTTCCCCCGTGTTCCTTTATTTCTGTGTCCTGATGGCTCTGGGAAGGTCCCTCTTGGGCAGGAATGTGAGCAGAAGTGGTGGTCTCACCTGTGCTTTCAGATGTGTCAGCATTCATGAGACACCAGCTCTCTCCTGGTAGGATTTGGTTGCAGAGGACTAGGACACAGGGTTAGATCCAGGTATAGATGGAAACCAGAAGGAAGCATATTTCTTGTTTGCATACATATGTGTCAAGTTCATTGAAATAAGAAGGGTTCAAAATGAAAATTATGTTCCTCTATTTAGGCAAAACAACTGGAAAAACAAGAAGGCAGCAATATCAGTACTGTGTACATTACACATGGCATGGTTATGTGCCCACTCAATCTGTAGATCAATTACATGTGTTTCAGAATTTTACACAGCATATTTAATAATATTAAAGCATTTTAATTGCTATATCTTTTCAGAGACATATTGTAAATTAAGAAATTATTTTTAAATTCAACCATTCTATGGATATTATTTTAGTAGACCAAACCTATACTTTTAGATAATATAATCTAAGTAGAGGACTAAATATTATACTTATACAAGAACTATTTCTATGAATTTTAAATTTACATAAAATATTGAGAAATATATTTTATTAACAAACTAATGAATTCAATAGTGTGTTACAAATAGTAGCTTAAATCAAACAATTTGACATTAATTCAAGCTGTTATAGTGAACCCAGTTCTATTATTAATAAGCATCTTTGGATTTTGCAACTGTTTTTAAAATTGGTTACATTAGCAAATTCAAGAAAAAATTATAAAAATTATAAAAATTAAGTCAAAACATAGTTTTAAATAACAACAGAAATTCTAGAAACTTAAAAGCTTAGAATGTATGCATATATTAAAACATCATAAATCACATCATGTATATGTATAATCATTAATTTCAAAAATATAATCAAAATACAAATGAGATTCCAATTGAATTAGACCATGAATTGTGTTTAAAACTCTTATTTCTCAAATTTACCTAAATATAATATGAAGTGCTAAGTTTATAACTTTTTATTATATACCATGATAAGCGTAGAGAAAATTCACTTGAACAAGACAAAATAGAGAAGGAGCTATCTAGTTAGGAATTTAAGCAAAATGTGTAGCCATATGAAGTAAATGCAGTGCTTGATCAACAAAACAAAATTATTTTAATAAAACAAAGATAACTATTGGTAATAATTAAATGGAAACAGAAAATAAAATTATAGAGAAGAAAAATGCCTAATTTATATGTAAAATAATGAAGTATCACCAATCAAAAATGAGCAGTGTCATTAAAACATTTAAAAATCATAAAAATCAGTTGCTCAGTGTGTATGTGGTAGGGTATAGTCCCATCATGCACAAAACCCTGGATTCCATGCTCAACTTTTACTACTTTTCCTAAGGAAACATGAATAATTCTTTTCTCTAAATATCAATGACAAAAGAGATAATTCCATAAATATTTAGTTTCTGGAACCAGTGAGCTTATTGGTATCATAAGAACATGGGTGACTCAAAATCCCACAACCAACACCAGACAGGAACAAGGGTCTTGTGGGTTAAAGGCTCTATGCAGGTTCCCTAAAAACCTATAGAGAAATGACACATCATGGCCATTAGTGTATTTATTTGATACATTTATGGCTCCTTGAATACATTTCACCACTCACACACATGACTTTAATTTGAACTTTTTTACTGTTATTTTACTATCTTTAAAGATGCTTCATTCAATATATAAGATATTGAAGCATTAGCATTATTTAATGAAACATTTTTAACAGAAGGTGGGCATAATTCCAAAGACAAACTGTTCTCTGTTCCAATCAAATATCCAGAATTCCAGAATTCAGAATCTAGGGAACTAGAAAAACTAGTAGAATTTATTATAACATATAAAATTTAAATTAATTATTCCAACTATTGCTTCTAAAGAGTAAATTTCTAAAGTTTAATAGAGTTGCCCTGGTGGAAGATGTCACCTTTATAGTCCACCATCATTTACCATGAGACATCCAGGCTTTTAATTTCATCCATTTGGTACATATCTTCCTACTCCAAAAGGTGTTTTAAGGGCAGCTAGTGTTGCTTATTCAATTTGAAAAACAAGTGGTAACAATTTTTTGTCACAGCTGCATTTTCTTCTTGAGCTAGCTCCCTAGTTCTGAACATACATGTGAATCTGTGTTGTATGCCTTAGAACCCACAAAACCACCCCTCAACTACTGCCATAATCTGCATATATTCTTTCCTGTGTGTGCTATTTTCAGAGACTGTAATGTGTTCTCAGACACATCTGCTATTCTGAAGGCACCCCTATACTGTTCATGTGGTGTTTCCTCAAGGAAGAATGCCATCCTGTGTCTTCATATAGATTGGCCTACTTCTACACCGCACTACCCATGACAGAGGTATTGAATCTGACTGAGCCTCTCCAGTTTGTCTTTGATTCTGTCCATTTCTGACAGGGAAACCAAAAACAATTCATCTAAAATAGATCCCTAAGGACAGACCAAGTAAATGATTCCATCCAAGTTTAGAAGTCCTGTGAGTCTTGTGACTCTCCCAGTGTCCAGAACTTCACAAATGCGTACTTGCAATGCCATGCCTCATAAGCTTCATTAGTTTTGTGAATCTTGGGAGTACTCCTCATCTCTCTAGTTAGGTATGCTTCAGTTTAGAGGAGAAAATAACTATAGCGTACCTCACCCAAAGGAAGCAAAATTATGATACTGTTTGTCTTTTTACAAAAACATTAAAGAAAACAGAATAATGAGACAACTTGTACTGAAGATATTAAAATTAGACAAGCTGCTTCTAAACAGTTAATTATAAACATGTTCATTATATAAGTGGATAAATATGCAGAGATAAATATGTATAGAGTTAAAACACAACAACTAAAACAGATTTAAGTTAACAAATTTCTTGAAACGTCAGCCCTATTTTAAGACTATAAAAAGACAATTTCAAATGATATCAAGCCTTTATCAAAAAATAATTATACATAAGTCATAATAGGCTTAAGAATGGTATTCTTTATATATCTACTCCAGCATCCTATAAATACCTGTAACACAATCTTCTATAAGTATATTGTCCTAGCCTAGATAGTCAAGGAGAACAATGTAGGAATAAAATATTTTTCCTAAGCCTTTACCTAAGTCATTGATAGTGAATAGGTAAATATAAAAGAAAACTGAAATTGCTTTTGTTTAATATGCTATCAACCTAAAACTCTAAAGCAAAGAGATTAGAAAGCACCAAGCCTTCTCTCCATTTACTAAAAGAATTCATAAAATTTTATTGACTGGATACAAATTTTTATTATATAAGTAGTTAAACCATATGACCTAAATTAATCATTATGGTTCAATTGATCTCATAATAAAAAGCTAACGCATAATCAAGCTTTCTCTTCAAAGGTACTAACGTCTCAGAACTCATAGCTATTTTGTTTGCCTCAGTTGTTTTTGGTTTGTTTGTTTCTGCTTTAGACCAAGCATATTTTTAGTTCTTGGAGAATTCCCTACAGCTATTCCAAGATCAACCACACCCTTCTATCCCACCCTACTTTGTATCTTTTAAGGGAAATCACTTCAAGAACAATTTGTGCTGTCCAAATACTATTGAAAATATGTGTTTCCAATGGAATTTGGTCAACTGAAGAAATCTGTCTCTCCCTCTGTAAGCTATCAATTGCCAATGACTCCATTGCTAGGAATAATAGTGTAAACCTCACTCCCCTCTCCTGTCTTGTCTAGCCTGGACTTACATAGGTTTTATTAGTTCTGTGAACTACTGTGAATATATTTAGCTGCCATGCTGTGTCCAAAAGATGTTTTTAAAAGCAATAGAATATATTTTTCAAGTGGTAACATTGGATTCACACATTGGATATGAAATTGATGATAACATTTATGAATTTATTCTAGCATCCAAAAATCCTTAAGGTGCATATATTGAGATGGCTCAGCAGAGAAAGGCACTTGCTGCAAAACTTGTAGACCTGAGTGAGATTCCCCAAGACACACAAGGCAAAAAAGAGAGAATGCCTGATACTAGTCTTCTGAGTTCAATATGTGCATCTGGTATGTGTACACACCCTCCACACACATACACAAATAAGATTATGAGATATAATTATATATTATTTTGGTCCAATTTTAGTTTGTTATAATATGAAATTATATCAAAATGATTTATTTGGATTTTTCTACTTATAGGTATATCATACAGTATGAAGAGGTGAAAGACAATTCAAAGTCAGCCTGATATGCCCATCGAGTGGATAGCTATATGAATCCAATAAATTTTTGAAGTGCTTTTGTGCCTTTAGAACTCATTAGACAACACAAGCAATGATGATGCAAATTTGAAACTTTCTTTACTGAGGCTCATTTTTTCAAGCATTCTTATTTCTTATTAACTAGTAGTTACTAATTTCCCCTTGATAGTAACCTGGACCTTCCTAATACAACAGTGAAAATCATTTAGGTCACATCTAAGTTCTAAAAGAATCAGCTATTACACAGCCATGTGGATTGATTCAGCCAATAGCAAATGCCAGAGAATTTTTTCACATTTTTTCCCAAAGGGCAAGCATGGCTCTAAGTAAATATTAAAATTTATTCTATTTTGATGAACAATAACTTTCTTTGAAGTAGCTATTACTCCAATACTATTTATTTACCAAGCAATATTATATCCCTCTTATCCAATGAACAAAATTAGATATTTCTCATTAGCACAAAGGTTGCCTTAACTGTGCTCATTATCTTGGTAGTTAATTCAAGTATGCAGCTCACAGTTGCCAGAGCTCAATTATATGCCTGTATTTCTTTAGAAAGACTTTATTTACAGGTAAAATAATCTGCTACACAAAGCTGGCATGCAATAACATTTAAATATCTATTCACTTGGAAGCATGTCCAGAGAAATCACTTATATAAAAATCTTAGGCATGAAATAAATCTCTTAAATTTGTCAGGCTTATTTTTACCACAGCACCTTTTTGATATTTCATTCATGTGTAAGCCCAATACTAGAATTTGACCTGTTCATAAAGATAGACCAAACTTCTAAACTACTATATCCAACATTGATATTATTTCTTAGTCTTTTTAACCTTCAGACTATGGAAGGATCCAAAATTGAATATCTCCTGTTCTAAAAGGAAGAAAAGAAATCAAATATTATAACCCCAGTTAATACCACCCTGAACGTTGATATTAAGGTACATTTCAGAGCTATTACAAATATGCTAATTCTGATAACTTCTGCTATGAATCTAATGTGGAATTTATTTATTTATTTATTTATTTATTTATTTATTCATTTATTTATTTACATCCAAAATGCTGCCTCCCTAACAGTCCTCCCTCACAGAAACCCATCCTCTCTCCCCTTCTCCTCTAAGAGGGTAGGGATCCCCCCACCCTGAGTATCCTCCTACCCTGGCACATCAAGTCTCTGCCAGAGTAGGGACATCTCCTCCCACTGAGGACAAGGCAGCTCTGTTGAGGACCAGATACCACAGTTAGGATACAGCTTTAGGGAAAGACTCTGCTCTAGTTGTTGTGAGCCCCTGTGGAGACTGGGCTGCATGTCTGCTACATATGTTCTGGGAGCCTCATTCCAGCCCATGTGTGTTCTTTGTTTGATGGCTCAAGTCATTAGAGCTCTTATTGGTACAGGTTAGTTGACACTGCTCCATCTTTGTTTGTCCCTGCATTTCTTTTAGACAGGACAAACTTTGCATGGAAGATTTTGTGGGTGGGTTGGTATCCTTATTCCTCCCCCCACCCCGACTAGGGGTCCTGCCTGGCTACAGGAGGTGGCCTCTTCAAGTTTCATGTACTCACTGTTTGGCATCTTGGCTACAGTCACCTACCCTAACTCTTGGGAGCTGCCCCATCTCAGGTCTTTGAGCCTTCCTCAAGATTCCCCCTATACCACACCCCTGGCAGCTGCAGATTTCCACCCATTTTCCTGGCTACCTAAATCTCTCTCGTCTCTCCACATACCTGATTATGCCTCTCCTTTTTTCTCCCCCCTCTCCCACCTACTTCCCTCCTTCCCTCTGCCTTCTATGAATATTGTGCTCCTCCAAAGAGTGATTCAAATATCCTTGCTTGGTCCTTCCTTCTTGTTTAACCTCCTTGGATCTATGGGGTGTATCATGGATATTCTGTGCTTTATGGCTAATATCCTCTTATCAGTGAGTATATAGCACGTATGTCCTTTTGGGTCTGGATACCTCATTCAGGACGATACGTTCTAGTTCTATCCATTTGCCTGAAATATTCATGATATCCTCATTTTTAATAGCTGAATAATATTACATTATGTAAATGAATCTTATGTTCTTTATCCATTATTTAGTTGATGGACATCTGTGTTGTTTCTAGTTTCTGGACATTTCAGATAAAACTGCTATGAACATAGTGAGCAGGTGTCCCTGTAGTAGAGTAGAGCCTCTTTTGAGTGTATGCCCAGGAACTGTATTCCTGAGTATCAGGTAGAACTATTTCCAATTTTCTGAGAAACACCCAGATTCCTTTCCATAATGGTTGTATACATTTGCAATCTCATCAGCAATGAAAATGTGTTTCCCTTTCTCCCCAGAGTGGATCAAGAACCTCAACAGACTATCAGATTCATTAAATCTAATGGAACAGAAAACGAGAAATAGCCTTTAAAGCACAGGTACAGGAGATAATTTTTTGAATAGAACACCAATGTCTTAGCTCTAAGATTAACAATTGATAAGTGGAACCTCATCAAACTGAAAAGCTTCTATAAGGCAAATGACACTGTCATTATGACAAAATCATACCCTACATATTGGGGAAAGATCTTCACTAGCCTTACATCTGACAGAGGGCTAAAGTTAGATTCCAACAACCAAATAATCCAATTAAAAATGGGATACAGAGCTAAATTCTCTGTAAACAAGTCTCAACAGAGGAATCTTGAATGGCCGAGAAACATTTAAAGAAACGCCCAACATCCTTTATCATCAAAGAAATGCAAATCAAAACCATGCAAAGATTCTACCTTACACCAATCAGGAAGGCTCAAGGGACAGCACATATCAAATGTGGAATGTTAATCCCACACTGAACACAGCCTAAACATATGCTCTCTAGCTTGGCACTGCTTTAGGAATTCATGGATGCTTTGGGACAGTGTTTATCAGTAAATGTGGGTCACTGAGTGTATTAGTCAGGGTTCTCTAGAGTCACAGAACATATGGATAGTCTCTATATAGTCAAGGAATTTGTGGATGACTTACAGTCTATAGTCCAACTCCCCAACAATGGTCAACAGCAGCTGTGGATGGAAGTCTAAGGATCTAGCAGTTGCTCAGCCCCACAAGGCAAGTAGGCAAGGAAGAGTGAGATAGTCTTCCTTCTTCCAAAGTCCTTATGTAGGTCTCAAGCAGAGGGTGTGTGCCACCACGCCTTTAATCCCATATGACCTTGAACACAGAGATCTCCTTGCCTTAATCTTCTGGAATTCATAGCCACTATGCTTCAAGATCTCTAGTTCAGAAACTTGTATCTCTGAGTCTCCAGATTAGGATCATAGGTGAGCCTTCCAATTCTTGATTGTAGTTCATTCCAGATATAGTCGTTCAACCAGGAATAGCCACTACACCGAGGAAAAATTTATGGGCCAGAACCTTTTCTTCCTTCCTGCCATGATCTCAAAGGATTAGTTATGCTTTATTTTTCTAAATTGAAGATGCCACATTTCATGAGTTAGAATTGTCCCATGCTCCCACCAATATCCATTAAGCCATTCCCTCTACTGTGACACTTTCAAGTGGTGAACTGAATTCTAAATTATTTCTCCCTTAGGTTACTTCCATCAGTTAATTCACAGAGAAGAGAATTTACTAATACTACCTCTATGGTGCAACATTGCTCCTATGAAAACAGATTTTATTCATAATTGAATGAAACTGCCATGTGGACATTCCCCTATTATATTCCTTCTAGGCTCAATAAAAATTTTCCTAATATTTTAATTATTGTTGGTAATCCATCTATGTATATAATAATATATCCTATTTATATTAATTGATGAAACTATAAGATGTTAATTTTAAGTAACATAAATAATTAGTCCAACAAGATCAAAGCTGATTAGTACAGTTTAGCATTTAAAGTAGTAATTTCACATCCTAATTTACAGAATTATTACATACATTGTATATATTAAAGACATATTGGAATTTGAACAAAAATTGTTTTGACCTAAAATTTTAAATAAGATAATACCTTTTGGTATCATCAAATTTTTGCACCATATACATGGTTAGAAATATCATGTAAACATTTACTAACATGCCAGTAAAAATCATTTGAAATAAAATGAACAAGAAATTGTGGGACAATGGACCATGCCAGGAAACTTGGTAAGGTAGAGAAGGTCTGAGACCTTGGAACCAATATACTCACCTGAGATAGTAGGTGACTCTCTGTTCCGTACTAGATTCTTGACTGGGAACATGTGTTTTTTGGTGGTAAGTTGTTGTTATTTGGCCACATACTTTTGTTCTTCCCAATACTGCCCTTGGTTTCCCACCACATCAGCATACACATGGTACTGATTTAAAACAGCAGTTGCATAGTTTTACAAATCACAGACATACACCACCAATGAATTAATAAAAGTTAAAATTACATGACTTAATAAGGCAAATCTGACATACTAAATTATGGTTCAGGCCATAATTACTGAATATATTCATTTATACAGCCTTCTGCTAGCTGAAATAATAGTCGTTTTAAGTCTAAAAATCATGCTATGTAATAAATTCACTATAAAGCTTAGAGGAGAAGGAATATCCATTATTATTTATTATAATAAAATTTTAATAATACATGTTAACTTGGAGCAAGCACTGTTTGTTGTTGTTATTGAGTTTAGTTTTTTGTTTTTAATGGGCCTCCAGAAAGTTTTTATAGGCTCTACAGTTCTAATAACTTTTTCTCCAAATATATATATTTTTATTCTTTAAACTATCAATCAATTTTCATGATAGTATTGCTGCTCTTACCATTGATTTCCCACCTTAAATATGATACTTCAAGATAACCTTTAAAATCTCATAACTTTATAAATATTTATAGTATTTATGTACTGAGAGAATTTTAACATTTTATAGAACTATTTTTCATCCTACTGTCCACATGCTTACCATTAGGTACAAGCTGATTATGTCCACGTCTTGTAGTTGTTTGTCTAGTCCACCTCTTCACAGTGTTCTGAGTATAAAAATAGTGGTTCATGTTTCCTCCTCCCCTAGAATGTGAGAAACACCACTGGGGACGCCAAACATGGAGTGTTCTTGACTGTACTTACTCTGGAGGTTTGGGAGCATTGGGTAAACACAGTCTAAAATGTGGGGGGCTAAAGATGGGCTTCTTTGATTCCCAGACATGCAGTTGCTTCTGGGGTGCCACACAGAGGAGTCAGGAATGAAGTGTGGTGTTTCATGGGCCTGCTACAAAGTCACAACAAAAACTCCTTGACATCTGAGTGCTGCTGAGTCTTGAGGAGTTGGAAGTGGAGTCAGGGACCCTTGAGATGAGGACATCAACTAGCCTGGGCCAGGAAGAAATGGAAGTTCTGGCTTAGCTCACCAGAGAAGGTCCTTAGTATAGTGGCAGTAGCCTGGAAGCCTAGAGAGGCCTTCTATGGAAAACTTAGGCTGTGGCTTCATAGGTAAAGACCTTCTCCATGATCCCCATGGTAGTTTTTCAATAAAAGAGACATTCCATGTTTACCCCTACCATTTATTTACTGCTCATAATGGAAAATGGATACATACCAACATCTCAGGGTGGACTAGAGATTAAATACCTTTTGCAGGGAGGAATGCCTGGGAAGGAAAGCTTATTAGTGCAAAAATTACTCAGGATCAATAGGTACTTCATTATCATAGAGAACTCTGCTCTGTGCTACTTGAGTGAACTTGTACATGTGGAGACATGCTCCCATCCAAGAATCTAATAGGGATCAGAGAGGAACCTACCATCTCAGGTGAGTATATGAGTTCTGAGGTCTCAGACCCACTCTACCTTACCAAGTTTCCTGGCATGGTCCTCTGTCCCACAATTTCTTGTTCATTTCATTTCAAATGATTTCTGCTGGCATGTTAATAAATGTTTACATGATATCCAAGTGTATACAGTTTAGTTTGGTCATATTTATTCTCTTACCATGTACTGATGTTTTGTTTTCTTTCTAATCCCTTATTCCTAACAGTTTTCTTCTTTTTTATTCTTTATTTTGTTTTATTCTATATACTCTTTTTTTACATTTAAAATGATATCCCCTTTCCTGGATTCCCCCTCCCTATATGTTCCATAAGCCCTCTTCGCTCCCCCTGTTCCCCAATGACCCCCTTCCTGTTTCCCTATCCTGGTATTCTTTTACACTGTTGCACTGAGCTTTTCTAGTACTAGGGGCTTATCCTTCCTTCTTCTTGGGCATCATTTGATATGTGAATTGTTTCCTGGGTATCCCGAGTTTCTGGACTAATATCTGCTTAGCAGTGGGTGCATACCATGTGTATTCTTTTGTGATTGGGTGGCTTCACTCAGGATGACAATCTCCAGTTCCACCCACTTGCCTAAGGATTTCATGAATTCATGGTTTTCAATGACTGAGTAATATTCCATAGTGTAAATAGACCACATTTTCTGTATCCATTCCTCCTTGAGGGATATCTGTGTTCTTTACAGCTTCTGGCTATTATAAATAGAGCTGCTATGAACATAGTGGAGCATGTGTCCTTATTACATGGTGGGAATCCTCTAAGTATATGTGCAATAGTGGTATAGAGGGGTCTTCCAGTAGTATCATGCCCAGTTTTCTGAGGAACCACCAGACTGATTTCCAGAGTGGTTGTACCAGCTTGAAACCCCACCAGCAGTGAAGGAGTGTTCCTCTTTCTCCACATCCTTCCCAGAACCTGTTTTCTCCTGAAGTTTTGATATTAGCCATTTTGACTGGTGTGAGGTGAAATCTCAGGGTTGTTTTGATTTGCATTTCCCTGATGACTAAGGATGTCTGCATGGTATTGGTACAGTCATAGGCAGGTAGACCAGTGGAATAGAATTGAAGACCCAGAAATGAATCCACACAATTATGCTTACTTGATCTTTGACAAAGGAACTACAGTCATCCAATGGAAAAAAAAGATAGCCTTTTTAACACATGGTGCTGGTTCAACTGGAGGTCAGCATTCAGAAGAATGAAAATTGATCCATTCTTATCTCCTTGTACTAAGCTCAAGTCCAAGTGGATCAAGGACCTCCACATAAAATCAGACACACTGAAACTAATAGAAAAGAAACTGGGAAAGAGCATTGAGCACATGGGGAGAGGGGAAATTTTCCTGAACAGAACACCAATAGCTTATGCTCTAAGATCAAGAATTGACAAATGGGACTTCATAAAATTACAAAGTTTCTGTAAGGCAAAGGACACTGTCAAAAGGACAAAATGGCAATCAACAAATTGGGAAAAGATCTTTACCAAACCTACATCTGACAGAGGACTAATATCCAAGATATACAAAGAATTCAAGAAGGTAGACTCCAGAGAGCCAAATAACCCTATTGAAAACTGGGGTACAGAGATAAACATTTTTCTTCCTATTTCATGATGAGTAAAATTATCCTATTTGCAGAAAAATGGATGGAACTAGTGATCATTATGGTTTTTTTTCTTTATTTACATTTCTTTCCTTTCTTGATTTTCTCACTGGTAATCCTCTATCCAATGCCATCTCCCCCTGCTTCTATGAGGGTGCTTCTGTACCCACGCACTATTGCCTCCCCACCCCTACACTGGGGCATGGAGCCTTCACAGGACCAAGGGCCTCTCCTCCCATTGATGCCTGACAAGGCCATCCTCTGCTCCATTTGCAGCTGGAGCCATGGGTCCCTCCATGTGTACTCTCTGGTTGGTGGTTTGGTTCCTGGGAGCTCTGGGGTGGGGGTGGGAGGGCCTGGGTGGTTGATATTGTTGTTCTTCCTTTGGGGTTGCAAACCCCTTCAGCTCCTTCAGTCCTTTCTCTAACCCCTTCATTGGGGGCCCCGTGCTCAGTCCAGTGGTTGTCTGTGAGTACCTGCCTCTGTATTTGTCAAGTCAGATAAGCTGAATATCTGACAGCCACCAGCTGTCATAAACTTATTGGAGTGAACAATGAGCACAACTCCATCCTTTCTATAAGAAGCTCGTGACCACAAACATGGATGCTGATGCTTGGGATAAAGAGGGGAAAGGTTATGTCGTCAAAATCAGTGATCAAATGACAAATAATCTTTTGTAATGAAGCAAGACATCTTGGACGAAAGCAGAGTGCACCTGCTGTTGAATAAAGAGCATTTTTGTTATAGACCAGTGAGAACTGGAGACAGGAAAGGCAAGTCAGTTGGCAGTTGCATTGTGAATGTCAATCTGAGTGCTTTCAGGTCTTAAGTTGGTTATTGTAAAAAATAAAGAAAGAAAGAAAGAAAGAAAGAAAGAAAGAAAGAAAGAAAGAAAGAAAGAAATGGGAGGGTTTATGATATTCTCAGACTGGCAAATACTATACTGTCTCTGTAGTTGGGACCCAAAAGAACTAGCAGAACTTGAAACTTTTCATAACCTCTAAAGAAAATACAGTCTGCTACTTCATTGTCAGATAACCCTTAACAAAGAAGGTGACAAATCCAGAATCAAAGCACCCAATATTCAACAGATGGTTATTCCATGTGTCCTGAAACACAAAGACTAACACATTGCTAGAGGGAAGAATACTCAAGAAATTACAGTGCTGAGACTTCACACACAATATTTTAAATCTTTGGCGAAGGCATTGAAGGAAGACAAAGAAAAACACCCAAGAGCAAATTTCCAAGAGACATAGGATACCCTTGCCTAGAATTTCCACTTTTAAGTCTGAGGCCAAAGAAAAGCAAATCATTAAGAATAAAAGATAGCCAGGTAGTGGTGGCACATGCCTTTAATCCCAGCATTTGGGATGCAGAGGCATGCAGATTTCTGAGCTCAGGGCCAGCCTGGTCTACGAGTTCCAGGACAGCCAGGGCTACACAGAGAAACCCTGTCTCTAAAAACCAAAAAAAGAAAAAGAAAAAGAAAGAGAGAGAGGGGGGGTGAGAGGGAGAGGGAGAGGGAGAGAGAGGGAGGGAGGGAGGGAGGAAGAAAGGAAGGAAGGAAGGAAGGAAGGAAAGAAGGAAGGAAAGAGGAAAAAATAAGTAAACAAGTTTTAAATCTCAAAATAAAAGAAGGATGCAGTCTCACAAAGACAATTTTCATGTATTTTTCTTCCATTGGTAGACTATAGAAAGAAAAAGGAATATATAAATTTAAATATTAATTACTAAAAATTTTATTCTGTTCTACATATTATTCTAAATTGTATTTGAATTTGTTATCATTTGTGAGGAAATAGGAAAATGGGAGAATTGGATTACAGTTTCTATTCTAAACATTAATTAGATCATTCCACTGCTAACAGAACTGGTTTCTATTTAAAAGTATAAACTAAATTTCCTTGCAATGTAGTGCTGTACTATTAACTAGTCCCCGGTAAATTAATATGACTGGCATATATGTTAGACATATTTAAAAAGTTACTGCTATAGATATTTTGTAGCAACTAGAGATATATACCAAAGATTAAATCATATCAACTGCAGAATACATTTTCTCATAATTACTGTGTGCCTAAGAAAATATCTTGTACTAATGGGAATGTATTTATTAAGCTATGGCATAATTATACTAAAACAGGCTAATATGACTTGTTTTGACCAATTGCTTTTGGAAAACTTGCATTTCTAATTCCTATCTTCCTGGGCATCAGTTAATCAGTACAATGAATAGATATTCATCTTAGCCCACTCTATGTCTCAGCAATATGCAAATTTTTGTGCTTCTTGTGCCTACTTAAAAAGAAAATTAGCCATGAATATTTCCATAAGAAGGTTAATTTTCCATCTTACTCTTTATTCTATGAAATTGGAATAAGTAATCATTATCAAAATTAGCCTCTTAAATTGTTAAATATTAATCACTCTCACTTTAACATCAGCTCATTTTTGCTTATACATTAAGATTCTGCTCTCTGGAATGGAAATACAAGTAACATTGTATATTATGTACCTACATTTTAATTTATTAGAATGTGTTCAGCCCAAGTAAACTGGTTACCATTTTCCATGCCTGCACAGTAAAGCAGAAAGTATCCCTGGTGTTGAACTCTTTTCTCTTATGATTTTCAACAGAATTTAATAAAGTAGTCCTCATTCAGGAAAGTCTTCAGTGAGTTCATTGAATGAACAGAAAAGCACATCATCCTAATGTAAATAACCCCAATTTCTTTTCCAAATAAAAATAGTCATATTTTGAATCTGGAATAAAATTGAATAATAAGAGGGCTCACAGTAATGCAGGTATTAATGTGAATAACAGAGATAGTTGCTTATTAAGGCTAATAGGTACTCAACAGTTAGACACTATAGTGTTTGCCGTGAAGATAGTTATGCTTCCATGTCTAATAGCATCATACAGATACATAACCAATTTTTTTTTTGCACAATGATAGAATTTTATGGAGGGCTGACCACAAATCAATAGCTTTCATTTACATATCATTCTTTTTAAGAAGGTATTCCTTGTCTGGTCATTGCAAAATCCTTCCTGTTTTTGCAGTGACTAAATGTTTTATTTCTGTATTAATTTCCCCTATATTAAAAAGTTATATACTATTCTTAGGCTTCTTTCCAATCTCAATTATTTATTACTGGACTTGCTTAAATTAAGTTAAAAGATTCAACCAAAAAAGTAAATATGCCAAGACTATTAAAAATATGTACACTAATTATTAGCAATCAAAGATTCTGTAAATCTTCAAATATAAACTTATGTATATCACTTCTGTCTTAGTTAGGGTTTTCCTGCTGTGAACAGACACCATGACCAATGCAAGTTTTTTTTTCTTTTTTTAAATTTTCTATATTCTATGTTTACATTCCAAAGGCTTTCCCCTTTCCAGGTCCCCCCCCCACCATGTGTCCCATAATTCCTCTCCCCCCCAACTATTCCCCAATTATCCTCCACTGTTGGTGGGATTGCAAAATGGTAAAACTGCTCTGGAAATCAGTTTGGTGGTTCCTCAGAAAATTGGGCATGTCACTTCCAGAGAACCCTGGCATACCACTCCTGGTCATATACCCAGAGGATTCCCCTGCATACAATAAAGACACATGCTCCACAATGTTCACAGCAGCCTTGTTTATAATAGCCAGAAGTTGGAAGGACCCCAGATATCCCTCAAAGGAAGAATGGATACAGAAAATGTGGTATATTTATACAATGGAGTACTACTCAGCAATTAAAAATAATGAATTCATGCAATTTGTAGGTAAATGCTTAGATCTGGAAAATATCATCCTAAATGAGTTAACCAATGCAAGTTTTATAAGAGGCAACATTTAATTGGGGCTGGCTTACAGGCTCAGAGGTTCAGTCCATTGTCATCAAGGCAGAAACATGGCAGCATCCAGGCAGGCATGAGAGTTCATCCAGGAGGAGCTGAGAGTTCTACATCTTCATCTGAAGGCTGCTAGTAGAAGACTGACTTCCAGGCAACTAGGGTGAAGGTCTTAAGCCCACACCCACAGTGACATACCTACTCCAACAAGGCCACACCTCCTTGCCACTCCCTGGGAAAAGCACATACAAACCATCACACCATCTATTACCTAAAAAAAGGGATATAATCCATCCTAGTGTGTTTTTGTTCCTGTTACGACATACAGATTTTTTATAATTTCACCAAAAATGCTAGATCCCATTTTATGATTACAAGGTGTTTTTTTTAATTTCCTATATTCTTTGTTTACATTCTAAATGATTTTCCCTTTCCCAGCTCATTATATGGTGTTGATTTCTTTCTCTATTGGTTCATCACCCATAGTATATATTATATGCTAGAATCAGGTGGGTAACTCATTACTGACTAGTGGTTTGGTTAGTTGGTTATTGTTCTTTTAAGAATCAATGGAAACTGCTCCTTCTGACTCTTTTCTTCTAGTATAGAATGGAAAATAATAGAACAAAATTTTATAAAGAAATAAGCAGTCTCCTGAATCTTGATTAAGACTGAAGATAAGAATTGGAACAAACCATGTATACTTTACAACAAAGGGTATGGCAGAGAATCATGAGAGATGTAAGTCATATCAGGCTTGCTCCTCACCTAACACAACCATGATTGCCTAATGTTATTCAAGACACACTAAAAGTTTATTTGAAAGCAATGGTTTTTATTTATCAAATTGATTATTAGTCACTTGGCTAATAAGTGCCTTTCTGAAGACTAAAAACATTACCATATAGGGAAATCCTTCTCATATTTTTATATAATTTAATGTCACCATGATCATTAAAATATTTCATTTAAGCTATTGTACATGTAGTTTAGATTCATTGAAGATAATTTAAAATTGCAGGTATGTAGGTCATATAAAAAGAATTTACTTGAACATAAGGATAGTAATTATGAGATCATGAACTTATAAGGGGAGAGCCTGTGATAAGTTGGATGGAGAAGAGGAAAGAGCACAGTACTTAAATGTGATGTTCTCAAAAGCATATGAAACTATTAAAAAATATTGGAAATAAAAGTCTGATTATACAGACTTTTATAGTATGTATAGTATGATCCTTATTTCTTTTATTATTTCTGAGACAGGTTTTCTTCAGGCAACTATAGATTCCCTGAGATCAGGAGTGAAGTTAGACTGCCCTGTCCATAGACCCTGTTTTATTCAGGTCTTCCTTGATCTCTGACCCTTATGGCCTTTTTCCTACTCTTTCACAACTCTCTCTGAGCCTTGTGTAATGGACCCCTTATCTCCATGTTATTTTCAGACAGCCATTTTCCCAGACAGATCTGATTGCATACACTGTATACAGGTTATGTCGAATCTTCCTAGCTATGTCAAATCTTCCCAGCCATGTCAGTCTACATTTCTTATCTATAAAAATAGTGAGAGATATCTTGTTTTTATTGAGATACATGTGATTAATTTCTCATCACAAAGAATTACATAACTAGTAGAAATAATTTTCCCCATAGACACTCATGCTGGTAAAATATACAGAAAATCCCTAAAGTGTACTGGTTTCTTCTCCTTCAGAGGGCACGCACACACTGCTGGTAAATGTGTATTGTAATGTGGCTCCTGGAAAGTTGGCCTCACGCCTTCTTCATGGTTTTCCCACATCTCACATTTAGTTTATGCCCATCAATAGACAGCTTTCTTAGTCTTGGCCATAATATTTTGGTTGACTATAATGAAACCAGCTAGATAGCTTAAAAAAAAAACTGTGGTGGTTTGAATGAGAATGGCTTTCATAGGCTCATACATTTAATGGGACTGTTTGGTAAGGATTAGAAGATGAGGCTTTGTTTGAGGAGGTGTATCATTTAGGGGATGGGCTTAGAGGTTTCAAAATTCAAAAGTCCATGCTATCCATAGTTACCCCCCCTTCTCTCTGCCTCATGATTGTCTCAAAATGCAAGTTCTCTGCCACAGTTTCAGTTCCATGCCTGCCTCACTGCCTGCTACCATACTCCATAGTGTAATGGTCAAGGACTCACCTCTGAATCTGTGAGCCTCCATTCAATACTTTCTGCTAAAACTTGTCTTGGCCATGGTGACTTAGTGAACAGCAATAGAAAGGTGAGTATGATAGTAACTTACCTTTACTTTTCACAGTTGAAACTAAGGAGATCATTGTCTATAGTGCCTTCTGTTCTGATGTCTAGAGAGGCCCACTTCTTCATGTTTCCAACTTCCTCCATGTGTCCTCACACTGTGAAGAATGAAAACAAGGTCTCCAAGAGCCTCTTTTTAAAAGGTACAAATTCAGTAATGAGAGATCCACATTAGTTGCCCAGTCAGTCCCCAACATCCCAGCTCAGCATACCTTTCAACAAAGTAATTATAAACTCATGAACTGAATGAAAATGAAAATATTCAGACTAAACCTTAGAAGTACACTTAACATAAGTAATGAATTTGAAAATGCATTAGGATACTGTGTTGGTATTAGCACAAATCTACCAAGCACAATAAGAAGGTAAAGAATACTAAATTTTCATCATATAAAAGTGTTCTAGAATGACCTTTATAGATACAAAGTTGTTGGTCTATCTGGTGACCTCTATCTATATTTGCAACTATATGCAATATAGATATATATTGCAAAGAAACAAATACTAAAAGAAAATTCTGATGACTAAGACCCTAAGTTGTTACATCGATTTTTCCCTTTTTTTTTTCTATTTTTAAAATTTTCTATATTCTTTGTTTACATTCCAAAGGCTTCCCCTTTCCAGTCCCCGCCCTCACCATATGTCCCATAAGTCCTCTTTCCCCTGCTCATTCGCCAATGACCCCCCCTACCCACCATTTCTCTCTTCTGGTACTCTCCTACAAAACTGGATTTAGTCTTTTCTGGACCAGGGTCCTCTCCATCTTTTTTCTTGGGAATCATTTGCTTAGCTAATTGTGCCTTGAGTGTTCAGAGCTTCTGGGCTCATTAACATCCACTTATCAGTGATTGCAATTCATGTGTATTCTTTTGTGGTTGGGTTAACTCACTTAGGATGACATTTTCCAGATCCAACCATTTGCTTACAAATTGCATGAATTCATTATACTTAATTGCTGAGTAGTATTCCATTGTATAAATATACCACATTTTCTGTATCCATTCCTCCATTGAGGGACATCTGGGTTCTTTCCAGCTTCTGGCTATTATAAATAATGCTGCTGTGAACATAGTGGAGCATGTGTCTTTATTGCATGCAGGGGAATCCTCTGGGTATATGCCCAGGAGTTGTATGACAGAGTCCTCTGGAAGTGTCATGCCCAATTTTCTGAGGAAACACCATACTGATTCAGAGTGGTTTACCATCTGGAAATCCCACCAACAATGGAGGAGTGTTCCTCTTTCTCCACATCCTTGCCAGCACCTGTTGTCTCTTGAGTTTTTAATCTTAGCCATTCTGACTGGTGTGAGGTGGGATTTCAGGGTTGTTTTGATTAGCATTTTCCTGATGACTAATGCTGTTCAACATCACTTAAGGTGCTTCTCAGCATTTCTTCTGGTGAAAATTCTTTATTTAGCTCTGTACCCCATTTATAATAGGGTCATTTGGTTCTTTGGGGTCTAACTTCTTGAGTTCTTTGTATATATTGGATATAAGCCCTCTGTCAGATGTGGGGTTGGTGAATATCTTTTCCCAATTTGTTGGTTGCCGTTTTGTCCTTCTGACACTGTCTTTTACATTACAGAAATTTTGTAATTTTATGAGGTACCATTGGTCAATTCTTTTTTTTTAATTTTATTTTCTATATTCTTTGTTTACATTCCAAAGGCTTTCCCCTTTCCCAGTTCCCACCACCACCACCATACGTCCCATAAGTCCTCTCCCCCCCCAACTATTCGCCAATCATTCTCCCCCCCCCCACTATTTCTCTGTTCTGGATCTACAAAACTGGATCCAATCTTTTCAGGTCCAGGGTCCTCTCCTTTCTTCTTCTTGGGAATCATTTGACTTGCTAATTGTGCCTTGAGTATTTAGGGCTTCTGGGTTCATTAATATCGACTTATCAGTGATTGCATTTCAGGTGTATTCTTTTGTGATTGGGTTAACTCTCCTAGGATGATATTTTCCAGATCTAACCATTTGCCTACACATTGCATGAATTCATTATTTTTAATTGCTCAGTAGTATTCCGTTGTATAAATATACCACATTTTCTGTATCCATTCCTCCTTTGAGGGGTATCTGGGCTCCTTCCAACTTCTGGCTATTATTAAAAAGGCTGCTATGAACATAGTGGAGCATGTGTCTTTATTGTATGCAGGGGAATCCTCTGGGTATATGACCAGGAGTGGTATGCCAGGGTCCTCTGGAAGTGACATGCCCAATTTTCTGAGGAACTGCCAAACTGATTTCCAGAGAGGTTTTACCATTTTGCAATCCCACCAACAGTAGAGGAGTGTTCCTCTTTCTCCACATCCTTGCCAGCACTTGTTGTTTCTTGAGTTTTTAATCTTAGCCATTCTGACTGGTGTGAGGTGGAATCTCAGGGTTGTTTTGATTTGCATTTCCCTGATGACTAATGATGTTGAACATCTCGTAAGGTGTTTCTCGGCCATCCGAATTTCTTCTGGTGAAAATTCTTTGTTTAGTTCTGTACCCCATTTTTTGATAGGGTTATTCGGTTCTTTGGGGTCTAACTTCTTGCGTTCTTTATATATATTGGATATTAGCCCTTTGTCGGATGTGGGGTTGGTGAAGATCTTTTCCCAATTTGTTGGTTGCCATTTTGTCCTTCTGACAGTGTTCTTTGCCTTACAGAAACTTTGTAATTTTATGAGGTCCCATTTGTCAATTCTTGATCTTAGAGCATAAGCTACTGGTGTTCTGTTCAGGAACTTTCCCCCTGTGTCCATATCCTCCAGGGTCTTCCCTAGTTTCTTTTCTAATAGTTTCAGTGTGTCTGGTTTTATGTGGAGGTCCTTGATCCACTTGGAGTTGATCTTAGTACAAGGAGATAAGAGTGGGTCAATTCGCATTCTTCTGCATGTTGACCTCCAGTTGAACCAGCAGCAATTGTTGAAAAGGCTATCTTTTTTCCATTGGATGGTTGTGGCTCCTTTATCAAAGATCAAGTGACCATAAGTCTGTGGGTTCATTTTTGGGTCTTCAATCCTATTCCATTGATCTACTTGCCTGTTGCTGTACCAATACCATGCAGTTTTTAACATAATTGCTCTGTAGTACTGCTTGAGATCAGGGATATTGATTCCCCCAGAAGTCCTTTTATTGTTGAGAATAGTTTTAGCTATCCTGGGTTTTTTGTTGCTCCAGATGAATTTGAGAATTGCTCTTTCTAGATCTATGAAGAATTGATTTGGGATTTTGATGGGGATTGCATTGAATCTGTAGATTGCTTTTGGCAAGATGGCCATTTTTACTGTATTGATCCTGCCAATCCAAGAGCATGAAATATTTTTCCATCTTCTGATGTCTTCTTTGATTTCTTTCTTCAAGGACTTGAAGTTCCTGTCATAAAGATCTTTCACTTCTTCAGTTAGAGTCATGCTAAGGTACTTTATATTGTTTGTGGTTTTTGTGAAGGGTGTTATTTCCCTAACTTCTTTCTCAGCCTAATTGTCCTTTGAGTACAAGAAGGCTACTGATTTGCTTGAGTTGATTTTATAACCAACCACTTTGCTGAAGTTGTTTATCAGCTGTAGGAGTACTCTGGTTACATTTTTTAGGTCACTTACATATATTATCATATTATCTGCAAATAATGATAGTTTGACTTCTTCCTTTCCAATTTGTATCCTTTGACTTCCTTATGTTGTCTAATTGCTCTAGCTAGAACTTCAAGTACTACATTGAAAAGATATGGAGAGAGAGGGCAGCCTTGTGTAGTCCCGGATTTTAGTGGGGTTGCTTCAAGTTTCTCTACATTTATTTTAATGTTGGCTACAGGTTTGCTGTATATTGCTTTACTATGTTTAGGTATGAGCCTTGAATTATTGTTCTTTCCAGGACTTTTAGCATGAAAGGATGCTGAATTTTGTCAAATGATTTTTCAGTGTCTAATGAGATGACCATGTGGTTTTTTTCTTTTAGTTTATGTAGTGGATTACATTGATGGATTTTCATATATTGAACTATCCCTTCATCCCTGGGATGAAGCCTGCTTGATCATGGTGAATGACTGTTTTGATGTGCAATTGGATTCAGTTGGCAAGAATTTTATTTAGCATTTCTGCATCGATATTCATAAGGGAAATTGGCCTGTAGTTCTCTGTCTTTTTTGGATATTTGTGTGGTTTTGATATCAGCATAATTGTGGCTTCATAGAATGAGTTGGGCAGTATTCCTTCTGTTTCTAGTTTGTGGAATAGTTTGAAGAGTATTGGTGTTAGGTCTTCTTTGAAGGCCTGATAGAATTCTGCACTAAAACTATCTGGTCCCTTATGTTTTTTTGGTTGGGAGGCTTTCTATAACACCTTCTATTTCTCTACGGGCTATGGGACTGTTTAGCTGAACTAATTGATCCTGATTTAATTTTGGTATATGGTATCTGTCTAGGAATTTTTCCATTTCCTCCATATTCTCCAGTTTAGTTGAGTATAGACATTTGTAGTAGGGTCTGATGATCTTTTGAATTCCTCAGTCTCTGTTGTTATATCCCCATTTTCATTTCTAATTTTGTTGATTTGAATACTGTCTCTGTGCCCTTTGGTTGTTCTGGCTAAGGGTTTATCTATCTTATTGATTTTCTCAAAGAACCAACTCCTGGTTTTGTTGATTCTATGTATGGTTCCCTTTGTTTCTATTTGATTGATTTCAGCCCTTAGTTTGATGATTTCCTGTCTTCTACTCCTCCTGGGTGAATTAGCTTCTTTTTGTTCCAGGGCTTTCAGGTGTACTGTTAAGCTGCTAGTGTATGCTCTCTCCTGTTTCTTTTTGGAGACACTCAGGGCTATGAGTTTTCCTCGTAGCACTGCTTTCATTGTGTCCCAAAAATTTGGGTAGGTTGTACCTTCATTTTCATTGAATTCTAAAAAGTCTTTGATTTCTTTCTTTATTTCTTTATTTCTTCCTTGTAATGCTGTCAAGCTCCCTGGTGCAGAAGGCACCCAGGCAGGCTATACCCTGGGAAATCCTTCACTCTGGTGCCCACTGGACCTTGCTAGGTTACCAGCTCCAAGATGATTGTTGATCTCAGGACTCTGTCTAACCACAGGAATCCCTGCAGGCCCAGGGCTTCCTGGCTGGGCTGCTGAAGCCTAGGCAGTGGCTCTCTCAGTTGGCAGGGCTCAGTCTGGTTGAGCTGTTCTCCCCAGGATAGTGTCAGACCGCAGAGCTCTGTCTAACCGCAGGCTCTCTGTGGATTGGGAGCTCCCCTGGTTGGGCTGCAGGATCCAAGATCTACATAGATATTTTTAAGTGGTAAGTTTGTATATGTTCCAAATTGTTAGTGTATTTTAGGAAAAGAATCTGAATAAATATGAGGAGAAAAAAAGTAGAAACATCAAATGGACTAAAAACACAATTAAAGCAAAACAAAACTAACAGCATAGCTTTGCTTTCAAGAAATCCAGGTGCTGGAGTACAGCTCTTGTGGGGTTCTGCAGTCTGAGGACAGATGTGTGAGGTCTGAAAAAGGGAAAACAGCGACCACTTGCTGTCTTTCAAGCAAGTAGTTTCAAATATCCTGAGTCATCTTTATATATAAAATCACAATCCTGCTCACCTGAGCAATGACATCATTGTTAATCTTATTAAAAGATATTATAGATCCTTTTCTTCTCCATATGCACCTGGGTGCTAGGGCTGTCCCACAACCCTCTGTACCCAGGCCCTGCCAGGAGAGAACTGGTCTCCCAGGAGTGCTCCTGGACCCAGAGGTGAGAACTCAACTTTCTCTTTGGTAACTGTCCAAAGCAGGACAGGACAGGCGAGCACAAGGCACAGGAATGGTGTTCAAGCAGCTGGAACAGGGTCCTTCCTGTCACCATCTGCACCCAGGAACTGGGTCTGTCCCACAGCCGTCAATGAACAGGTCTTTCCAGGGGAGAGCTGGTCTCCAGGGAGTGGTCTGACTTCCAGGCATGGTTCTCTGGAGTCTACTTTCTTTAGTTCTTTGGATATACATCCAAATATCAGCCCTCTATCAGAGTTAGGGTTGGAAAAGAACTTTTGCCAATCTGTGGGTTGCTGATTTGTCATGTTGACAGTGTTCTTTGCCTTACAGAAGCTTTTTGGTTTTATGACATCCCATTTGTCTATAGTTGATCTTAGAACATGAACCCATTGGTGTTCTGTTCAGGAAACTTTTCCATGTGCATATGTATTTTGGGCTGTTTCCCACTTTCTCTTCTATTATATTCAGTGTATCTGATTTTATGTGGAGGTTCTTGATCCACTTTGACATAAGCTTTGTATAAGGAAATAAGAATGACTCAACTTGCACTCTTCTACATGTTGACAGCCACTTGAGCCATCACCATTTGTTTAATATGTTGCCTTATTTTCAATGGATGGTTTTGGCTTCTTTGTCAAGGATCAGGTGATCATAGTTATGTGGGTTCAATTCTGGGTCTTCAGTTCTATTCCATTGATTTGCCTGTCTTACTCTTTACCAACAACATGTAGAGTTTATCACTATTGATCTGTAGTATAGCTTGAGAGCAGGGATGGTGAGTCCCCCAGAGGTTCTCTTATTGTTTTAGAATGGTTTTTACTATCCTGGGATTTTTGTTATTCCAGATGATTTTGAGAATTGCTCTATCTCTGTGAAGAATTGAGTTGGAATTTTGATGGGTATTGCATTGAATCTGTAGATTGCTTTTGGTATGATGGCCATTTTTACTATATTGATCCTTTCTATTCATGAGGTCACATCTGGAGGACTGATAAAGGAAAAAATAGAAGGGGAGGGTTTTACCACTTGAGAGAGTATAAAGAATAACATAGCATCACATGAAGGCTTTCACCCTGGATAACCCTGGCCTTGTCCATGACTGAAAAGTGAAACAAAATATTGCTATGAATATAATCTGCATAGTGAAAGCAAGAAGAGCTTATAGGTAATAAGTAACCAAATTAACCGCATGTCCTTTCCACCTGGGAAGTGATTTCCATGGGCCTTGCCACATTAGAATCCTATCAGTAAAGCACTCATATTCTCTTCCCTGCAGATGTTACATGGCCACTGCTATTTAGAATCCGTATAGTTTGTTTCATAGAAATCTTCGTCTCATTCCTACTTCAAGAGTACATATCTTGGCATCTTTACACTCTCACAATACCATGACAATTTCTGAAAATGGTCCACTCAATTAATGGATACTAATTAGCTCCTACTATACACCAAATACTAAAATAAACACTGGTACCCAATTGTGAATAAAAAAAAGCAGTCTTTTTCCACTGACCTTAACACTATTAACATATACACCCTAATAAATTAGTCAAAATAATCCTATCAAGTCATCAAAATATCCAACATGATAAGCAAAATGAAGAAAGGCTTATAAAGGTAAAATGAACATAATCAGGGAAGTTCTATTCAGACATTTTCAAACTCTAGAAAGGTCTTTTGCTAATAAATGTAAAAATAGTATAATTTGATTCTCAACCCTTGAGCACTTCCCTATTTTCTAAACTGAGTTCAGTTTCCTTTCGACAGCCTTTTTATCTTTCCTGACTTCTAAATGTGTAGTAGTAAGAAATTCAATCTTAGACATCTTGTAGGGGAACTTTATACATAGTAGATCATATACAGATATTAGCTGTCCTGTGCTACACGGGACACCAAAAAGCATGAGCATGTGATCTGTATGCTCTAGACTGAATATGACCTTTCTTATTTCTGTGATTCTCAATGTTCTACTATCTACATTTTAGTGCTTAAAACTATACATGTCCTGCTAACTTTCCAGTGTCAATGTAGAAGTAGTAGATGCCATCTAAAATTGTAGTGCCAAAGGAATTGTACTTCCTATCCTGTTTTTGTTCATTTCAACTTTTCTAGCCAACCACTCTCAGCCCACCCAGATAACCTATTATGGTTTTTATTCATTTCATGAGAGTTGTCGGGGCTGGGATGGACTCTCTTAAGCACATCCTCTTATTCTCCACTGATAGGTGATAGGAAGAAACTACAGTCATTTTTTAAAAACTGGTTGCCTGTCAAAATAAGCTAATGGAATTTAATTTTCATCTTCAATTTTTTATGGCATTGCACATGTTGAAATTGAGGATTTGATTATCAGACATTAGTGTATTTTCTGCCTCATTTTCTGTCAACTTGACACAAGCCAAAGTCATCTGAGAGGAAGGAAGCTCAAATAAGAAAATCTCTCCATAAGATCAGGTTGTCAGCTGAATAATATTTTGTTAATTTGTAATTGATGGGCAAGGGAAAAGCCTATTGTGGGAGGGGCCCTCCCTAGACTGTTCATCCTAGGTTCTATGAGAAAGCAGGGAAGTAAGCTAAGAGAAGCAGGCCATTGAGCAGCACCCTTCCATGGTCTCTGCATCAGCTCTTGCCTCTAGATTTCTTCCTTGTTAGAGTTCCTGTCCTGACTGACTTCAGTGGTTGATTATAATGTGAAAGTGTAAAACAAATAAACTCTTTCATCCATTGCTATGGTTATGATATTGATCACAATAGTAACCCTCATTAGAATACCATGTGTCTTAGAAACAACTTGAATTGTTTAATTGATTTGAGTAGGTTGGCCCTGTCTTTGCTTGCCCCCTACATCGTTGGGGCCAGGAGGGAAACAGAAGGTGACAGTACGTGATGGATGGTGATCACTTATGTAAGTAGCTGGAAATGAAAAACAGAGAGATAGGAGGAGTCAAGACCTGTATATCTCTGTAAACACATGCCCTCAATAACTTAATATTTTACCTATGGGGGATAACCTCCTTGGATTCCCTGTACCTCTCGGCAGGGATAAAGTCTGGCACCTAAGTCTTTGGTGAATGAGCCCACAGAGGATACTAAAATGTAAATGTAAATCCTAACCATATGCTTATGGTATATCAGAATGTCCCTGTGGAAGAATATAACAAAGCATTAGTCATATATATATATGCTTTCAAAATAAATTAACTTTTATTGGAAGTCTTTCTAAATGCTATCTATTTAAGAATAAAGAATTGAGTTATCGAAGTGTTTCAATATTCTGACTGAGCAGGGAAGTAGAAAAAACAAACAGAGCTAAGTAAATGGTCTTTAAGCATGCTCAAAAAGAACAATGCTTCTTGTTTTAGGCAGGGGTCTTTGCAAGGAAGATGTTTAATATTGTAACAGATTATTGTAGATTTGTTTACATGTAGTGTAATATAGAGTATGGTAAGTGCATAGATATTTCTGAAAAGATTAATGACACAACATACCTCTCTACCTTAGACTACTTCCAATTAACACCTCCTCAGCCCCACCTGCCACACACAGAAACATACAGGAAGTGACTAGAAGGTTCTTACAGTGTCACAAAGACAAGGCTTTCATGGAAACATGCTGTTGTGCACCAGAGAAAGTTCTGCTCATGGTGATAGACTTCTGATGCAAATTTGTAAATAATAGTTTATGTGATCTCTAAAAGGAAAAGGCTTTCACATGATAGTCTAAATACTGATCTGCCTGACAAATTACATTTATGCTACTAAAACGATGTCTCTCAATCACTTTTTGAAAATTATTGCTCTTTGAAAACTAATATAGAGCATGCCTGATAAGTTAGTGAAAGCATGGTATACTGTGTTCCTAGGTTTTATGTTTTAAAACAAATACTGTTTTTAAACCATTTGATCCAGAAACCAATACATATCCCTTTGGTAACTATATGACTAGCTGGAAATACATGCCACAAGAGAAAGAAAAATGTCTGGCTCTTATGGAAGAAAATTGGTTACCATCTTGTTCACTAAAGAAAGGCACAGGTACTCACAGTACATATGGAGGAAGAAAGCCAAGCTTTAGAGTTATTTAAAACCATGCATTTTCTTTGTCTCAAGTATTTATTGAATAAATTAAATACTTAGGACTATAAAACTAAAGTACCATTGGCAGCCTATTAAAATTGTTGATAACATACTGCTGGTAAATAGTGAACAAATAGTTCTTCAACTGTTCTTAAGTTCCAATCTTCATGCATTTTCTATTTGACTTATTATATTTTATCTGAGTTGGTATTTTCCCAGTATCTATGCAATATGTGATTCTGATGTCTATGATTAACACAAGAGGATATTGCATATCTAGAAATTGGAGCCAGTACATGGGTGGTGAGAATCAAACCAGGTTTATGTGGAAGAGTGACCAATACTCTTAACTACTGGGCCATCTCTCTAGCCCCTAATTTTATATGTTTATGTATCCAAAGATCTATAAAAGAATTTTCCAATCAATGTTAGGAACAACACAATAGTCCCAATTATTACGCAGTCAATTGTTCATCTTAGTCAAATATTCATAGTCAAATATTCATCTCTTAGGGAAGCTTAGGAGAGGAAATGTCAGGAGCACAAAGGTCTTTCTACTCAGAGATATGCAGGGTTTCTCTCCAACAAAAAAGATCTATAACCTATTTTCTGTCAAAAAGTCTCTGCTTGATAGATGTACTGTAATATGTCAATGGAATACAAATCTAATAACCCCCATTAAAATTCAACTTGAAATGAAACCACATGGACTACCATTGAAACCATTACATTAATTCAAGTAGAAAAGATTCAGACTTATGATGTACACATTTATCATACATGACATATGGTTACCTTTATTTGAAGTTACTCTAGGAAATAGCAATATATGTTCTAGAATGGAAAAAAATGGTGGCTATAAGATGCAAAGGGTTATTGGGTTATTAGGTGATAGGAAGTTGCCAGAGGTTGATGTCAACATTTGTCTTGCTGTGTGCTTAAGAAGTATGCATTTTATTGTATAAAATGCTGATTTGTATAAGACAAGAGCCCCACTGAAGAGATGTGAGCATGAGCCATGCTGTTTTCATGGTAGGATATAGTTTTAGTTAACAAAATAAATATTCTGTTTCGCTACTGCAGTAGTAGAGAAGAGAACAGTGATGGATCAGGCCAGAATACTCCAGAGGCTACCAAGCCCCTGAGTTAGCAAGCAGAACAGGCACATATTCTGTATAAAGGGATGTCACGGGCCACCCCAAAGGTTCTACACAATGTGATCATTGCACAGTTGGACACTCTACATCAAAGGACACCTGAAATTACAATTCAAGTAGTGTAATAGGAAAGCAATGTCTCAACAGAAAATTGCATTTGATAGAATCTTGTGGACCTCAAAAGAAGAGAAGATGATTCAGGATGTGCAACACAGAAAAAATGAGCATCCAGCCTTGTCCAGAACTTTAAATGACTTAGCTTTAAAGATAAGAACACTTGTTGGTCCTCAACAAGAAAGAATTGTGACTTGTGAGTAAATTTATATTCATATGAATAAAGCCATATTATGTAAGCATAAATTTTATTTAATGTTTATTAAATAAACATTTAGCTTTACATTCTTTCCATAGATCCATTCTATTAAAACTAATGTCTTTCATAATTTATATAACTAATGATGTTGAACATTTTTTAAGGTGTTTCGCAGCCATCCAAATTTCTTCAGGTGAAAAGTCTTTGTTTAGCTCTGTACCCCATTTTTTGATAGGGTTATTTGGTTTTCTGGGGTCTAATTTCTTGTGTTCTTTGTATACATTGGATATTAGCCCTCTGTCAGATGTAGGGTTGGTGAAGATCTTTTCCCAATTTGTTGGTTGCCGACTTGTCCTTTTGACAGTGTCTTTTGCCTTACAGAAACTATGTAATTTTATGAGGTCCCATTTGTCTATTCTTGATCTTAGAGCATAAGCTATTGGTGTTTTATTCAGGAACTTTCCCCCTGAGCCAATGTCCTCAAGGAACATCAAAGTAAACAGAGAG
Organism: Apodemus agrarius; assembly: GCA_964023405.1. NCBI lineage: Eukaryota > Metazoa > Chordata > Mammalia > Rodentia > Muridae > Apodemus > Apodemus agrarius. Next base: position 113,336,714 of record OZ030009.1, on the reverse strand, counting down.
AAACTTGAAGCAATCCCACTAAAATCAGGGACTAGATAAGGCTGCCCCCATCACCATATATTTTCAATATAATACTTGAGTTACTAGCTAGAGCAATTGGATAATATAAGGAAGTCAAAGGGATTCAGATTTGAAAGGAAGAAGTCAAACTATCACTTTTTGCAGATGATGTGATAGTATATTTAAGTGACCCCAAAACTCCACCAGAGAACTCCTACAGCTGATAAACAACTTCAGCAAAGTAGCTGGTTATAAAATCAACTCAATCAAATCAGTAACCTTCCTATACTCAACAGATAAGCAGGCTGAGAAAGAAATTAGGGAAATGACACGCTTCACAATAGCCACAAACAATATAAAGTATCTTGATGTGACTCTAACCAAACAAGTGAAAGATTTGTATGACAAAAACTTCAGGTCTCTGAAGAAGGAAATGGAAGAAGACCTCAGAAAATTGAAAAATCTTCCATGCTTGTGGGTTGGCAGGTGTGATGGTTTGTATATGATTGTCCCAGAAAGTGAACCTATTAGGAGGTGTGGCCTTGTTGGAGTAGGTGTGTCACTGTGTGTGTGGGCTTAAGATCTTCACCCTAGTTGCCTGGAAGTCAGTCTTCTACTAGCAGCCTTCAGATGAAGATGTAGAACTCTCAGCTCCTCCTGTACCACGCCTGCCTTGATGCTGCCATGTTTCTGCCTTGATGACAATGGACTGAACCTCTGAGCCTGTAAGCCAACCTCAATTAAATGTTGTTTTTTATAAAACTTTCATTGGTCATGGTGTCTGTTCACAGCAGTGAAACCCAAACTAAGACAGAAGTTGGTACCAGAAGGATCATTACCCATTTTATTTTTTACCACTCTTAACTCTGATAACAAGCCACATAAAGACTCAACAAAGAGAGAAAATTACAGACTAGTTTCCATGAACATACATGCAAAAATTGTCCATAAAATACTTGCAAACTGAGCCAACAAACACAATGAAAAGATAATCTACCATTATCAAATAGGCTTAATCCCAGAGATACAGGGATGTTTCAATATATAGAACCCATAAATGAAATCCACCATGTAAACAAACTGAAAGGAAAAAAAATGCATGATCATCTCCTTAAGGCATAAAAGGCCTTTAACGAAATCCAGTATCCCTTCATTATATAAGTCATGGAGAGAATAAGGTTACAAGGGACATACCTCATTATAATAAAGGCAGTTTACAGCAAGCCTATAGCCAACATCAACTTAAATGGAGAGAAACTCAAGGCAATTCCATTAAAATGTAGAACAAGTAAATGTTATTGACTTGTTCCATACTTATTCACAATAGTACTGAGATCTTTGCTCAAGCAATAAGACAACTGAAGAAGATCAAGGGAACACAAATAGGAAATGAAGAAATCAAAGTATCTTTATTTCAAGATAATATAATAGTATACATAAGTGAGCCTAAAAATTTACCCATAAAAGTCCTACAGCTAATAATACATTCAGCAAAGAGGCAGGATACAAAACCAACTCATAAAAATAAAAATCCCTTCTATATACAAATGACAAAGGGACAGGGGAAGAAATCAGGAAAACAACACCTTTCAAAATACCCTCAAATAATATAAAATATTTTGAGGTAACTCTTAACTAACAATTTAAGTACTGTATGATAAAAAAAATATCAAGCCTTTCAAGAAAACTATTGAAGAAGATATCTGAAAATGTAAAGATGGCCCATGCTCATAGATGGGTAGGCTTAATATTGTAAAAATGGTCATAGGACCATAAGCAATATACAGATTCCATTCAGTCCTCATCAAACTTTTAACACAGTTCTTCACAGATCTTGAATGGACAACTCTGTTTCATATGGAAACCCAAAAGGCCAAGAATAGCTAGAACAATTCAGAACAATAAAAGAACTTGTGGAGGTATTGTAATTCCCAGTTTCAAATTGTACTACAAAGCTATAGTAATAAAAACAGCATAGTTATGGGAAAAATACTGATTGATGGAACCGAATTGAAGACCGAGACATAAGTCCACACAGATATAGATACCTGGTTTTTTTTAATAAAGAAGCCAGAAATACACACTGGAAAAAAAGACAGCTTCTTTAGTAAATGGTGCTGTTCAAAGTGGATGTCTGCATGTAGAAAATGTAAATAAATCTATACTGTTCACCCTGCACAAAATGACTCCAAAAGGATCAAAGACCTCAATATAATACCAGATACATTCAAGCTGATAGAATAGAAGCTAGGGATAGCCTTGAACTCATTGACACAGGAGAAGACATTCTGAAAAGAACATGAGTTCAGGCACTAGGAGACTCTATTAAACTGAAAATTTTCTGTAATGCAAAGTATACCATCATTTTGACACAGAAACAACCAATAGAATGGGAATAGAATTTTGCCAATTGTACATTTAATAAGGTGCTGCAGAATATTTGGTCATACTGTGAACCTTGAGATTGTGCTATTTACTGAAAAAAGCTGTTTCTAGTTATGTAGACCAAACCTTAGCATATACCATTAATCCCTTTGGCTGGAATACAGACATGTCCTTAGTATACATCCTTAATCACAAACGATAATGGCAAAATTAGTTTACAGATGGATGCACCCAGTTTTGAACATCATGTCTAATTAGTTGGAAGACAAAGTAAAGAGTCAGAAAAAGCTTTGACAAAATAGGATATGCCCAACCCCCATAAGAAAAGAGGGAAGAAAAACCACTTATGGGTCAGTGAAAAGAAAGGAGGAAATTCTAGTGGGAGCATTTTAAAGAGAAGGTGGTATAGAAAACAGTCTAGATACAGGTGACACAGAATAATCCAGAGAATAAGAAGTGAGAAGATTATAAGGTATTGCCCAAGTTTTATATAGGCCAAGCAAATCAATTCAGTAAGAAACTGAGCAAAACAAGTTTGACTCAGTCATCTTGGAGAGGATTTTGAACCAGACTAGCTGAGTTGAACCAGCCAGCCAGATCTCAGAAAGAACTAGAAAGGATGAGCTTATTCCACAATAAGTCTCAGAGACAGAAAACATTAGAGGCCTAGATAAAATTGTAGGGAGTGTAGAAGCTTCCAGGCTTAGGTTAGCAGACTGAGACAGTAACCTTCCAAGACAAAGAAAACAGAATAAAAATTACTCTTACATAAATGGATAATATTTAAAACATATAAAGAACTGAAAAATTGTGTATCAAAAACCCCCACAAAATTACCCAGTTAAAAAATGGGGTGAAGATCTAAAGAGAGAACTCTCAATAGTGGGAACTCAAATGGCAGAGAAGCATTGAGTAATTGAATAATTGAAGTAATGCTCAATTTTCCTAGCCATCAGTGAGATGAGATATCCAACTGCTTTTGAGATTCTATCTTACATCTGTCAAAATAGCCAAGATCAATAACACAAGTAATAACTCATGCTGACAAGAATGTGGAGCAAGGAAAGCATTTATCCATTGGTGATGTGGATACAAACTTTTACAGCTGCTATAAAAACCTGTGTGGTGGTTCCTTAGAAAAAATTAGAATTGACCTACCTCAATACCACTCTTGCTCCTATACCCAAGGGCCACTTCATCCTTCTTGAAGGACACTTGTTCAATCATGTTCATTACTGTTCCATGCATAATAGATGGAAGTTGGAAACAACCTAAATGTGCCTTACCCAGACAAATGGATAAATAAAATGTTACATTTATACAGTGGACTATTTCTCAGTTAAGATAATCAAATCATTTGATACAACACCATTTGTTGAAAAGGCTATCTTTTGTCAACTGGATGGTTGTAGCTCCTTTACCAAAGATCAAGTGACCATAAGTCTGTGGGTTCATTTCTGGGTTTTCAATTCTATTCCACTGATCTACTTGCCTGTTGCTGTATCAATACGATGCAGTTTTTACCACAGTTGCTCTGTAGTACTGCTTGAGGTCAGGGATATTAATTCCCCCAGAAGTCCTTTTATTGTTGAGAATAGTTTTAGCTATCCCGGGTTTTTTATTATTCCAGATGAATTTCAGAATTGCTCTTTCTAGATCTATGAATGCAGAAGAATACAAATTGACCCAATCTTATCTCCTTGTACTAAGATCAACTCCAAGTGGATCAAGGACCTCCACATAAAACCTGACACACTGAAACTAATAAAAAAGAAACTGGGGAAGACCCTGGAGGACATTGGCACAGGGGGAAAGTTTCTGAACAGAACACCAATAGCTTATGCTCTAAGATCAAGAATTGACAAATGGGACCTCATAAAATTAAAAAGTTTCTGTAAGGCAAAGGATACAGTCAGAAGGACAAAACAGCCATCAACAAATTGGGAAAATATCTTCACCAACCCTACATCCAACAGGGTGCTAATATCTAATATGTACAAAGAACTCAAGAAGTTAGACCCCAAAGAACCAAATAACCCTATCAAAAAATGGGGTACAGAGCTAAACAAAGAATTTTCACCAGAAGAAATTCGGATGGCCAAGAAACACCTTAAGAGATGTTCAACATCATTAGTCATCAGGGAAATGCAAATCAAAACAACCCTGAGATTCCACCTCACACCAGTCAGAATGGCTAAGATTAAAAACTCAAGAGAAAACAGGTGCTGGCGAGGATGTGGAGAAAGAAGAATACTCCTACACTGTTGGTGGGACTGCAAGATGTTACGACCGCTCTGGAAATCAGTCTGGCGGTTCCTCAGAAAATTGGGCATGACACTTCCAGAGGACCCTGTCATACCACTCCTGGGCATATACCCAGAGGATTCCCCTGCATACAATAAACACACATGCTCCACTATGTTCATAGCAGCTTTATTTATAATAGCCAGAAGTTGGAAGGAGCCCAGATGTCCCTCAAAGGAAGAATAGATACAGAAAATGTGGTATATTTATACAATGGAATACTACTCAGCAATTAAAAACAATGAATTCATGCAATTTGTAAGCAAATGGTTGGATCTGGAAAATATCATCCTAAGTGAGTTAACCCAATCACAAAAGAATACACATGAAATGCAATCACTGATAAGTGGATATTAATGAGCCCAGAAGCTCTGAATATTCAAGGCACAATTAGCAAGTCAAAAGATTCCCAAGAAGAAGGAAGGAGAGGACCCTGGTCCTGAAAGGATTGGATCCAGTTTTGTAGGAGAGTACCAGAATAGAGCAGAGAAATAGTGGGGTGGTGATTGGGGAATAGGCAGGGGGTGGGGTGTGGTGGAAGAGGACATATGGGATATATATATATATGTGTGTGTGTGTGTGTGTGTGTGTGTATACATATATATATGTTAAAATTGGAGATTATCATGAAAAATAATGCAGATAAAAAGATAAAATGGTAGACATAACAAACATTAATAAGTTAATTGTAAGAGAAATTACAAACATTTTCTGATAAAATTGAAGACTTACATGAAAAATATTTCTGTTAGTCTATGTCTTTTTATTGGGAAATTGAGTCCATTGATGTTATGAGATATTAAGGAACAGTGATTATTGCTTCCTGTTATTTTTGATGTTATTTATATGTTTGTGTAGGTATCTTCTTTTGGGTTTGTTGGAAGAAGATTACTTTCTTGCTTTTTCTAGGATGTAGTTTCTCTCCTTGTGTTGGCGTTTTCCATCTATTGTCCTTTGTAGGGCTGGATTTGTGGATAGATATTGTGGAAATGGCCAGAGGGAAGCGGGGTTATGGGATTTATGGGACTTATGGGACTTATGGGTAGGGAGGAACTGGGAAAGCGGAAATCATTTGGAATGTAAACAAAGAATATAGAGAATAAATTTTAAAAAAGAAAAAAAAAGAAAATGAAATCATAAAATTTGCAGGCAAATTAGTGGAACAAGAAACAAAATCATTGTGAGTGTGGTAACCCAGACCCAGAAAGATAAATATGGTATCTATTTGCTTACATGTATAGTTATGTATATTAGCTATTAAATAAATAATAACAAGCTACAATCCATAGTCCCAGAGAGATCAAGTATAGAGAGAAAGGAAAATGCAATCAGAATATATTGTGTTAGAAAAATAATCTAGTTTATATAAAAAAGAGACAGGAGTAACAAGCCTGTTAACCTCAGGGCAGCATATCACCTACGAAGTTCCCCTGAGAGAAACAAATCATCTTGTAAAACGAGAAAACAGTGCTTTTAAAAAGTCCACAAGTCTCAAAGTTTTACATCATTTTGTGGTTTTGGGAATTTATCAGTGCTTTAGCCAGTGACTAATGGGATAATGTGCTAAGCAATACCTGAGCAGAGACCAGGTAGACAGCTCTGGTGAAAGACACAATGACTTTCCTCTTATTTTCTGAAGAAATTAAAGCAAATGTGCTATTCCTCAAGGCATAAATACTTGTTAAGAATACCTAGGACAACATAAAAATTCATAAACCAAAGCTTTAAAAAAAAAGCATTTTTACAGGCTTAAGGGTAAGAGGGAGACTGTCAATTTCACTACCTCTTAAGACTCCCAGAGAAATTCTCTCTCTTCTCTTCTAGGCCCTGGTGGCTGCTAATAATTTGTTCTGTTTTGTTTTGTTCTCCATGCAATATATTTGTGAACATGTCTTTTGTGAGGTAGAAACCCTCTCACCATACCACTGTCCTCCATAAATGTTAAGGGGTTCTATAGATACATTGTTCCACTAGACTCTGCTTGTAAGGACGTTTATCTTGTTTATTGTCTAATGATGTTGTCAGGTCTCTGTGGACCTGACCTATCAGCAGAGGGTAAAAATATTTATTTAACCTAATGTTAAAGAAAAATCTTAGGCATTTCCTTTTGGAGGCATCACCTCATCACCATTAAGCAAAACAGAAACAATAAGGTTGTGTTGTTGAGAAGAAAAAGACACAGCTGAGCAAGCTTCCCGAACACTGGTTGTCAAGTCCCAAGGAGAAGGAGAGTTTCTTTCATACATTTACACATACATGTGAAACATACACACATTTAGCTCTTTGAATTTAGTGTCACTAGCAAACAAAACCAGAAAAAAATGGTGATCAAAGTAGAACACATATGTGAAACAAAATGGGGTAAAACTCGCTAACATAGCAGATGGTTCAAAATGGAATTGCAAAGTGATAGGGTGTGACATTTGAGTTTTAAGGAGAAAAAATAAGCAATAAAAGTTACCATCTAATTTATTATTAGATTAGTTGCCTTGAAATGTTCCTTTACACAAAATACAGTAAGAGGCATAAATGTCTGCTAAATCACATTCCTACTCACAAATAAACAGTTTGATAGTTTCCAAAGCAGTGATTCAAAAATCTGAAATATCAAATGTTCATAATCCTCCTACAAAGTTGTTTGTAAATTAAGTTTTTTACAAAAACAATTCCTCATAAGATGATTGAAAGGATGTTCAAGTAGTTATAATAATAAAATGAAAGTATATCTCTGGATCCACATTTCCTTTTAGAAATCACTAGTGTCCCAGTTAGAAAACACTGAACAAGGAAAATAGAACAGAAACATATTTCCTTCTTTTCAATCAACCAACCAATCAATCAATCATTCAATCAATCAATCAATCAATCAATCAATTCTGGTAATATCTGTACTTCTGGTGAGTAATCTCTAATCCTAACATTTCTTTTAGTGTTCAAACCAGCAGCTGTACAAAAGCTAGCCTAGCCTCACTATATTAGCAAGGACATATTATATTCATGATACATTTTACATTATATGACATACCATAAGAAAATATGGTTACAAATATTTATGCTCCCATCAAATATAATGCTTAAAAATAAGATGATTTATATTATGTAATCTCATTTTTTTTCTAATAAAATGAAATAAAACCTTACATCACAGCATAGGTACTCTCGTAGGAGAGTACCAGAACAGAGAAATGGTGGGGGGGGGGTGATTGGGGAATAAGTGGCGGGGAGAGGACTTATAGGACATATGGTGAGGGGGGAACTGGGAAAGGGGAAAGCCTTTGGAATGTAAACAAAGAATATAGAATAAATAATAATTAAAAAACTTGGAGCACATGGAGGTACTTATTTAAAGCTTTATTGAGATTCCATCTTAGCCAGATGTCCATTACCAAGACAAAACAAGTGCAACAAACATTTGTCACCATGTGGACTTTGTAGACACACTACCAGCTGCTAGAATACAATTCCATCCAGCAATTATAGAAATCAAAGAATCTAAAATAAGATCTACCATAGGTCTGACACTCCTGGATATGTCCTTGTATCGTAAGTCAACATATCATAAAGACACTCCCACAGAGGTATTTACCACAGTACTATCCACAATAGCTGAGTATGGACCCAGCCTAGGTGTTACTCAACATAGAGATGGGTAAAGAAAAACATGGTATGTCAACATGATGAGCTATTTTCAGCCATCTACACCAACAGAATTATGTCAATGCAGGAATAAATTTAAATGTTTGAGAGCAACCTGATTTGGCAGGAATTCTGGAATAAATACACAGCACATCTACAGCGTGGGAGGAATGCTACATGGAGGGCTGGGAATAATGCCACTACATGAATTTAGTCAGCCTCAAAGACAAATATTGCGTGTTTCCTCTCCTACATAAGATCATGGAGGCATATATGATGGAAGTTGAGGAGTAATAATTCTCTAGTAGAAAATTATCTATGGAAGGGGCGGAGATTAAAAGAATAGCAAGTGTGGGGCAAGATGCTTGTTAGATAACATCATGTACTTGTATAAAAATGTTCTTATGTAGCATGATACTATGTACAGTGAATATAAGCAATGAAAATTAAATAAATAAAATACCACCTAGTCATTAGTAAAATGATATTATACTAATGTCATTTATTTTAAGAGAATATGAAGCACATAGAGCATGGAACATATGCAGATTCTCAGAGTGAATGTAGCTATGTACAAATGCATAAGTACAGGTAAAGCATACCATGTTAGAAGAACAAAAGAAGTCAGTGTTAGGTGACAGAGAAGAAAGGACTCGAGATCCATTTCACACCTGGGTCATGAAAAGTCATTTTTAACTCAGTCATAAATACTTTTATTGGGGGACAGTGTGTGATAGATAAGAGTATAAATATGTAATCGATACTAAAAGTCCAGAATCCAAAGTGAAGCTCCACAGTTTCAGAATAACAGTTCTGTGCAGAAGGTCATTGCAGTGTATGTATTCTGGATGTGGGAAGTGATTCTTAAATGGTTATCCTTTTGTTGGCTACAGGAATTATAATAATGAATATCACCTTTAAATTATTTAAAAAGAAATAAAAATTTTACCAGCCATAATAACCTATTACAAAGTACCTGGTTATAACATGAACTTCCACAGTCCATAGTCACTGTGTATATAGTGATATATAAATTCCCTGTTTTAAAACTGAAATGTTTTTTCATAAAATATAATTTGAACCTATTTTTCTCTTCTAGGTCTGTTTCTCCCAGATTCTTTCTACTTACCCATCTTTATATTCTGGGTTTTTTTTCTTTCTTTAAAACAAACAAAACAAATTTCCCCAGAGGCATTGCAAATGGTGGCTGCTGTGTCACATGTGTATCAATAGGTGACAGAGCAAAGAGAGTCTATGTCTATGTAGTATCCTGACCTATGAACATCTGAATGATTAGTAACCTAACATTCTCTGAATAAAGCAAGCCTGAGACAACCACCCAGACATGCAACTATCCTTATGACCACCAATCCTATACTAGTCAGGCCCAGATGAATTTTTGGATGGGGAGCAAGTCAGAGACTAGAGGAACCTTACCTGGTACTGCGGGCCTCAGGCAGAAGTGAGCCTGAGACAGACAACCTTCACGAGGGGCCATTCCCGTGGGCACGGCAAGGAGTAAGCTTCAGATGACCACTAGACCTGTGCTATGTGGCCTGGACAGAGAGTTAGCCTGAGATGATCACCAGTCCAGTGCCACACAGTGGGGGTGGACCATGTCTGAGATGAACTCTGCTCCAGCGGGGCATGTCATAGGACTCCTGAGACCGCTCCAGAGATGACCCCAGATACTCACAGACCCTGGAATGACTAAAAGAAGCAAATAAGTGGTGGAGAGATGGAAGAGAAAGAGAAACAGAAGGATGTGAGCACAATGAAGAGAGGCAGAACTGAAGACTCGAAGTGAGGAAACGCCTGATGTGAGTAGCCAGTGATGCACCTGCCACCTTGGTGGGGGCCTGACCTGTGCTGCCACTGGCCACATCTAGTCTGGCTTCCTGCAGCAGCAAGGTGAGGCAGACTTTCCTGGTCAGGACTACCGCCCAGAGACATATCAATGTCTGAAGGCTGTGCAGAAGTGGCCTCACCTCCCAACTGGGCATCGTAGAAGAGCTGGCCCTGGAACTGTGAAAGCAGGAGAGCTAACCCTGCCCCTAGCCAGCTTCTGTACTCCGGACAGTGACCCTGCACATTGCAGGAATTGCTTGTGAATCTGGCAGGACACAGGGTTATGAGCATGTGAGAGCTGGCCCTATCACTAGTGTCCTCTCAGCGGCATGGATGTGGGAGAGAGACTCTCCTCTCCTCTTGCTTCTCACTACTTGTGGCAGGCAAGAGACCCAGCCCTGGGGTCATGATCCATCTGGGGGTGGCAGATGTCACCAAGGCCTGACACTATTACTGATGCTATGATGTACTTACAGACAAGAGACTAACATGATTCTCTTCTGAGAGGCTCTACCAGCAGCTGACTGAAACAGATGCAGATACTTGCACCCAACCATTGGACTGAAATTGGGGACCCCTATGGTTGAATTAAAGGAAGGATTGAAGAACCTGAAGCAGAGGGTGACCCCATAAGAAGACTAGCAGTCTCAGCTTACCTAGACCCCAGGGAGCTCCCAGAGACTGAGCCGCCAACCAGACAGCATTCAAGGCCCCCAGGCCTGGCACACATATAGCCAAGGACTGCCTGGTGTGGCCTCAGTGGGAGAAGATGCTCCTAATTGTAGAGAGACTTGAGTTCCCAGGGAAAGAGGAGGTCTATGGAGGGGAGCACCCTCTCAGTGGCAAGGGAGGGAAGGAATAGGAGGGGGCAACAGCTAAAGTGTATATAAATAAAATAATTTTATATAAAAAAGTTATCCTAATTTCATGTAGAGGAGACATGAATCACTATATGAGAAAATCATTAACGTTATCTGCAGTGAGTAAAAGGGCTTGGTCGGTGAACACCCTGTGTGACCACACATGGTAGATCTCTCTTTCTATAGAGCTCTCGAAAGTGCCCAATTCCTGCCTTACCGGATGACTGCAATCTCGACCCAGACACCTGAAGAGCATTACACCTTCTACTTCAAATCAAAAAACATCTGCATATCAGAGACCTTTGAACAAGAACCGACTCCGAGTGACTGTGGGGGTTATTATATGCTTTTTTTGTTTCTTGTGCTGAGGGATGCTTAAAAAGCCAGAAAATTTTAACACAAGATTTCCTAGTTTACTAAACTCTTATATTGGACCCATCTGTAAGGCAGTTCAGATCCAGGCCTCATTGTGAACTCCTGCATGACGGGAACTGTGGAGCAAGAAGACAAATGGTCAATCCCAAGACCACAGTAATGGCCAAAGGAAGGCCTAGGGCAAACACACTCTCTCCTCTCTGACACTCCTTTGGATTAAAATGAGCAGTTATCCCAGAGTCCCAGGATAGATACATAGTTTTTGTGCTGATGAGAGAGTAACATTAATAAGTGGACACAACAGAGGTCTAGGTTTTATTCTTGACAATATTCACATCTGACCTGGCATTTTGATCTAGAATAACATGTACTATCTTGTTTACACATTAAATTTCTTTGTCATCCTCACATTCTAATGAAGTTTGTTAAATGTAACAATCAGTAGTTTGCATGATTTAACATAAAATAACTTTATCAAATAGTATACATATTTTACTCTCCCGAAGTCTCTTGGGTTAACTGCTACTTTATTTGAATTTAAATTATTTCTAAGTTGACTAAAGACATCCTTACTCTTCACACTAATATTTAAATATGACATTTCCAACTCAGGATCATGTTTTAAATGTTTGTTTCTCAGGTGATGACACTATTTTAGGAAGTTATAAAACTTTTTAGCAATAGAAAAACATCTGAAAGAAATAAGTCAGCAGGGGGGATCCATAGAAGCCATGTGGCCCCTCATTCCTGTCCACTCTATGTTTTTGTTTGTCATGATGAGAACAACCTCCAATACACAATCCAAGCACATTAGCTAAGCTGTTCCACCATGCCTACCCACTGACACTATGAACTAATACAAATTCTTCCTCTCGTGTTTCTCTCAGGGACTCAAATTAATAATGGAAACTGATATCAAAGAACTGGGTTAATAATAGTGACCAAACACTACCCTGATAGGTCATAGGACTTTAGGATGTTTTTGGTGAAGGAACTTAGAAGACTTTAGAAATGTGGATGGGAGAAATTCTACAATGTTATAAACAACTTCATGGGAAAGTCTTGTGGGAACTCAGTTCAGAATAATAAGAAAAATACACAGTATGGGGTCAGATTCAAGAAGTTCTGGATGGAGGGTAGGATGGAGAGGGAAATACTTCAGTGCTTGAGGGCACTTCCTGTACTTGCAAAGGACCAGGCTTTGGTTCCCATCATTTACAGGGCAGCTGACAACCAGCTGTAGTTCCCAGAGATCTGGCACCATCTTCTGTACTCTATGGTCTCTAGACATACACATCATGCACATTCATGTATACAGACAATACATTTACACTAAGAAAAATAAATATGAAGAAAAAAGCCTTTATATGTTTCAGATGAGAACATGGATTACACTGGAATAGAGGCCATTTCCTTTATATTCTAAGGAAGATTCTGGCTACATTTCACTCATATCCTATAAAAAAATGAAGATGAACTCAGAAGCAATTGACTAATTAATTTGGTGGAATAAATTTCAATACAGCCTAGTTCTCAATTAGGAGAATAATTATTTACTCCTTTACATCTGCTTAGGGTCAGAATTTAAAGCAAGAAAACAGGACTGAAAGATGTGAGAAAGTTTTGCAGCTAAAAAAGATTTTAAAAGATAAACAATCAAATGGACACTTTGAAAATAATTAAGAAATCAAACACTTTTCTCTGGAGCAATTGAGTTATCTTGAGGACATTTTTAGAAATTCTTCAGACCCTATGCATCAATGAATATTGGGAATAAAACTGAATACTCATGTACAAGACATTTAAAAATTGAATGCCCACATTGTTCCCTGTGCAGCGAACCCTGGAGATAAGTGCATTTCTGAGTTCGTTTACTCAAGAACTAAGAAGCCCAGGCAGCTGTATTCAAAAGCAGCATAGCTAACTGCTGAAGCTGACAGCAAAACCTAGTGTTATCTATGGAGTACTGATTCAGCAGACAGGCAAGATGGAAGATTTATCATGAATGTTACTGCCAAGACATAGGAGTAAAGCCTGTGAGGCCAAGTGTTGAATAACAATGAGATTCTCTGCAAGAATCCCTTAAGAGTAGTATGTATTAACCAATAAGGATGTTTCTTAAGTTTAAATGGAGACCTGAGGATGTTAGAAATGCTGGGAATATGGGATGTTTGTTAGCAGGAAGCCATAAGCATTGAATGGAAACAAGCAAAGAGGAATACTGTAAATTCTGAGATGCATAGCAATAGAAGAGGGACTGCACAGACTGGAGGAGCTCACATCACATGACCACATTTCCTGTATCCCAGCATGAACATGTAGGACTTCTTTTGTATTCTTCTGGATTCAGTATTTCCTTGTTCTTATACATCCTCTATAAACCATCAGTTCTTCCTATTAAAATAGTAATTTTGACTGTGTGCCCATACATATGAGAATATAGTTTCATTTTTATTCTTAGGAGATCACAGAAAAGAGATTACTTTTTTAGAAGAGATCTTGAACTTGGCATGATTTAATGAAGTTGGGGGTTTTAAAATTAGGGGTTTCTTGAAGAGAGATTAAGTGTTTTTTACATTACGTCCATTGGCCTTTGAGGGTCAGGGGTTTAATGTTGTGGTTAGAAACTAAAATGTTTCCAACAGTCTTATCTTTTAAATACTTGTTCCTCAAATAGTGGCACTATTTGAGAAGTCTGTCAAACCTGTAGGTTGCAGAGGATAGATGATAGAAATTGGTATCATGGGGTGAATCTCTAAAGACTGGTTGTTACTGGCCCTTGGTTCCTGCTGTTATATCTTCTTCCTGGTCTTCATGATGTAAACCTTTACTGTTGTCAAGGATTGAAGATGATGCTCTCTTATGAGTTCCCCAACATGATGTACTAAAATCCTTTGAAACCATGAAGCAAAAGAAGTGTTTTATTATCTTATTAAATTGCTGTTTCCAGATATTATGGCCACAGTGATATAAAAGAAATGTATAGTCATACCAGTGTAAAGGGTAGACAGAGGCTTTCAGATCGTTTCGTTCACAGCAAAAATATCTGTCTAGCATAGCTTAAGACTAATGCAGGATCTAACTGTGTCAATTGAATGTAAAAGAGGATATCAACTGGAGGTTTCGTATTAGAGAAAAGTTACCAAAGTATGTGGATTAGATGGATTCTTTCAACTATCAGTGGATATGCAAGAGATAAAGAGAAGTCAGATGCAAGTGTAGACAGGGTAAAGGATGTTTATAGCTAAACTTCTTTTTCTCAGCTATTTTTCCTTAAGCTGAGCCAAAGAGTTGGAATTTATACATAAAATAGAGTATGTAATTTAAGGCCAAATTTCTCAATGTGCCATCAGAAATCCCAAGTTTATATCTCTCTGGAATTTAACATGGACGATGGTTAAAAGGCCAGAAGGACTGAGGGAACCATATCTTACTCAATTGGTTCATTGCAGCAGGCCAATTTTCCAGGAATAAGCTCAAAGACTGGATCCTTGGGAAGCTGCATGTGCCAGTTCTGGAGCATACTGAAGGAGAATTCAGAAAACTAAGAAAACTAAGATTGGAGAGGAGGGAAGACAACAATTTGGGGAGGGTTTGGGGAAATTTACTAGACCTTTCTGTCCCCAGGGTTAGCAGATAATGTGAGGGGAAACCCAACCTTTCAACCAAGGTTATGCAGTTCACCCTGTGTGCATAGCTGGATCAACAGGACAGAGTTGAAGATGGTAAAACAGTGTTTATCCAATGTGATCTTTGACCCCTCTAGGATCTCACAGGGAATTAGTTTTGTATATCTAGTTTTGTGGTACATAAAGCTGACAATCTACTTATAATAATTCTATCAGTTTCATAATCAAATTTGTTGGACCATAAATAGTATTCCAACCTATGTCATCTTTACTGAGTAATCCTCTGTCTTACACTTAGAGATTGCACATTGGAAATCTTATCAGATCCCTTTACCATATTCTTGCTCTCAAGAAAGTGGCACAAAAGGTGACAATAAGAACTCTGTGTTCTTATATTTTGGTCTTCTCAACCACATTGCTAGAAGCAAAAGTACAACTCAGTACGAAGCTTCTTATAGGTGAATAGAGCAGCAATCAATTTTTCAGTCTCCTTTTCCATAGGTTAAATAGCTTATAGCACATATGGCTTATAATATACTTTGGAATTTGCTCAGCATTCTGATTTCTTTCTCTTAGGTAAATACTCACTAATATTATGCATCAGATTCATTTAATTTTCTTTCATATGTATGTTTTCCTGTAAGAATGGTTGTGTAACATGTGTGTGCCTGCCTCATGACTGCAGATAACAGGAGTGAGGAAATACAAACCCAGGTCCTCTGTAAAAACAGCAAATTATCTTAACAACTGAGCTTTCTCTTCAGCCTTGATGTTGCATTAGAAGCAAAATGTTTGTTTATATATATACTTTTAGTTCTTTTTTTTAAAAAAATATTGTCCTAAAGCTTTTAGCCACCTATTTTTTTTAGAGAATTGTTTATATTACATAGATGAGTACACTGTAGCTATTTTCAGACACATCAGAAGAGGTCATCAGATCCCTTTACAGATGGTTGTTAGCCACCATATGGGTGCTGGGAATTGAACTCAAGACCTCTGGAAGAGCAGTCAGTGCTCTTAGACACTGAGCCATCTCTCCAACCCCTATTTTGTTTCTTATTGTGAAGTTTTTTATTATTATTATATCACTGGCTAATATATATATATATATATATATATATATATATATATATAAAATATATACATATACATATATATGTATACATACATATATATGACCTGTTGTAAATCCTTGGAATTAACAATTTTACTCTTCCAATAGATTATCATTATTTTCTACATAGTATATTAGTTATACAGAGCTTCATATCCCTGAAACTATATATGAGATACTGAAAAAAACAAACATATTGGTTTTCTCTAGGGCTGAAAGAAAATTTCACTCATCTAGGAGCTGTGTCAACAACAAACTGCATGTAAACCAAAATTGTCAGAGGACAGAAAAAAGTCATACTCATTTTGCATCCTGGTTATATCATAAAAGGACTCTGAGGATTGGAACCCATATAAACACATTAGATAAACAATATTTAAGTAAAAGGAAACTGGATTTTGTCAAGTAGTATCTGAAACAATTACACAAGCACATATGGCTTCATTTCAGTCGTTTTCTTTCTAGCAGCTGTGAATGAATCCTAAGAGAGTTCACTCCAGGCAAATGTGCTTTAATACACAAATCAGACTCAATATAGCTTCCTTTCTCTGTTGGGGATCACAGAAACATTGGTTGTTGAGCTAGAAAGTTCATGTCATTCAGCTTTAATCTACATTTGACATAATACCGCTCTCACATAGCAAGGTGAAAAGGAGAATTTTCTCTCAAATGCTCCTAACAGGTTTTTGCTTTTAATAATAGATTAAACATTAAGAAAACTTTGTTTCAATAACAGTTTCTTAAAGAAAATTACAAAGATTACAAGATTATTTGGGGATCTTTGAAAATTTTGATGGGAAAGTAAAAACCTTTTTTTTGTCTGACTCACCAATTTAAATCAATAAAATAATAATCTATTGGAACAGAATTCATATTGTTCTCTAGGCAATTTATGTAGAATGATAATTACAGTTATAGGACCTTGAGTCAGACTTTCTGGTTTCAGAATTTTATCCTGCTTCCTGGTGTCATACTGTTTTGTGTGTGTAACATGAGCAAAGAATGATTCATCTAAAGGTAATGATTTGTAGTAAATTTTATGGTTCAGGAGATTTTTGTCATGTTGTCTCATGTGTTGTAATTAATATTGCCTTAAAATGTTAGACTAGCTATTCCTTCCTTCACTAGACATATACTACAGAGACTTTGCTTTGTACCCAGGTACAATACATTGAGGATGGCAGAGGAGGCTTGTGTTTGTCTATAGAGAGATACTATTGTCGAAGATAACCCTAGGAGTTTCCATTTCACAGAATTTTTTTCTTTTCTTTTCTTGGATATTACATTTATTTACATTTCAAATGTTATCTCCTTCTACAATTTCCCTCCAAAAACCCCCTATCCCATTCCCCCTGCCCCTGCTTCTATGAGGGTGCTCCCCTACCCACCCACCCACTCCTGCCTTTCCACGCTGGCATTCCCCTAAGGGGCATTGAGCCTTCACAAGGCCAAGGGCCTCTCCTCCCATTGATTCCCAACAATGCCATCTTCTGTTACATATGTGGCTGGAGCCATGGGTCCCTCCATGTGTAGTCTTTGGTTGGTAGTAACAAGTATTCAACAAATGACAGATCCTTATCACTACAATAGTGTGGTCTTATTGTATACATCAAGGACCAGCAAGCAGGAGACTGTCCCTGGTACTTCAGGTAGGTATCTTCCTGCTGCTATGACCTACTCCGATGCCTGACTGCTTAGGTTATAGACTTGAACCTGCCATTTCCTGATTCTAACCCAGTCTGGACTTTTCTTTTGAGAGTTGTCCTGTATAGCTCTGTTCCCAAACCTCTTCTCCAGTATCTCTAACAGAGGATCCCTCTGGGTATCAGTCTGTATTTTATCTTAATAGGTTTTCTCATAACCAACTTTTGAACCTTCTGAATTCTGGATCCTAGCTAACTAATATTCATTCTGTAAACAGTATGCATGTCATAGATTATAAATGTATTTACTATGTATCATGTGGTAGGCCCACTCACTATTCAAGTGTCCTCTCCAGTGCTGAAAGCTTCTATGGACATACATTTATGACTTGCTGTCAAAGTGCACCTTAGAAGCCTCAAAATACACACAGAGAATATGTGATAACAAATGCTTTAACACTATACTTGTGAAATGTATCTTGACTTCGGCAATCTTAACTGCGACTATTAAAAGTAATTAGGATTGATACAACTTCTCATAAAGACATTGTATACTGTCTGAGTTAGAATTTGATATAGGTTTATACTATAAGCTCAAGAACAACCCATTTCCTTGGCATTCTTCAGTAAAGCCTTTAGCATGTTAGGAGCTAGAGTTTTAAGTTCAAGTACTATTTTGTAACTACATAACTTCAGGTGAAGTTCTGATGTGCTATGTGGCAGGGATGGAATTATAGCAATACCTAGTTTATTGTCACGTTTGTTAGATTTCTGATGCAGCCATGGAAAGAGACAGAAAGCAAGAAGAAACAGAAGTCTGAGTTTATTAGCACACACAGCAAGGATCAGCCTCTCTACTACAGGAAATTAAGGGGTCTGATAGGAAGGTAGTAAGCTGGCTGTAGACTGGGTGGTGGTCTTGGGAATGAGGAAATTGTTGCAGCCACAAGGTACTCAGTCCCTCCTGAATCCTCTCTTTACTAAAATTCTTTTTCCAGGGGAGACAGTCTGTCGCAACAGATAATTGTTTCTGTGCAAACTAATGGGTGAGAGGAGTTATTTGTCATCACATAGGAATTTACTAACAAGGTTCTCTATGACTACTTAGCAAAATAAGAATTCATAAATTCTATACATCTAAAAGGCCTACTGCATAGCCAGGAATAGATTTCTAAAGAATTAGTCATTGCAGTTACTACCCTTCTTCTATTTTATATATTTTAAATGATAATATTGTATTCTCTTTTGTCTTCCAAGAATTGTTTACCACTACAGTTAATGTCGTGGAAAAATGCCAGCATGAGTTTGTTTCATTTACATAGCTTTTCCTTGAGTCTTATTGAACCTCCCATACTAATTAAAAGTATTTTAAATACTTTAAAGCTTGTTTAAACTTTAAATATCTATTATAATTACTATAGCTGGTCTGTTACTTCAAGTAAAAAGTGCTCATTTTGGAGATGGAAAGATGCCAGAGATACAAAGTAGAAGAGCTCACCATTTTCATTTACTTCTATCGATCAGCAAAATTTTCTTTGAACTGATTATGTACATGCTACATAATACTGAGCGTTTTATAGAAGAAAAAATACAGTCCCTGTGCACAGAAGGTCCATTTTTCTTGTGATTCTATTTTTATATTGCTCTATTTCAATCTATCTACATATTAACAACAATGAAAAGAAAGTCATAACTCAAGCCTGTCAGTGATTTAGTTCTGCAGTTGCTAGAACACAGAGGGGACAAAATAGCTGAATGCTTGCCTTGAGAGAGGTGAGATCTTACTTTTCTAGAAAGGAATGTGGAAGTGACATTATTCTGTTCTTATTTCTGCTAATTTTATTAAAGTGTATATTGAATATTGTATTATTCACATGGAAAACTTTGACCATCTCACTGATTTAATAAGCTGTGTATATAAGAGAGGAAAACTCTGCCCAGAGATGCCTGAAATTCCCAGCTTATAAGTCTGCAGGCACTATCAGAAGCTTCTCCACAGACTTTTCTCATGTGATGCATCTCCAAGATATTTACAAATTCAACACTACATTTATGATGGTCTCAGATGGCATAACACAACGCACTCCTTGAGAATGGCAAAAGTCCCTCCCTATGCTTACTTTGCTACTTCTGAATCACTAACCAGAGGAATTAACAGTAAACATGTCCACTAAAACAGCAGACTGATAAACTATTGAATGTGAAAGAGATGCTGAGATGAAGAGTTAAATTATACTTTAAACCTATAGTAGTACGAAGAAATAGCTGTAAATATATAATTGGTTATTTTGAAATCCTTTGGTTGATATACTTTTAGAAGTGTTATGTGTCAAATCTAACAAAAGTGAGATTGCTCAGTGCTTAAGAGCACTTACTGCTCTTGGAGATGACCTTTATATAGTGGCCTACAAATATGTACAACTCCAGTTCCAGGGGATATGATACATCTTCTAGCCTCCCTAGGTTGCAGGCACTCGTGTGGTGCATGCACATTCAGACAAAATATCTATGCCTATAAAAATAAAAACAAGTCTCTGTAAAATAATTAAGAAACAGAAAAGAAAACAATTAGAAACTAGTACTAGCCCCTGAGACTTCTGATAACTTGAACCTGGATACAACTTTGCCATGGCTAGTCACTATAGTATGAATAGGATTGGTTAGCAAAATGAGCAAGAACTGGTAGAATCTAATGCTGGAAAGCATCTCCTTAAACCTCTAAGCAATAAGTACCAAATTTGGCCCAGACAATTGTAGGACATATCTGAGGAACAATAATGTTAACTTTCTTAATAATAAAAGTCACTGGAGAAATTATAAAAGGTATATGCTTCTTTTAAAATATTACTTCAGGTTGCACCAAGATCCTATCTGACCCCATTAAAGTCAATAGGGAAGAAGTACCAGAAACTGGTGTTTTCCACGGCTACAAAATATATATGGAATATCAATGCAACCCTGATAAATATAGTTCCCTGTGAGCACAATGACAAATGCTCTCCTTAGTAAATGAGAATCTGTCACGTGGGATGATATTTCTAGGAATGCTGCAAAATATTCACTGTAGGAAAAAAAACAACAACAACCAAAACCATGTCAAGTGCAGGACATATATTTTTCCATATGAGCTCAAAACAGCGCATCTGTATAAGCTGCTGAGCTGATGATCTTCACCCAGAGTAGCACCTTTCTTTTTACTCACTGAAGACATTAATCAAGTGCAATACTTAAAAATCAAGTACACAAAACCAGGTGGTTCCCTCTTTTCTAGAAGTAGAAGAAGTTCTATCCATCTTGATCTCCTGTACTTTACAACTCCTTGTAAACCTGGCTGAGACAAACCCATATTTACAATCATATGGGGGTAGGAGGCAAGGAACTTTGGAAATAGAATTTAATTTTTGTCAAACAGTAAAGCTAAATTGAATAGTTTAGAGTGGCCTATATCATAAACAGGGTATCAGAGTTGTCTCAAAACTCTAATAAGAGTTGTTAGGTATTTGTTGCCATAACAAACACCTAGAGTGATCAACTTATAAAGAGACATTTTAGAAATTGTTTCAGAGATTTCGGTGTATGGCAGAGGAGCAGCTTGTGATGAAAGGTTGCACTTCAATCAGTTGTTTGCTTCCTCAAGGTAAAGAAGCAAAGAAATACAAAAAGATGGGCTGGGCTTGCAAGGTCCTCTTATCCTTTCTGAAAAATACATCCTTAGTTAGTTAACTTCTTGTACTATGTTCAATCACAGAAAGGTTTCACCACCTGTCAATATTGCTACAGTCAGAGAATTAAACCTTTAACACATATGCCTTTTGAGTATAGTCTTCATTAAACAACAGCAGCTAAAATATTAACTTTTAGTACTTTTTATTTCAATCAATACATTTGTATTGGTTTTTAATGTTTTGAAATTATAACACTGATACATCATTTTCCCTTGTCTTTCCTTCATAAAGCATGATCCATGCATCCCCTTTGTACACTCTCCTTTATTTATCATCTATCTATCTATCTATCTATCTATCTATCTATCTATCTAATCTATCTATCATTATGACCTCTTCTTCTTTAAATACACATACACACACACACACACACACACACACACGTGTGTGTGTGTGTGTGTGTGTGTGTGTGTGTGTGTGAGATAAGAATCAAATGTTTTGTGGATGAATCATTTAACAGAAATAGGAAAGACATTATGTACTTGGTCCTCATTTAGGTCAGAAGAGTTTTCCTCTGACAGACTCAGGGGATATACTGGTCTTCTTGGCTGAATAAGAAAGGGAATTAACTATCGTCTAGCTACTTCATCTCTACTCAAGTCTGCTAACCATGGCTTAAAACTCCAGCTGGTCTGAAAATAAGCACTTTTTCTTCCAAAATAATGGTCTCTAGACAGAACATCACCTCCCATAAATTCACCAGAGTCATTAGAAAACATGATCAAGAAATTATTCTATATAAAGGGTATTATTCCTTGACCAAAGTTAAGCTCCTCAAAATAAATACTTCCATGAAGCTTATCTAAAACTGTTATGATGAAAAACTTGTGTTTTTCAGAAAATGAACACAATATGAACAAGAACATCAATGGAATCCACAGCTCGACTTGAAATTAAACACATACACCTCACTACTTCTGTGCCTTACTGAAAAACCAGAGACCTCACAGGAGTCTGGATTTAGAAAGATTGTCTGTGGTGTTTGGCGGGAAGTGTTCTTCTATTGATAATCAGGTTTGAAGAAAAAGTGCTGCTGGGCAGCTCATCTCAGGATTAAATGGATCAAGATTGGATAAAAATTTCAAAATGTATTTTTTTCAGTTCCGTTTGATCTTCTCTGTGAAAATGTTTGACTTCAAACAAACATATTGTAAATGTGCTATTTAAAGGACCAGACAAATGATAATCAGGGTTGGTAACATTTGTTTATAATCACACAGATGTACACACAGGGGAATACAACATGTCTTCTATTTTACTACTTCATCAAATGTATAGTCAGGGCTCTGATTGTTCTAATCCTCCTTAGTAAAATATGGCTGTGAAAGCATTTTTTACATTATAGCTCAAATACATTAGGAAATTATCACAGATTTTATCTTTCTGAGAAAAGTTGTAGGATAAGTTCTATTACTGATAATGTTGTCATCAATAAATCAAATATATAAGACCTTTAAAAACAGTGATGGTGTTTGATTTTATATAGAGAACAGAGATTAAAAGAAAACCCCACGTGATAAAATACTTTAGGAAATACTTAATCATTTACTAAACATTTAGAAAGAAAAATCAAAAATTCTAACACTGAAACATAGCTTTACTCCGGTTTTATCTTCAGCACAAATACACATGCCATAACATATTCTTTAAGAGATATATTTGGTTGTTTATCAAAGCATGAGGTAATGAGCTTTAGTTAGATATGAGTTATAAAACAGATTCATATGAGTGTCAATAGTAAATATAATAATGAATTTAAAACTACTATCCACAATCCCTTAAAATTATATTTGTGAGGCTCTTCAGAATCACCTAAACACTAGCCCAGAGTAAACCTCACAGAAGCAGAAACAACAGTAAAGAATGTGCTTCATCAAGGTAGAAGAGGAGAACCAATTCTTAAAAGTGGTAAAATGGCCTGCCACCATCTTTGTGCCTGGTCGGACAGGACAAGAGACACCAGGTTCTTAGATATCCTGAGTTTAAGATCTCTGATGCAGACCGCTGCTAGACCTGCGCACAGGACCTGAGCAGAGCAGCAATTCCTCTGTGTGCCAGCTAGGGTAGGTCCTGTGACCTGTGAGGTGGACAACGAGCAGAGGGGCATACCCATCACCATCTTTGCTCCCTGACAGAGCAGACAAACAGCAACAGGATCACAGAGAAAATCTGAGTACAACATTGCTTGGGGCAAGATATACCAGGACTCCAACAGCACCCAAGAGGAGGGCAGAGCATCAGCAATCTGTACCAGAGGAAACCCAGTAATCCAGTGGTGTAGAAATAACCTTTTGGGATCACAAGGGGTTCAAGCATCAGCCAGTGACAACAAGACCAACTATCGGCAGAAATAACCAGATGGCAAAAGACAAACTTAGGAACATTACTAACAGAAATCAAGGCAATATGGCAGCATCCAAACCCAATTCTCCAACAACAGGAAGTCCTGGACACCCCAACACAACAGAAAAAAAAACCTTGGATTTAAAATCACCAGTCACAATGCTGTTAGAGGAACGCAAGAAGGATATAAATAAATCCCTTAAAGAAATACAGGAGGAAATGGATCAAAAGTTAGAAGCCCTTAATAAGGAAAAACAAAAATCATTTAAAGAAATTCAGGAGAATATGGGTCAAAAGATAGAAGCCAATAAGGAGGAAATGCAAAAATCACTTAAAGAAATACAGGAGAACTGGGGTCAACAGACAGAATTCATGAAAGAAGAATCACAAAAATATCTTAAAGAATTACAGGAAAACACAAACAAGCAAGTGAAGGAACTGAACAAAACCATCCAGGATCTAAAAATAGAAGTAGAAACAACTAAGAAATTGCAAAAGGAGAAAACATTGGAGATAGAAAACCTTGGGAAAGAATCCAGAGTCATAGATGCAAACATCAACAACAGAATACAAGAGATAAAAGACAGAACCTCAGATGCCAAAGATACCATACAAACCATGGACTCAACAGTCAAAGAAAATGCAAAATGCAAAAAGCTTGTAACCCAAAACATCGAGGAAATCCAGGACACAATGAGAAGACCAAACCTAAAAATTATAGGTATAGATGAGAGTGAAGATTTACAACTTAAAGGGCCAGCAAATATATCTAACAAAATTATGGAAGAAAACTTCCCTAAGCTAAAGAGAGAGATGCCCATGAATATACAAGAAGCCTACAGAACTCCAAACAGACTGGACCAGAACATAAATACCTCCTGCACATAATAATCAAAACCCCAAATGTACTAAACAAAGAAAGAATATTAAAGGCAGTAAGAGAAAAAGACCAAGTGATATATAAAGGAAGACCTATCAGAATTACACCAGACTTCTCACCAGAGAATATGAAAGCTAGAAGATTCTGGGCAGATCTCATGCAGACTCTAAGAGAACACAAATGCCAACCAAAACTACTATACCCAGCAAAACTCTCAATCACCATAGATGGAGAAACCAAAATATTTCATGACAAAACCAAATTTACAGAATATCTTTCCACAAACCCAGCTCTACAAAGGATAATAGGGGGGAAACACCAATACAAGGAGGGAAACCGCAACCTGGAAAAAGCAAGATATTAACCTTCTTTCATCAAACCCAAAAGAAGATAACCACTCAAATATAAAAAATTACATAAAAAATGACAGGAAGTAATAATCACTATTCCCTAATATCTCTTAACATCAATGGACTCAATTCCCCAATAAAAAGACATAGATTAACAGAGTGGTTACATGAACTGGACCCTACATTTTGCTACATACAGGAAACACACCTCAGTGTCAAAGACAAACACTACCTTAGAGTAATAGGCTGGAAGACAATTTTACAAGCAAATGGTCTCAGGAAACAAGTCGGAGTAGCCATTCTAATATCAGATAAAATTGACTTTCAACCTAAAGTCATCAAAAGAGGCATGGAAGGACACTTCTTGCTGGTCAAAGGAAAAATCCACCATAAAGAACTCTCAATTCTGAACATCAATGGTCCAACTGCTAGGGCTCCTTCATTCATAAAAGAAACTTTACTAAAGCTCAAAGTACACATTGCACCTAACACAGTAATTGTGAGTGACTTCAACACTCCACTCTCCTCAATGGACTGATCAAGAAAACAAAAATTAACAGGGACACAGTGAAACTAATTGAATCTTTGGACCAGTTGAATTTAACAGATATTTATAGAACATTTCATCCTAAAGAAAAAGAAAATAACTTTTTCTCAGCACCTCATGGTACCTTCTCCAAAATCGATCATATAATTAATTGGTCACAAGAGAGACCTCAACATATATAAGAAGATCGAACTAATCTCATGCCTCCTGTCAGATCACCATGCAGTAAGAGTGGTCTTCAATAGCAACAAAAACAAAAGAAAGCCCACATACACATGGAAGCTGTACAATACTCCACTCAATGATGCCTTAGTCAAGGCAGAAATAAAGAAATCAAAGACTTTTTAGAATTCAATGAAAATGAAGACAAAATATACCCAAATTTATAGGACACAATTAAAGCAGAGCTAAGAGGAAAACTCATAGCTCTAAATATGAAACATCTTAGCTACAAAAGTAAAAAACAACATCCATAGTCTGTAGAACAAGTTCAAGTCAAACCACAGCTTTGAAATTCCAGAGTGTACATAAATTGTGCATAAGCATATACACATGCATATTTAATCAGTGGCACAGATTTCATGACACTATTTTCTGAATATACTCCTCTCATAGATAATTCATAAGGACAATTTTTAAAGATCAAATCAGGACCCATCAAAGTAGAACCGATTCAAGGTATGCCTTGCTTAATATTAGCCAACTGTTTGCAAAAGTTAAATATCCTGCAAGAGAAAAAATTGCTGATATTTGTTTCTATGACGTTCCATGTGGGGCAGGAGTTGTTTTCACTCATAACACTACCATGAACTGGATTCCTCAAACATAACAAAATGAAAGCAGATAGACTACATAAATGAAGCAAATTCTTATACTTTGAATGCAGCATGAGCAGCCTTGAATACATGCACAAGCCTGTTTGTTATCCAAATACCTGGAAGGCTGAGGGAGGGAAATTGTACATTCCAGGAGAGCCTCTGTTTTATAGGATGGCCACATGAAATAAATTAAGAACACAATTTGGCATAACAAGAAAAAAATATTCAACAGTCCTGAGATCTGATGGTGGAAATGCAGAAATTTTGCAAATAAAATACTAGGCAATCTACTTCCTCAAGTTTTTCATTTCAGGCAAGTTAGAAATCTAATCAAGGAAGAGGGCTGAGATGGTACCATCTTCATGTCACTTATTGCAAACACTTCAAGATTATACAAGGCAAGGAAAACAGTCATGACAAATTATTGGTGTATGTGCATTTGCATCTGCTAGACACAAATTTCCATCACTTGTCCCTTCTAAACACCACAAGCTGAGTCAAGACACAGTATCTGTCATCAGAAGCTGTCTGAACACTGCTTAGCTGTGACAGGTTTCTTGAACACTAAATGTAAGAAAATGTTGAGGGTTTAGGACAAAATATTGTGAATCAAGCATTAATTTCAAGAAAAATTATCCTTTAGCAGCAGCAAAACACTTGGTTAAGTAAAGAGAATTTTAAATGTAATACACATGTTATAAATAGAGCATATTTCTCTCATGGTACTGTAAATAAAAGAAAAATGATCATTCAAAGGAAAAAGGGAAATTGGAAGTATGAAGACTTGAAGTCTGAGAGGAGAGATGAAGTTTATAGCACAGATAAGGAGATGACACTTTAGTAAGAGGAATGTTATATCTTCCATTAGAAAAGGAGATAAGGGGCTAATGTAATCACAGACAGGAACAAATTTGTTTATTTATAGGAGAAATAAGAGACAGCTCCTCTGAGTAGCATTCATTTGGAGGTAAATAATTTTATCATCTGTGAAGGAGGGAAGAATGCATTTTTAAGAAGGTTTTAAAAACAGAGATAAATAAGAAAGCACACATGGGAGACTGTGGTCACTGTGGGCTGCTGACAAACTTTCCCAAAGCCTTCTCAGCTGTAAGAGCAATGAGAACAGAGTCAGTGATTCAGTTCAGTGTGAACTATTGCCTACCTGTCCTATGCAAAGTTCTCTGTTGCAATCCCTACACTGGAGAGGGCAGGAAGAACAAGAGAGGGAGGGGGAGGGAGAGAGGAAGGGAGAGAAGGAGGAAGGGAGGTGTGGGAGGGAGGGAGGAAAGGAGGGAAGAAGGGAGGTGTGTGAGCGAGACACAGACAGATAGAGACAGACAATAACAGAGATAGAGACAAGAGACAGAGAAAGATAGAGACAGAAGGAAGAGAATCAGAAGCTTAAAGAAACACTGGAAAGTGGTCATTCAAGGAAACAGATGTATTATGATTAGAAAACCCTATATTAACTGTATTGTTCTAACTGCCCAAATCTCCTATCTCACAATATCATTGCAAAATACTAGCCCAGAGTGACAATCGGAAAAGCCATCTTAGCAACCACAGAAGATGGTAGAATATCTTAAGAGCAGTCAAAATACCATTATTTTACTCTTCAGGAAATCTGGAAGATTCTGTTTGAAATGATTTTCCTTGATTGATGTGATCCCGGGCTTATCCAATATGGAATTCTTTTTCTGAAATGAGGTATTCAAATTTGTATATATGTTTCCTTTGTAATGGTTTTCTAAAGACCTACACTAGAATATTCTACCCAGAAAGGTATGGAAGAAATGGATTTTCAGCCCACACACTTCATTATTCATATATTTATGATTATGTGTACACTAGTATCATTCACTAAACAAATCAAAGAAAGAGCTGTCCGTGCATAACCGATTAAATTAAAATCATTTGCAGTCACTGGGGAAAGATGCTCAGAAGAGAAACATCTGAAAAGAGAAAACCAAAAGACCTGGCAGGTTTTGTAAAGTAGGTGCCACCACAGGTCTGTCTCTCCAGCAACAAAGAATATGCAAGGCAGCTGCTGCTAGGCAGCACTCGCTTTAATAACTCAGCCATCTCCAGTAGGCTTATCAGAAGCATTTTCTCTTCATTAGAATTAAGAAATCTTGTCTTCAATGGTTTGAAGGATTAAAATGGTTAGCTCTGTACCCCATTTTTAATAGGGTTATTGATTTTCTGGAGTCTAACTTCTTCAGTTCTTTGTATATATTGGATATTAGCCCTCTATTAGATTTGGAATTCGTAAAGATCTTTTCCCAATCTGTTGGTTGCTGTTTTATCCTATTGACAGCATCCTTTGGTTACAGAAACTTTGTAATTTTATGAGGTCCCATTTGTCAATTCTTGATCTTAGAGCATAAGTCATTGGTGTTCTGTTCAGGAAATTTTCCCCTGACCCCATGTGTTCGAGACTCTTCCCCACGTTCTCCTCTATTAGTTTCAGTGTATCTGGTTTTATAAGAAGGTCCTTGATATACTTGGATTTGAGTTTTGTACAAGGACATAAGAATGGGTCAATTTGAATTCTTGTACATGATGACCTCCAGTTGAACCAGCACCATTTGTTGAAAATGCTGTCTTTTTTCCACTGAATAATTTTAGCTCCTTTGTCAAAGATCAAATGATCATAGATGTGTAAGTTCATTTCTGGGTCTTCAATTCTGTTCCATTGATCTTCCTGCCTGTCTCTGTACTAATACCATACAGTTTTTATAACTAATGCTCTGTAATACAGTTCAAGATTAGGAATGGTGATTTCCCCAGAAGTTATTTTAATGTTGAGAATATTTCTTGTTATCCTGGGATTTTTGTTATTCCATATGATTTTGCAAATGGCTCTAACTCTATGAAAAATGGAGTTGGAATTTTGATTGGGATTGCATTAAATCTGTAAATTGCTTTTGGCAAGATGGTCATTTTTACTGTATTAATCTTGCCAATCCACAAGCATGGGAGATCTTTTTTGTGAATGCAAGTATGTATGCATATATGTATGCTTGCATCTTTTTAATATTTTAGAACTTTATATTAGATATTATTGAAAAGCATATATGGATTATATGAACTACCTGAGGATAAAATGCATGTTTTGTAGTGGGAAAATAAAAAAGCACATATTCATGATGGGTGGATTTAGGGATAAACCCATTTTGTGAATATACCAAATCAAAGTCCAATCACATCTGCTCTCCTTCCTTCATTGGGCCCATTTCCTAGAATTATTTTTGGTAAAATGTAATTTAAAACTGTATTATATATTTGCTCTGTAAGAGATCACAGTTACTAACTTCTATTGCTTTATCTTCCAGCAGAATTGGGTATGAGAATGTAAATGTACCATCGCTTAATTTCAGTATTTCAAACCCTAAATGGGCAATTATAATTTTGATCCAGTTATTAAATTTTGCTTTAGTTTCTCTTCGATGGAAATTTTATTAATTACCTTCATAAATTTCAAATTCTATTCCGTGAAATAACCCAATATCTTTTTTTCTTCTGCTTCATTTAAAATTCTTTGCAGACAGAGAAGCATTAGGATATATTGGATCATGGAAAAAGTCAGCTCTTTTGGTCCAGGTTTTTAAAACATAAAATCAGATATTGGGACCAAATAATTAATACGTAAAGTATGAGAAGGATGAGTCTTTGGAATTAAATTATCTTTTAGGTATATCATTTGCCTAATGTCCTTTGCCTAATTCATCATGAATATTTTTAAATATGTTTGACAATGATCCAAGTGCATGATATTATAACAAGTACCTGAAGCTGCCATAATGCAGAAGAAAAATACATTCCTAATACACCACTGATGCACGAAATCCTCTCTGGAGAGGATCCTGGAAGTGCATTAATTCATAGCAGGGAGAGCTACTTTGGCAGAACTGCCCTGGTTTCCCATGTGGTGACATTCTGGGTCACGAAGCTTCCTTCATAGTTGCATCTCTCCTTCAGTAAGCACATTCAATAATTTTCCATTTTCCTTCACTGCGTTGGGCACTTAGGTAGATCCCTGAATATGCACTGTACCAAGATCTTTAAGGGAAAAGCATAGGACATCAACAAAGGAAATAGATTAAGCTCACTGCTCTGGGAGATGGCCAGTAACATGTAGCATTACTGAAGAGGAGAGCTGTTCTACCCTCCCTCACCTCCCCTGACCACTGATATGAATGCCAGATGTAGTCAGAACTCTTAAGAGAATGCTCTTTGTAATATCTTTCAATGTAAGAAGTGGCATATGCATATGTAAGAACGCAGAAATATATTTACTTGAATTTACCTGAAGAAACATGAAAATGGATCAAAACATTACAATTACAAAAATACCTAGCTTCATCTACAAACAGGCCCAGGATAGGACCAGGGCTTTCCAGCACTCAGATTTTCATAGAATTTGACTTCTGAGTAGTGTAAAACTGCAAAATGATCTTGTGAGTATACATTAATAAAAGGTAAAAGCATGTGGGTATCTTGATGGAGTGACAAGATTGCCTGTGCTTGCTCAGAAATAAACCTAACATTTCTGTTACAATATGCTCTTCTCTGTGCCCCATAGCCATCCAACCTCAGTCTGAGAAAGTGAAATAGTTATTATACATTTAAGGCATTCTGTACCATAAAAAAAAGCACAATAATGTTTCACTGAAGACAATTAGCAAGTTTACAGGGTTTTTATTATCTCCTTTTTCTCACTATTCAGGTGAGTAAATCAAGTGAAAAAACACAGTATCGATTCCTACAATGGCCTCTGGGAGGCTCTACTTGATGGGAACATAGGCTGTTACCCTCTAAACCCGGCGAGACAACGCAAGATTGTCCACAGAGAAGCAGTCTGTTTTGTTCCTAAAGACTGAGTCCAAGTGCTCTTTCCAGACAGTGCTCACACACAGCTGGCCCCGCTTCTGAACTCCTAGAGACAAAAAGCACTCCAATAGTCTCACAGCGTGTTGGGATTTTACATTCTTAAATGAACAGCCATCCCTAAAACAGAATGGAGCCTCAGGAGCAGGGTCCCTCTGCTGAAACTGGCTTAAGTCTGAGAGTGCATCAAATAAACACACACACACACACACACACACACACACACAAATCAGTAATACCTTAGACTCAAAATCAAATTTTATATTCAATTTACCCTCTTATTCTATGCACAAAATAAGAATCCGAAGCACTGGCCAACAGGGAGATCAGAGAAGGTGGTGGGGCAAACCATAGTGAATGAGCCCAAGCGTATTAGAAACCTAAAGCACAGTAGGTAGAGAGAAGGGAGACAGAGAGAGAAGGGAAGTGAACGTGTGTGGGGAAAGAGAGGGAGAGGCTGGGCAGTGGAGCGGGGAGAGAAGGGGGAGGGGAGACAGAAAGAAGGAGGGGAGGGGAAGTGTGAGAGGTGAGAGAAAGGGAAAGGGGAGACAAAGAGGGAGGGGGAAGGGAGAGAGGGGAAAGGGGAAGGGGAGGAAGATAAATAGGGGGAGGGGAAGGAGAGAGCGACAGACAGGGAAGGGGGAGGCAGAGAGGGAGGGAGAGAAAGAGAGATGCAGAAAGAGAGACAGAAAGAGGAGATCTGGGCATGAGCTGACATTTTCTGTCTTTCTCATACTGAAGAATAAATTCCAAAGGAAGGGGGAGATCTAGATCTTCTGTTATTCATAGTAATTTCTTCTTCTTAATACTGGTGTTTAATTTTATATACCAATCTGACTGGGCTAAGGGCTTCCAGAATCATGATGCCAGTAGAGCAGGGCATCATCCAATCAAATGAGGGCTCAGGTAGAACCCAGTGTGGAGGGAGTGTGTTTACTCTCTTATTAGAAGACACCCACTCTCTTAAAAAAAACCCAATATTATTAGTTTTCAAGCTTTTGGGTATATGTCATGGCCTCTACAGACTTAGAAACAAATATATATTGATTTCCCTGGTTTCACAGATAGCAGGTGGCAGTTGGTGAACTTTGATCTTCTCTTCTCCCACCTCCCCTCTCTCTTTTTTTTATTAGATATATTCTTTATTTATATTTCAAGTGTCCTCTTTCCTGGTCCCCGCCCACCAATGAAAGTCCCATAAGCCATCTCCTCTCCCCTTGTTCCCCAATCAACCCTCTCCGGCTTCCTTGTCCTGGTATTCCTCCTCACTGCAGCATTGAGCCTTTCTGGGACCAAGGGACTCTCCTCCCTCTGCTGCTGATGTGTCTGGAGCCATGGGTAACTCCATGTGTACTCTTTGGTTGACAGTTTTGTCCCTGGGAGCTATGGGAGTACTGGGTGACTCATATTGTTGTTCCCCCTATGGCGCTGCAAACCCCTTCAGCTCCTTGGGTCCTTTCTCTAGTCCCTCCATTGGGGACCCTGTGCTCAGTTCAATGGCTGGCTGAGGGTGTCCCCCTCTGTATTTCTCATGCACTAGCAGAGCTTCCCAGGTGACAGCTATGTACGGTTCTGGTCAGCAAGCACTTGTGGGCATTGATAATATTGTCTGTGTTTTGTTACTGTATATGGGATGGATTCCTAGGTGGGGCAGTCTCTGGATGGTCTCTCTCAGACTCTGCTGCACCCTTTGTCTCTGTATCTTTGGCTCAGGGGGTAAGAGTACGGACTGCTCTTCCAAAGGTCCTGAGTTCAAATACTAGTACCCACTAGTGGCTCACAACCATTTGTCATGGGATCTGATGCCTCTTCTGGTGTCTGAAGACAACTACAGTATACTTAAATATCCTTCTCTCTTCTACTTCTTCACTTTCCTTTTCTCCCCTCTCCCCTCTTCTCCTCTCTTCTCTCCTCTCATCTTGTTTCCTTTCCTCTCTTCTACTCCCCTCTCCTCTCCTTTCCTCATGTCTCTTCTCCCTTCCTCCCCTCCCCTCTACTTCTCTCTTTTCCTGTATCCTGCCCCACTCCTTAACCTCCCCTCTCCCCTCTTCTCTCCTCTGTTGCTTCTTTCCCCTCTTTTGCCTTCCTTGTCCTTCCCTTCTCTCTCTCTCTCTCTCTCTCTCTCTCTCTCTCTCTCTCTCTTTCTCTCTCTCTCTCTTTCTCTCTCTCTCTCTCTCTCTCTCTCTCTCTCTCTCTCTCTTTCTCTCTCGCTATTCATTTAGATTTATATATCTCTATTTCTTTAGAGAAATGTGGTTGATATACTGCCACATAGTAAATACTAAAAAAGGGAAAACCACAATGGTATAAGAGACTCTCTCTTATTAGAGCCATGGGGAGAATGTACCTAATACAGAATATAAGTACTCTGAATAATAGGAAATATGTAAGCATACACTGGGGTGTGAATAGTCATGAGCATGCTGAAACATGTTGCTTCAAAATATTTCATTTAAAGGACCAAGTTAAATAGCATTTCAATTTAAGTATTATCAACCTATATAATCTAATGTATTAATTAATCATAACATGAAGTGGCAGGAGTTTTGACTGTAACAATTATATATATTATAATTATTATATTTATTATAATCTATGATCAGGAGTTTTGACTGTAACATTATATTTATTATAATTTTGAGTGTCACTTGGAAGTATTTTCAATACCAAGAAGAATAAGCCTACTCCATGGGCTGGAACTGATCCCTAACACTGTTCAGGTGGCCAAGAACCTGAGACTACACAGGCCATAGAACCTAGATGAAAACAAAACAGTATTGTTCTGCTAAAGGAATAACAACAAAATGACTCCTAACAATATTCTGCCATACTCAGAGAACTGTGCCTTGCTTAGCCATCATCAGAGAAGTTTCTACCTGCAGCAAATGGGAACAAATACAGAAACTCACATCTGGACATTATGCACAAAGTGACAGGCCTTGACATGATCCATCCTAAATGGGATATCTCCATCAAATCTACTCCCCCAACAAACACTTCAGGGTTCAAAAAACTCTATTGAAGAGGTAGTATGAAGATTATGAAAAGCAGAGAAGATAAAAGTAATTTACACCAAGATTCTGATTGCTTTGCTCTTATGGAAGTTGTGCAGGTATACCATAGCTGCTGTGAGACCTCATTGCCACAACCATGCTGTTCTCAGAAGACAACACTTCACTTTATCAATCCCCATATCTGACTCTTACAATTTTTTTTACTTCTTTCACAGTGCTCCTGAGTCTTGGTCATGATAGTGGTGGAGCTAATGTAGATATACCATTTAGGGCTGACCATTATTGTACTAGTCAATGTTTCTAGTGTTGTAATAAAACACCATAACCAAAAGCAAAACTGAGGAGACAGTGTTTATTTGTTTTACACTTCCACATGACTGTTCATCATTGAAAGAAGTCGGGACAGGAACTCAGGCAGGACAAGAAACTGAAGGTAGTAGCTGAAGCAAAAGCCATGGAAGAGTCTTTCTTTCTAGCTTGCTCATCATGACTTGCTCAGTCTGCTTTCTTATAAACAGAACCCAGGAATACCAATCCAGTGATGGCACCACCCACAATGAGCTGCCTCCTGCTCTATCAGTCTCTAAATTAAAAAATGCCTTATAGGCCTGCCTACAACCTGATCTTACATACGCAGTTTCTCAATTGATGTTCCCTCCTCTCCAATTACTTTAGTTTATATCAAATTGACACAGAACTATCTAGCACAGAGGACTTTTGTTCATGCAGAGACCTCAGGCTTAGTTCCCAGTGTCTACATGACAGCTAACAACCATCTGTAACTAGTTCCAGATAATCTGATTCCTTATTCTGATCTCTGGGGGTACTGTACATACATGTATAGTGCCCAGGCATATAGGTAAGCAAAACACCTATGCATATAGGTTAAAAATCAATAAATATTTTTTAAACTTTCAGATATAATTAGCACAAACATCTCAAGTTGATGTGGTTCTGAAAGTGCTCATTGTCTTTGTAACAGGAACACCCCATGGGGACATCAACTCACTGGCACTGCAGCATGCAACATTCTTGCTTCTCTCTGTGCATCTACTACCAGGCATACTGAACTATTCACATTTCCTCAGACATCCAGGTTAGTCTCCAAATTTATAGTAATTCAACTTTAGTAGAGTCAAATAAAAGTTTTATATAGACTATAGTAATTCACATAGGCAATATGAAATAATGTGAATTTGTAGGCCTTATTATTGAAATGGATTATTTTATTCTCATATATGACACATGGAATTTGTCCTCTACATAAAAAAAAAAAAACACTGCAAAGGAAAGGAGGACTGACTGTTTTCCACCATGAGAAACCACAAGAGTTCTATATCTAGTAGAGAGGATACAAAAGAACCTGGGGGAACCACAATGATGTCTAAGCAAATCACATCTCTTGAAAATGCTTTTACTTTTGTGACATAAAAGTTATATGACATATCCTGTTGAGTTCTTGTCTCAAATTCCAGAAGCTTCAAAATGAATGACCAGGGCCATCCCCCACAGCAGTGATGGGAAAGACAGGATCCCTGCTGAGCTGGAAGCAACAGCCAGAGCCAAGTAAGGGCAACAAATGGCCAGGAAAGACACCAGGTACTACACTCTGATCTGTGTCCTTTCCCCCTGATGCTAATCCTAAAATTGTCCCCAGGCTGAGCTGCAGGTAGAAAGATGAAGGGACCTTTATAACTGTAGAGAGGAATGTGTGGGGAAGCCACAGATCTGAATCGCAGCCGGAACAATAGAGGACACAGTTTCTTCTGAACTTTCAAGAGTCTGAGACATGATACATTTCTGTTGCCAAAGAGAGGCATGGACCATGCATTTCCCAACAATGAGTTCTCTTTATAAAGCATTATAATAAAAGATTACTTAGGAGATGTAGGAGTATGTAACAGATTAGAATACATATTTTAGGATAGAATATAAAATAACTAGATCTACAATAAAGGCTTTAAATGTATAAAATATTAGTAGCTTTGATTGACCATTGCTTAAAATTAACTTATCGGGTGGCTACTGTAAACCTCATTTGGCAAACAGAAGATATGACACATAAGAACGCGTTAAGTAATTTTCCATGTAATCAGCTACATTAAGCTAAGCAAAACTATCAAATATCCCAAATCCTGCATTCTCAGTAGTTATACCTACTACCTAATAATTTAGTTAAATTGAACATTCACTTCATTTCTGCAATAATTCTCCATGTATTATTCAGGGTAAGACCATTGTCTTATTCTCTGGCCTTGACATAGACACTGTTTGACTATTTTAGTCCCTGACCTCCCATTGATATTGATGTATCTCAAGGGTTCCAAATAAGGGAAAATAACATAGAAACATGCGAAGGTGGGCTTTCTTAGAGGATAACAGACATCTATATTCCATGGACCATGACATCAGGTGACTGAGTAAGAGGTACTTTTAAGCCCAGAAAAAGTAACAAGCAGGAAATATATATCTCTGTCACAGGAGACCACCCATGGAAAAGTTAAAGAGAAACCCAGCAAACCGACACTGTCGTTCCAGATTGTTATTCACTGAGAATCTCTCTTTTTTATGAAAAATCCATTTCATGCTTGTCTACTTTGGTAAATCACAAAATCGGGTTTGAAAATGGTTAAAACTGAGAGTGATCACAAGCAAACTGAAGGCATTTGATACTGATGATCCTGGTCTGGCATTTGCCCAGATGTTGACGATCAAGCTGCTGGTGTTTGCCCAGACACTAACATAATCTAATTCTAGCTCACAATCATGTTATACTCCTCCTGTTTTTGGAGAATGAGTGTTGTTTTCTTACCAAGTGTTATTATCCTATAAATGGAAAATATTGAAGTTTTTATTAAATATGGGTGAAATTCACAATGTGTACTATGTTGAACTATATTTCTTAATAGTTAATATACACTAGGAAATATATCACAAAATACTAGAGAAAAATTCATGTTCCTCATATTTTTTCCTAACTACTAAATCCTAGTATCTAAGCAACCACTAAAAACATGATGTATTACCTGAAGAGTTGTTTACATACCCCCCACAGAACAGATAGAATGTTCCAAAAAGAGAGATAAATGGAAAGTTTATTGGGTTTCATAAATGTTAAATTGTAATAAAATTCTCATTCAGAATAATTTATATTCATATTTTGCAGTATAAGGAAAGTATCTTGCCATTTATGATTGCTATATTGTAATAAATGAGCCATCAAACATTTTCTTATTCGTAAAACTTTGTATGCTTCCTTAATGATATCATTAGGAAGATCACTGCTGTGTACTAATTGTAAATAACATTCCAAATTAAAACCTGTGAGATGGATTTTGTAAGTTGTCAAGACAAGAATTCAAATGTGAAAGAAAGAGAGAGACGAAGAGGAGAACATAGAGACCAATGTAGAGCTTAGAAAAATATTACTAGGGTTTTAATGCTTTATTTTGGATATGGTTAACAGCATACCAACGACCATGAATACAATATTATTCTATTATATATGCTCTTATTCCTTTTTCTTTTTTTCCCAGCACATGAATTGATTTTTGAATGGTAAATATTTGTTTTTGTTTATTAAACACAAAGTAACAATATATATCACAATGATAGAATGACATCCCATTGACTTAAAATTAATAGATTGTCAGTGACCTGTAAGAAATTACTGAAAGATCTAACAAGCTCTATCTATCTGCCTTCCAAGTTGAGAATGAAGAAGCCCTAGAGGTATTGTTGTACTGAAGTAACACTTTATACGTGTAACCTAAATAACCTGGAAATGAACCTGTGATTACCTCTATGAATTTCTATCACCAATATCACCGTCATCAGAAACTACCTTGACTTTCATGTCCATTTGCCCTGTTCATTTCATGTTCAATTTCTGTTCATATAATAACAAAGTATGTTGCATGAGATTATTTCAATCATTTTGTATCTGTTGAGGCCTGTTTTGTGACCGATTTTATGGTCAGTTTTGGAGAAGGTACCATGAGGTGCTGAGAAGAAAATATATTCTTTTGGTTTAGGATGAAATGTTCTATAATTATCTGTTAAATTCATTTGGTTCATAATTTCTCTTAGTTTCACAATGCCTCTGTTTAGTTTCTGTTTCCATGATCTATCCATTGCTGAGAGTGGGGTGTTGGAGTCCCAAACTATTATTGTGTAGGGTGTGATGTGTGCTTTGAGGTTTAGTAAAGTTTCTTTTATAAGTGTGGGTGACCTTGCATTAGGAGCATAGGTGTTCAGAATAGAGAGTCCAACTTGGTAGATTTTTCCTTTGGTGAATATGAAGTGTCTTTCCTAAGATCTCAGAAGATGGAAAGATATTCCATGCTCACAGATTGGCAGGATTAATACAGGAAAAAATGGCCATCTTGACAGCAATATACAGATTCAAGGCAATCCCCAGCAAAATTCCAACTCAATTCTTCATACAGTTAGAAAGAGCAATTCTCAAATTTATCTGGAATAACAAACAAAACAAAGCAAAGCAAAATAAAATAAAAAAAAAAACAGGATAGTGAAAAATATTCTCAACAATAAAAGAACTTCTGGGGTAATCACCATCCCTGACCTTAAGCTGTATTACAGATCAATACTGATAAAAATTATATGATACTGGTACAGAGACAGGCAGGAAGATCAATGGAATAGAATTGAAGACCCAGATACAAACCCACACACCTATGGTCACTTGATCTTTGACAAAGGAGCTACAACGATCTTGTGGGAAAAAAAGATAGCCTTTTCAACAAATGGTGATGGTTCAACTGGAGGTCAGCACATAGAAGAATGCAAATTCATCCATTCTTATCTCTGTGTACAAAACTCAAATCCAAGTAGATCAAAGACTTTCACATAAAACCCGATACACTGAAACTTACAGAGGAGTAAGTGGGAAGATTCTGGAAAAAGGGGCAGAGGGCAAAATTTCCTGAACAGAACACCAATGGCTTATGCTATAAGAACAAGAATTGACAAATGGGACTTCATAAAATTTCACAGCTCTTGTAAGGCAAAGGACACTGTTAATAGAACAAAATGGCAACCAACATATTGGGAAAAGGTCTTTGTTAATCCTCCATCTGATAGAAGCCTAATAGTCAATATATACAAAGACTCAAGAAATTAGACTCCAGA
Source organism: Apodemus agrarius (assembly GCA_964023405.1). NCBI lineage: Eukaryota > Metazoa > Chordata > Mammalia > Rodentia > Muridae > Apodemus > Apodemus agrarius. Next base: position 113,297,202 of record OZ030009.1, on the reverse strand, counting down.
GAATCAAATAACCCTATTAAAAATGGGGTATAGAGCTAAACAAAGAATTTCCAACTGAGGAATATCGAATGGCCAAGAAGCACCTAAAGAAATGTTCAACATTCTTAGTCATCAGGGAAATGTAAATCAAAAAGATCCTGAAATTCCTCCTCACACTAGTCAGAAAGGCTAAGATCAAAAACCCAGGTGACAGCAGATACTGGTGAGAACTTGGAGAAAGAGGAACACTCCTTTATTGCTTGTGCGATTGCAAGCTGGTACAACCACTCTGGAAATCAGTTTGGTGGTACCACTGAATTGGACATAGTATTACGTGAGCACCCAGCTATTCCACTCCTGGGCATATACCCAAAATATTGTCTAACATATAACAGGGACACATATTCCACTATGTTCATAGCACCCTCATTTATAATAGCCAGAAGCTGGAATGAACCCAGATGTTCTTCAACAGAGGAATGGATACAGAAAATGTGGTACATTTACACAAGAAGTACTACTCAGCCATTAAAAAACAATGAATTCATGAAATTTTTAGGCAAATGGATGGTACTAGAAAATATCATCCTGAGTGAGGTAACCCAATCACAAAAGAACACACATGGTATACTCTCAGTGATAAGTGGATATTAGCCCAAAAATTCCTAATACCAAAAATACAATTCATAGACCACATGAAGCTCAAGAAGAAAGAAGACCAAAGTGTGAGTGCTTCAGTCCTTCTTAGAAAGGGGAACAAAATACTCCCTGGAGCAAATACAGAGACAAAGTGTAGAGCAGAGACTGAAGGAAAGGCCAACAAGAGACTGACCTGCCTGAGGACCCATCCCATAAACAGTCACTAAACCAAGTCACTATTGTGGAAGCAAAGAAGTGCTTGCTGAAAGGAGCCTGATATAGCTGTCTCCTGAGAGGCTCTGCCAGAGCCTTACAAATACAGAGGTAGATGTTCCCATCCAATCATTGGTCCAGGGTCTCCAATGGAGGAGCAAGAGAAAGGACTGAAGGAGGTGAAGGGCTTTGTATCCCAATAGGAAGACACTCCCCCTCCAGAGCTCCCAGGGACTAAGCCACCAATCAAGAAGTACACTTGGAGGGATCCATGGCTCCAACTGCATATGTAGCAGAGGATAGCTTTGTCAGGCATCAATGGGAGGGGGAGGTCCTTGGTCCTATGATATCTAGACAGACGCCTCAGTGTAGAATTTGAGAGTAGGCTGGGTAGAGAAACACCCTCATAGAAGCATCAGAAGAAGGGTGGATGGTATAGGGGATTTCTGGGAGTGGGGGGAAACTGGCACAGGGGATAGCATTTAAAATGTAAATATCCAACAAAAAAAAGAAAGTTAGGTCAACAGATATTACAGGAAAAAATATTAAAGCAGAAGCCAATCTTACCTAAAACATTTGATGATCATAAAGGTGATGGGAATTACATAGAACATCTAGGAGAGAGTATATAGGCAGTATGTGCATTGGTCTTGTTTCAGTTAGTATGTGAAATGCACTTAAAATCTTCAAACAATACTAAATCCAAAGCCTAAAGTATTGTACGAGAAAAAAAATACAACTGAAATAGCTGGGAAATGCTCAGAACTCTGAGTGGAAAAGGAAAAAAAATGTAATTCTGTTCAAAGAAACACAGACTAGTATATCTCTAGAGAACTGCCAATAGTAATAACCCCTCCATGATCAGAGAAGACAAAAAACGTTATGCCTGAATACTTTCTTGGAGTGTTCATGGGAAACATATTCAATGTAGATTGGTATTGAAACATAAGAACTTCAAGGACTGAGGCAAGATGCTAAAGCCTTGACAGCAGCAAAGTAAACCATGATGGGCATTGCCATGGTCGATTCTGTATCTATATATATGTATAGCTCTGTCCTCTGTGAAAAATGTGCCTGTATAGAAATATCATAGCTTAGATTCCATAAATGGGAGAACCATAGAAGAACTAGAGGAAAGTCCTGTGTAAGGAAATCATGGTCTACATGGGAAACAATAAAAATCACTCTGTTGAAAGAAGCAGAAAATTATAAAGAATCAAAGAATGATGAGCAGACAGTTCACATGGGGTTTTATAAAAAGCTTCCCTGACTTTTTATACAACTGTCTGATCTACAAGGAAGGAGATATTAATTCTTCCCTGGAACTTGATATAAATATCTACAAAAGATGTATATTAGAGAAATTATTTTACTAGGAAAATATTATGTCACTATTTTCTGAGAATGAAACATTTTATACCACATATAAATTATGGAAACCAGAAACAAATTTAATCTTGGTATTACAAGTTATTCTACAGCAATAATTGAAATATTATAAAGATACCAGTATTCAATTTTGCGTTAAAATCAGGCAAGTAGGAAATACTGACTGCTTTGCCTTGTCTTAGTGAAGCATCCTAATTCCAATACTTCATGTCTTCTCTCATGTATCTTTGCCAGCTCCCACATACCACCTAAGCTATTCCTTCTAGTATTTTTTGCTTACTATGTTTGGCATTAATATTTTAAAACTTCAATTGCAAGAGTGGCTTTAATTAATTTCCTCCTGCCAATATGTTAGTGGATTCCAATTACATTGATTAAGAAAGAAAATGCAATGTAAATGCTGTGTTCCATATTGGAACACGTACATCTATGCACCTCATTATTTTAAAGTACACTAGAATTGAAGAGGAATACTATTCCTTCTAGTTCTTGAAAGGGAAAGATGACAATCCCGCAGGGGAAAGTGTAAAGCTGTTCTAGCACAGTGCATTCTGGCTGCAAAATCCATATTCATACCATGCCATGACTACACCTTGATATTTGCTCACAATACTGGAGGATCAATATTTTTAATAATAAAAGTCAACAATCATGAAACCACTAAAGCATGATTTTGAGAACTCCAAATGTTTCCTTCTCAATCTCTTTCAATCAAGTCATCCCTTCAGTGCAAGTTCCTTTTCAACATTGGGGTACTCACTAGATGTGGAGAAAATTAGAAATTTGATCTTGTATCATTCAATTTAGTTTTTATTCTGACTCTTAACTCCATTATCTGTGTGTTCAAGCATGTACATATTTATACTACTGAACCTGTATGCACACATATTATTATTATTATTATTATTATTATTATTATTATTATTAAAGTTATATAGTTAACATCTCAATTGCAGCTTCCCCTTCCCTTCTTTCTCTCCCAGTCCCACCTTCTGACTTCCTATGCTAACAAAAGGTTTTTCTATGAGGAGGCATGGCAGAGATTATCTGTGATTTAGTGTGTCAAGAATGGCTTAAAAGGCTGTGTATATGTGATTTTCAAGCAATGGTCCCTGTAAATGAATAGCTACAGCCAATAAGCAATGAAGCAGTATCCTACCTATCCCCTTAGATTATCAGAAGAAAAACATGCCAAACTCCCCTCCTCTGCCATATAGAACCAGATGGAGGCCAGAACTGCTCATAATTAGTTTTCAAGTTTATTATCTGAGAAAAACTTGAATTTCTTAACCAAAAACTGATAAAGCAACACTAATAAATGATGATAAATTTACTCTAGCCTTTAAAACTGAGATAAAATGTGAAAAGTGTTACACTTAAGAATGTGGAGTTTGGGGGCTGGAGAGATGGCTTAGTGGTTAAGAGCACCATCTGCTCTTCCAGAGGTCCTGAGTTCAATTCCCAGCAACCAGACAGTGGCTCATAACCATTTGTAATGAAATCTGGTCTTCTGGTGTCTGAAGACAGCAACAGTGTACTCACATACATAAAATAAACAGATCTTTAAAAAAAGAATGTGGAGTTTTATAAACAAGTGTGGTTTCCTGCAAACAGAGAAATTCATGTTTTTAAATTAAGTTGTATCTTAAATTGCCTGTTCATCTATTCGTTTTGGAGTGTCAGAGATCAAAGTCAAGGCTGCATTGTTAAGCAGGCACTTGACCACTGAGCAGCACCACCAGCAAGGTGTTTTAGGTAAATCACTGTGTTTAGCCTTTTAGCTTTGATAGCTTGATTACAACTGCAGCCTTATGATTTTAGTGATCAGCATAAAACAACTCTTCCAAAGTGGCTTACAGGTACCACCTCTTGAAAAGGCGATAAGCAAAGGCCTTCAGTGTCTTGCCAGGCCTTTTAATTCTGCCTTTGCTGGGTTTCTGCATGGGTATCCTGGATCATCAGCACGCAAACAGGGTCCACTTAATTCCTACCGAAAATTCAAGACTATGTGTCCTGGTGTTCAGGCATCATTAGTTCTCTGAGCCTAAATGCCATTTCATAATTCTCATCAATTGAAACTTGGTAACTGAGTAGGAAACACCTCCAAGATCCTCGCTGCTCACCCACAAGAATATTAAGTGTCCAGTGTAAGCACGAGAATCCAACTGTATCCCTTGGAAATCAGGTGTGGGAGAAAGCACATCCTTGACATTAACATGCTATTGGCGATGCATTGAGCCTGTTATTTCATGCATTCTTTCATCAGTTGTGGTTTGGCGAGTATTTCCACTACAGATCCACTTCTCTAATTAAAGGCTTTAGCATTCGAGTCAATTAGTACTTGACATCTATATTATTTAGTTCCTGAACCCTGACACAAGAGTTCTTTGGCATCTTCCATCTTCTAACATGTGAGTAACACAGCCAGTGACTCTAGTAGTTTTTTGTTCATCTGCCAGGTAAATCCATAGTTTTCCATGCATAATTTAAAAGCTCTATGAATAAATAAAATAAAAATATATTATGAAATGGAATATACTGATGGTAAAATCTGGGAGGTGATCAAAAAGAGTGTAGATCAAAAAGAGGATAAATAAACTACAGAATGGGGAAAAGTAAAAACTAAATAATTGAATATACAACTTCTTTCTAATATACTCACATAATAATAAGCCATAATCAATAAAACATATGTTTGCAAAAGAAGTGAGGAATTACAAATAACTTAGGCAAAAGAAAGAATATATAGCAAAATCTCTGATAATACAGTCAAATTTAGTCTGTTAATCGGATTATTATAAACATCCATATATATGATTCAAAATATATTTTACTTGATAAATGTCTGTAATTTTACCTAATTAAAATATATATTATAGTTGTAAAATAAAACATCCAAGCCAAATCATTTATCTAAGTAGTCAAGTTATCCATTTCCTTTATAGAGTAAGGAAAAGCAAGAAATTAGGAAGGAATACAAAAATAGCTTCTAACATTCTATTAAAATTCAGGAGCCATTACCTGAGTGCATCCACTCTGAGATAATTTCACAAACTGCATCTCTATGACTGCTGTAACTCAAAACTATTTATTCAAACTGTGAAGAAGTATGTGAAAAAGCATATCATAAATTCATTTACACATATTTTTTTTTCGTTTTTTTTTGGGGGGGGTTGGGGTTTTGTTGGGGTTTTTTTGTTTGTTTGTTTTATCGAGAAAAGGATTCTCTGTGTAGCCTTGGCTGTCCTGGAACTCTCTCGGTAGACCAGGCTGGCCTCGAACTCAGAAATCCCCCTGCCTCTGCCTCCCAAGTGCTGGGATTAAAGGTGTGCGCCTGGCTTCATTTACACATCTGAATATACTTTAACAATTAATTGTCTTCAAAACTATGCTTCAAGGGTTGTTTTAATGTTTCTCCTGCTAGTGTTGTATTGACTTTATATAACATATGGTCATGTGGGAAGAAGGAACTTGTTCCAAAAATGCCTCTATAAGGTTGACCTTTAGAGAGGACAGTAGGACTCTTCCTTGACTGAAGATTTATGTGGGAGTGCCCAGATGATTTTGGGTGTTCTACATCTGGTCCTGTGGTCCTGGGATATATAAGGAAACAGACTAAGCAAGCCCTAAGAAGCAAGCCAGTAAGTAGGCTGCCTCGGTTCCTCACCGCACATTCCTGTCTTTCTTCAAGAGATGGCCTCTTGCCTGGAAATGTATGCTTAAATAAAAAGCTTTGTTCCATAAACTGCTTTTGGTCACGGCGTTTTATCACAGCAATAGGAACCCTACCTCAAAGAGAAATTGATTCCAGGCTCAGGTATTGCTGAGACAAATCTGACCGTGGTTTTGGGGATTGCAGTGGCATTTGAACTTTGATCTTGAAAGACCACTGGGTACTCAGAACTTAATGAGCAAGTGCGGCATCTTGGAAGCAAAGAATGGTGAGAGTAATGCAAATAGTGGAGGAGTGGCTTGTGGAGTCTCAGAAAATGGTAAGACTCTAACAGGGCCACTCAAATAATATTATGAGTTAATTATCTATAGTTCAGGCCTGCTGAGGAAGGAAAATAGCTGTTATTAAGAAATTAGACCACTAAAGTGAATCCAATTGACAGAATGTTATGTATGTACAAATCTTTTGCTTTTCTGGGACAGTTGGTGCTGAGCTGAAAAATCAATTGTACTTTAGATGCGACCAGCATCATAAAGACAAAATATCCTTGGAGTGTTTCCTCCTCAGAGTCAGCCCATAGAAGCCATGGTCCAGAAGGGCCCAGATGGCAGTCAAACATGGTAACGTTTGGAAACTTGGAAGCCATTAGCATCACTGGTTTTGAAGTTATGCAGATATCTTGGAGAGAAGTTGAGGCTTGGTTGATGATTTATGTGGGAAAACTGGGACCATTGTGGGTGGTGCCACCCCAGGACATACAGTCCCTGGGAGTATAAGAAAGCAGGCTGAGTATTCGAGTAAGTAGCACGTCTCCATGGGCTCTACTTTAGCTCTTGCCTCCGGGTACCACCTCTGACTCCCTCCAGAGATGAGTATAAGCTGTAAAAATGAAATAATCCCTTTCCTCCCCACATCGAGAATGTGAGCTCTGACATTCTGTCATTATCATTGTACTGAGAGTAAAATCAATTTGCACAGAGTTGTGTATGTCCAAATTTTCTCATAAAATATCCTTTTGACTGAGTTAATCAGTGTTTAATGAGAAATTTCCTATGCATGTATATAACAAGTCTGAGTATATAGATGGAAGATCACTTTTATGCCTACCCTAACAAGTAATTATGAACCCTCCTCCTGCATCACATGCACACACTCTAATAATTATCCGTATTTATTTATGAATCTCCTTCAACCACTGTGAGGAACTGTACAAGGAAATGAAATAGCTGTAAGAAATATCTGTAAACTAGATTTATTGTGTTTAATTAAAACATTATATATGTATATGAGTAAATGATATTTTATGAATTACTCTGTGCTCGAAAGGCTTCCTGGAAAGCCTGATAGTTACTGTGCACTATCCAGAACTCAGAGCTTCTGACTCATCCTGGGAATGTTTACATGCAGAGCAGCCCAAGTAAGCAAAGTGCTGTCACTCCCCTGATTAAAGGAATTGATTTGACTTTAGGAAGAGTGACTTTAATTAGCTGTGCAAATGCCATTAATTCCAATTAATCTTCTCAGACTGTCAAGACAAAAATCCTGGGAGAAGATAAATTGCAGCAAATCAATACAGCCCTTGTTTTTACCAGGAACAGGTGCTTGAGGAAAGAGGAATATCATTAATGGGCATCTATATCAAGAAGTATTTACACAAGACAGTAACTCAATGTGAATCCAGATTATCTAGTGTATGCTATTCGTATATCCCTTAATTGCTTTCAATTCGATGGAAAGTGTTTGTCATAGAGATTTGGAAAATTATTATTATAATTTTATAGTACAACACAAACTCAACTCACCTTAGTTTATGTAAAGATATATGTAGTATGAAATACGTTTACATGTGTTACAGTCTTTCTATGTTATTTGTATCAAATACTAAAAATGTTTACAATATTTTTTAATTTTAGGTTTATGGGTGTTTTGCTGCAGGTACATATGTGCACCATTTCTATGTCTGCTGCCCTTAAAGGCTAGAAAAGAATGTAAGATCCCCTGGAACTAGAATTATGGATGGTTATAAGCCATCATATGAAGGCAAATGAAGCACAGATTATCTGAGAGATCAGCCAGTGCTCTTAACCACTGAGCAATATACCCAGTCCTAAGAAAGGTATTGATGTTAATATGATAACAATTATTAGTAGCTAATAAACATAACCAAAGTGCCACAATAAAGTAACAATGACTGCAAGGAGAGTTTGAAATATGCCAAACAGAGAAGTTTCAATAAGAGCTGTTAATTGTTTTCCTCCTGCTGTAACCAAGGACTTGACAAGAATGACTTAAGAAAAAAGGATTTATATTAGTTCGTGGTTTGAAAAACTGTAGCTAATCATACTGTGGACTGCATTCCGGTAGGAGCATGTGGGTAGTACTACCAACATCTAGGAAAACAGAAAGCAGAAAACAGTGGATAACAGTAGGCAAATCGCTTTCTCTTTTCTCAATTTTCTTTTTCTTTCTTCTTTTTTCCTTCCTTCCTTCCTCCCTTCCTTTCCTTCCTTCCTTCCTTCTTTCTTTCTTTTTTCTCTTTCTTTCTCTTTCTTTCTTTCCTTCTTTCCTTCCTTCCCTTCCTTCCTTCCTTCCTTCCTTCCTTCCTTCCTTCCTTCCTTTCTTTCTTTCTTTCTTTCTTTCTTTTTCACACCAGGACCTTAGGTCATGGTTAGATTGGCTTCATCTCATATTCAGGGTGTATCTTCCCTCTCCCACTAAACATCTCTAAACATGTAACTAATGCTTTACCCAAAAAATGTTTTCTAGGTTATTCTAAATTCAGATTACTGGAAAATAAAGATTAATGATCACAAAAATTAATCAGGGAGCCAAATATACACACATACACATACACACACACAAATGCACACACTCATATGCACACACAAGCATACACACATATATATTCATATATATAATTGCTCATATTAAACAAAAAATATAATAAAAATTCTTGGGTTCATTTATTTATATATTACATAATATAAGCTCTGAGTTCAATTCTAACAAATTTCTTTCTCATTTATTATCCAGCAAGTTTGTGTCTTTCTATTCAGAAAAAAAATATGCAAAACTCATGTCTTGGAGAACTTTGAAACTTTGATGCTTGTTTATCTAGATAATTCCCATATTCTCTCTAGAAAGTAATGATCTATAAGGGGTCAGGGTACCACCATGTAAAGTGTCTTCATCCTATCTGAATCTTGGTAATTGTAACTTTTCTCTAATTTCTTTAATCTGTAGTTCACGATTAGTGTGTAGATAATTTTCTTTTTGTATTCTGGTCATGGTACAGTGCCTAGACCCTAGTGGGCAATTCATACATAAATTCATAATAAATAAATTATTGAACTTTAAAAAACAAATACTTCCTTAATGGTAGTTGCAATGTTAATTTTTGGTAAGGCTATCTCCGAAGCCACATTGTAGCTTTTAAAGGTTCGCTAGAAGACCTCACAAAAACTCAGGAGATCTTCTATACTGATGCTAACTTTTTTATTACAGTGGAAGGATGGGGAAAATGTGCATATGATGAAGATAGACAGAATTCGGGGTCAACTTTAGGAACTCTCCAACAGTGGGAGTTACACTGGAGCACAATTAATTCTCTCAGCAGAGACGTATGACCCTGTATGTGCAAAAGATTGCAAATTGAAGAGAGCTTATAAAAGAGTGGTGGTCTAGAATTTTCTTTTCTTTTGTTTTTACACATAATATTCTTTATTTATTATTTGACAATTTCATACATGCAAACAATGCATCTCAAACTTATGTACTCTTACACATCTACCCGCCCCTTTCACCCACCCTCAAGCGATCTTGTTGGCTTGATCGAATATAGGCAATCATAGCGGCACTGTTTAGTTTATGTAGTGAGTTTATGAGTGTAACTGTCATGTGGTTCCCATCCTCTAGCTCTTATATTCTTTCAGATATGTCTTCTGTGATGCTTCTTATCCTTAGAGTATTGAAGGAGGATTGATACAGAAGTTCCATCTAAAAGTGAGGGCTCGATAGTCATTTATCCTCAGCACTCTGAACAATTATGTCTCTGGATTAATTGCTGTTTGCTATAGAGAAAAGTTTCTCTGGAAAAGGTTGAGGACAGCATTAACCTATGTATGTAAACAAATTTATGTAGAAGACAGTTTAATAGCATGTCTACTTAGCAACTTCATATTAGTAGGTTTCGCCTATTACTTCCTAGCTATGGGATTTTTTACTAGGCTTATAGTACCAGATATGAATTTCTTTCTGTGAAGCAAGCCTCAAATCTGATCTTAAAAAAAAAAAAAAAAACAGTTGGTTATCCCTATGACCTTTGTACCACTATGGCATCAGAGGGTACAACGTGCTAGACAGATTGGTAATTCAGCATGCCAGTGTCACTGCTAAAATATACCACTGATGATTTTTCTCTTTTTTAAAATTTTCTTATTTTTTTTAATTTTCTATATTCATTGTTTACATTCCAAATGATTTCCCTTTTCCTGGTTCCCCCCTCTCCATAAGTCCCATAAGCCCTCTTCCCTCTGCCCATTCCCCAATCAACCCTCTCCCATTTCTGTCCTAGCAATCCCCTACATTGCTGCATAAAGCATTTCCAGGACCAGTGCCCTTTCCTTCCTTCTTCTTGGGAATCATTTGATATGCGAATTGTGTCTTGGGTATTCAGAGCTTCAGGGCTAATATACATTATCAATGACTTCATTCCATGCGTGTTCTTTTGTGAATGGGTTACCTCACTTAGGATGATATTTTCCAGATCCAACCATTTGCCTAAGTATATCATGATTTCCTTGTTTTTAATTGCTGAGTAGTATTCCATTGTGTAAATATACCATATTTTCTGAATCCATTCCTCCATTGAGAGACATCTGCATGCTTTCCAGCTTCTGGCTATTATAAATAAGGCTGCTATGAACAACGTGGAGCATGTGTCCTTATTGCATGCCAGGGAATCCTCTGGGTATATGCCCAGGAATGGTATAGCAGAGTCCTCCGGAAGTGTCATGACCAGTTTTCTGAGGAACCACCAGACTGATTTCCAGAGCGGTTGTACCAGCTTGCAATTCCACCAGTAGTGGAGGAGTGTTCCTCTTTCTCCACATCCTCACCAACACCTGCTGTCTCCTGAGTTTTTAATCTTAGCCATTCTGATTGTGAACATGAGGTAAAATCTCAGGGTTGTTTTGATTTGCATTTCCCTAATGACTAATGATGTTGAACATTTCTTAAGGTGCTTCTCAGCCATTCGAAATTCTTCAGGTGAAAGTTCTTTGTTTACTTCTGTACCCCATTTTTAATAGGGTTATTTGGCTCTCTGGAGTCTAACTTCTTGAGTTCTTTGTATATATTGTATATTAGTCCTCTGTCAGACGTAGGGTTGGTGAAGATCTTTTCCTAATTTGTTGGTTGCCATTTTGTCAGATTGACAGTGTCCTTTGCCTTACAGGAACTTTGTAATTTTATGAGGTCCCATTTGTCAATTCTTGATCTTAGAATATAAGCTACTGGTGTTCTGTTCAGGAACTTTCCCACTGAGCCCATGTGCTCAATGCTCTTCCCCAGTTTCTTTTCTATTAACTTCAATGTGTCTGGTTTTAAGTGCAGGTCCTTGATCCATTTGGAGTTGAGCTTAGTAGAAGGAGATAAGAGTGAATCAATTTGCATTCTTCTGCATGCTGACCTCCACTTGAACCAGCACCATTTGTTGAAAAGGCTATCTTTTTTCCACTGGATGGTTTTAGCTCCTTTGTTGAAGTTCAAGTGATCATAGGTGTGTGGGTTCATTTCTGGGTCTTCAATTCTATTCCATTGATCTACTTGCCTGTCACTGTACCCATACCATGCAGTTTTTAACACTATAGCTCTGTAGTACTGCTTGAGGTCCGGGATACTGATTTCCCCCAAAAGTTCTTTTACTGTTAAGAATAGCTTTAGCTATACTGGGGTTTATGTTATTCCAGATGAATTTGAGAATTGCTCTTTTTTAACTCTATGAACAACTGAGTTGGAATTTTGATGGGGATTGCATTGAATCTGTATATTGCTTTTGGTAAGATGGCCATTTTTACTATATTAATCCTGCCAATCCCTGAGCATGTAAGATTTTTCCATTTTCTGAGATCTTTTTGATTTCCTTCTTCAGAGACCTGAAGTTCTTGTCATACAGATCTTTCACTTGTTTGGTTAGAGTCACACCAAGATACTTTATATTGTTTGTGGCTATTGTGAAGGGTGTCATTTCCCTAATTTATTTGTTAGACTGCTTATCCTTTCATTGAAGGTGCACACAGAATCTCTATGTCCGAACTCAATTATACTCAAAGCACAGATCCCTGAACAAAAAGGTGTATACCATGCATCTTAGTTGTATTCATTGTTTTCCCATGACTGTGACAAAATGCCTGAGAAAAAAATGTCAAGAAAAAAAAAGCTTCTTTGAAACTACTATTTAAGAAAAAAAAAAAACAATCCATTGCAGGAGAGTAATGGGAAGGCATGTGGGGAGTTTTTGGTAAGCCTGTGCCTGCAGTCTGAGAGCCCAGAGCTGAGTGCTGATGTCAGGCAGGCTTTCTGTTTTTCACTTAGTATTGAACTCTAGCCATGGGATTATATGAACCAGATCAGACAGTGGAGAGCAAGGAATACTAGCAGTCAGCTAGATTTCTTCTTTTCTATCAAGATTTTCCCTCCTCAAATTTTTCTACAAAAATCAGTGTGTTTTCTACACTGATTTTAAATCTGCCATTTTGACAATGATGCTTTAGCATCACAATTTCACCCCTTTCCAACTTGATATATCATATCAAATCATAGCATCCCATTGTTGATACCTAAGGTTTTCTTTTCATATGATAATGCAAAATCCCAAGTCAATCTCAAGAAGTCACAATAGTCTTTAACATTCTAAATTCTTTTTAAAATTATAATCTCTCTCTCTGTGTCTCTCTCTCTCTTCTCTCTCTCTCTCTCTCTCTCTCTCTCTCTCTCTCTCTCTCTCTCTCTCTCCATTGTGATACTCATGGTAGTATCTTAACCATGGGTCTATATAATACAAATGAGCAAGTTACATAGTTTCTTCAAACATATAAGAGGTGCAAAATGATTATTTATATTGCAAAGGAGAATGAGATTTATCAAGGAACTTTTGGAGAGTACAGTATACAGTCTCTTTGTTAGGCTGTCTATTCTCCATGCTGGTAGCTTTTTTCCTCAGAGTACTATGACTCTGACATTCGCAGCAACAACCTGAGCTCTCCATTGCAACTCAGCTCACCTTCCCAGGTCTACATCATGATCTCAGTGCCCTTTTGTGGGAATCTGACCCTGCTTCCCGTTGCTTGGCTCCACTGACTTTCTGGAACCATGATACAAGCCTTTGCAACACAATTGCTTTTGCAATTTTTATGCAAGGAAAACAAGTACCATGGAGGCTCTGTTACCAGCTTGAGATATACTGTCTTCACAGTTGTCCTTTCTGTGAACACTGGTAGTGGAATCTGAGAAAGCATTTTCTTAAGCAATTGTTTTCAAGCACTTCAGAGGGAGGGGACCATTTCAGCTCAGGCATTCTTCACCAGGCTGTCTACTTTTGAGAAAATTTGCATTTTCATAAGTTAGAGCCATTGATAGATGGAATCCTGTGCTCAGGGCACCTTTTCTGTTGCCCCAGCACAGAGCAGGATGTTGGCTGTAATGGCATTGATCTCTTCAACAGTAGGAGGTGATTTGTCTGCACTCTCCTGTTCTTCACCTTTGACTTTGTCCATGCCCCTTACTTTACCACACTACATAGCCCTCATCTTCTTTCTCTATATTTATCAGTTTGTCTGAATAAGAGAAAAAATCAGTAGCCATTCCATAGCCTGAATTATATTGTTTTGGAAATTCCACAACCAAACAAATTTATCAATCACGTTTGATTTCAGCATTGCTCAGGTTTTTAGGACATGAGCAAATTAAAGCCAGAAATTTTATCATTCCCAAATAAATCAACTCAATTAAAAACAGAGACCTTATTACCCTTTAAATTTCCATGAGTTTGTGCCTCCCCAGTCTGTATTTCTCTTGGAATGCTAGTCCCCAAGATTTCTACAACTGCTTAGGAAAATATTTTCTCAGATTCAACCACTAAGGTACACATAAAGAACAATTATGGAGACAAAGTATATCTCAAGCTGGAAGCAAAATGGCCAACACCACCTACATGGTCCTTGTTTGGCATAAACATGCAAAAGATCCATTTAGCTTGACTCATAGCACTGCAGGCTGCTCTAACTTCCAGCTCCAAACTCTTCTACATTCCTCCAACAAACCAGTCTAAAAGCCCTAGAACTTATATGGTATGGTTTAATCCAGCTACAGTCACATTCCATGATATAACTTTTAAGTATACTTATGTTCCTAATAACTGTAATAAAATAGCACACAAGAGCAACTACAGAAAGGAAGGAGTTTTTTTTAACTCATCGTTGAACAAGCACCACAGTAACCATAGCAGGGATGTTCTATGGCGGGCACTAGAGACAGCAGGTCACATTGCTTCTATAGTCAGGAGTGGAGAAATAAATTCTAGTGTTTATCTCATATTCTCCTTTAGATGAAGAGCAGGATGAGCCATGTGATGGTGCTTCACACATTCAGGGTAGTCACCCCAAGTTAGATCAACTTTGATTCATAATGTCATCATCCTATCTAGTGGTATGCTTCCATGCTGACTCTGTTCTAGTCAAGTTGTCATAAAGATTATGGTAAATCAAGTCAATATGATAAATTGTTTGCATTTCATCATACTTTGAAAGCATATAAAAACACCTTTAGCATGTAGTGAATTACAAAACTCAGAGACTATATTTAAAAAGTGTGTTTAAAAGAAGATCTCACTTTGAAATATGTAGGATTTAGAAAATTTGGTCTCCTGAGCTAGCCTCTCCACCAGAATCATTCATCATACCTGCATCTGTCTTAGCACTCTGATCACCTGAGGTACAAGGGGCAGCATCACTAAGAACCTCTCTGCTTGAACTCTAGTTAAAGTATAATCAGAATAAACAGATCCCAAGCCTGGGCCTTTGGTTTTGACCCTAGGGAAGCTGACTTACTCATCTACCTAACCTACTTTATTTCTTCTTTCTCCACATGCTCCAAGCAGTTTGTATTTTGTCATTCTAACTGGAATGAAGTGTCCTCCATCTCAGATTTCAATAACTTTCAACTACTTCAAGGACCTTCTCCATTCACCCATCCATGTATTTCAGCCTCTCCTGGTTTTCACCCATAATTACATAAGTCCTCTAGAGTAGCATACTCTGGGAAACTAACATGAGAGCAGTGTAGAAATCTTCCTTCACCTGGTTTACACTGCAGTACCTCAGCTTCATGTCTTACCCTAGCATCACCCTAGTCTGGTTGAGATCCTTTGTTGCTCACATTCCTTCCCACACCCCACACTTTGCTTCTAATATTTAGTTATCCAAATCAGCTTGCTATGTTAGCAAATGTTTCCTAGCTCATCAAAACAGAATTATCAAAAAGTCACTTATCTTTATCATATTATTAATTCCCTCTTAATGTTTGATTTTATTAACATGTATTTACTCAAAGGGTGCTTTAGTCTCCAATCTCTCTGAATTCATCTGATTATATTCTCTCTGGGATGGTTAGTTGTAATTGTTAAACCGACACACTCTAGAATCACCTGACAGTCTCAGTGAATGACTGCTTACTTTCAGGTCAGCCTCAGCACATGTCTTTGGGACACTGATTTCATTGAATAACAAATCATGCAGGTTGGTTCATATTGTTGTTCCTCCTATGGGGATGCAAGCTTCTTCAGCTCCTTTGGTCCTTTCTCAAGAACCTTCTCCATTCACCCATCCATGTATCTCAGCCTCTCCTGATTTTCACCCATAATTACATAAGTCATCTAGAGTAGCATACTCTGGGAAACTAACAAGAGAGCAGTGTAGAAATCTTCCATTTGGGACCTTGTACCCAGCCCAATGGTTGGCTGAGAGCATCCACCTCTGTATTTTTCAGGTACTAGCTAGCAGAGCCTCTTAGGAAGCCAGGAAAGGGGAAAACATTTGAAATGTAAATACAGAAAATATGTAATAAAAAAAAACAAATCATACAGAAGATGTAGGCTGAAAATGTGTGACTCCATTCCTTGGGCTTAGGTCTTGAATTATATTAGAACACAGAGAGGGATTCATTCATTCATTCATTCATTCATTCATTCATTTTTTCATCCATTCTCCATGTTCTTAATTCTATGGTCTTTGACCTGAAACTGTAAGCCAAATAAAGCTTTTTTCCCTTAAAATGGCTTTGTCAGCCATTTATTATCATAGCAACAGCAATGAAACCAGGACACTGCCTTATCCCTCAAGTATACATACACTCCTTTCCATTCCTTTTTCAATTTCATCATTTCCAAGATAAAGACACTGATAACAACTCAGTTGGCTTAGAATTAGGAATTTGTAGAGCAGAGATATACAAAATTATCTATAACTTGATTGCCACTTAAAAATTGTCATTTTTTTACTGTATTTCCTTTGGTTCTTTTAAGGATTTCTAAGACAGAGGCTCTCTCTGTAGCCAATGTTATTTTCCAAGTCACAGAAATCCCCTGTTTCAGTCCTTTGAGTGTTTAAAATCATAGGTCAAAGTTGCCATGTTCAGCATCAAATATAGTGTTCATGACCAGAATCAAATTAATATAAAATACATAGCCACTTTTTCCTACGTTGCTTAATATATGTATCAATACTATCTCTCTTTTTCTGATATTTGATCTTATATAATTCTTTGTAATATCAAGTATGTCCTCACTGTAATGCTTAAGAGGCATAGATCATTTCCAGTTTCATCAATCAGCATCAAAGCAAAGAAGAAATGTATAAGCCTGTCTTTAAAGGAAGCATTATACCTTTAACTGCACTAGCTGATTTTTTGAGTGATAGATTGGTTATAGTTATAAATTCTTCAAGAAAAACTAATTAATATAAAACCATAACAAATAATGAATTTTATTCTGAAAATGTGTTGAAGACACAGACTTTGCAGAAAACAGATCTGATGTTACACCTTGTAACTAAGGATGGAAGTGTTCCAATACATGAAGAATTTATACTTGATATAATAAACTTATGTTCAATAATTTACTTAAATTAACTAAATTAACTAATTAAATAAATTAACTTAAATAGTAAAAAAAAAGTATCTGTTCTTGCTTTCTATAAGAAAGTTAAGAGATTTGTGTATTTAATATTTAATCCAGGCCTTCTCAGTGCTTACTTTTCTTAGCACTGCTGTTTCAATTAGAAATGTGCAAAGAGAAATCAGAATAGGCATTTCTTTTAAGAGTTTATTCATTCCAACTTTTTATTTTTCAAAATCAAAATATGATCACATCAATCATATCATTTTATATTTTCCTTTTCCTTCCTTCAACCCTTGTGTCCCATCATCCACTTGCTTTCTCTCAGATTAATACTCCTTTTCTTAAATTGTTAATACATACATATATATATATATGTATATTTCTAAAATGTAAATACAAGTTCCTATGTTCTGTTCCCCTAATGTTTCTTATATTTGTACAATTTCAGAATTGATATTGGACAGAAAATTGGAAACTCTTGCTTAGGGAAGACTATTGCTCCAACTCTCAAAATTCCTTGGTTTCCTATAGTACCATGTCTAGCTTTGGTGCTCCCCTTTCATGTAATCATGTCTATTGATGCCATTCTTCTTTGGGGTCTTGTTTAATCAGCTATTTGTACAAACTTCATAGGAATAGCTTCCTTGACATTTGTAGGAGCTGTGATTCTACAGAAGATTTTCTGGTACTCTGGTTCTTAACATTTCTGCCCTCACCTTCTTTCATAATGTTCCTGAGCCTTATATGCAGGAGCTACATAGCAGATATAGTAATTGAAACTTGATACCATATGATCACCTGTTTCTTAGATTTTGATTGCTTGTGGTTTTCTGTAGTGGTTTCCCCACAATGCAAAAATAAAACAGTATTTTTAATTAAGTGATGAGAGCTATAACTTACCTGTAGATGTAAGGATAATCATTTAACATGATGTTAGGCATCATACTGGTTCAGTAAAGGATCAGTTCTAGTTTATTCTTTGAGAACTTTGTCGCCCTGGGTAGTTGGGTAGGTCTCCAGTATGAGGCATGATTTCTCTTTTTTATGAGGCCTTAAGTCTAATTAGACAGCTGTTGCTGCTAAAATAGGGCCAGTCTGTTACTTCTAGGGCTGCCATTCCATGACGGTTGCTGTTATAGTTCATAGGAATCCTAGCTACATATGACTAACGATTGTTTCCTTCCCTTGGAAGATTACATTCTACCTTCCCATAACATGAAAGCTAGTTCTGAGAAAGAAGCCTTTCAGATCAAGATTGGATCCATGTTAGATCCAATCTATAGTAGTATGGATGTACTTGAAGCAGTTTCTTAACATACAAATACAGAAAACTCAATTTTCTGGAAAAAAAGAATCCAAGGATAAAGACACTAATTTCAAAGTTGCCAACATTTAAACAATAATCAAACAGAAATAGATAATTTTTCTGAATACATAATAATAATGATTAAAAGATTAATAACACCAAGGATGGACAACTGGGATGAGTGATTGTCAGTATTACTGTATCTAGAATTACCTATCAGACAATTATCTGGGCATGTCAATGATGGCCAATGATCTACATTAGACTGATTGAGGACTAAACGCCCACCTGAGAATGAGTAGCACCATTTTATGGGCTAGCATCCCATACTTAAGACAAAGAAGAAGGTGTACAAGCTAAAATCTTTCTCTTTCTCTGCTCCCTGGCCACGACTGTGATGTGACTAGTTTGGACCACTAAAACTTTCTCACTATGATGAAGCACATGAGCCAAAGGAACCCTTCCTTTCCTAAATTGCTTTTGTCAGCTACTTAACCACAGCAATAGAAAAGTAACTAAGACAATCATTGAAGCATACTATTCTTCGTTAAGGAACTGGAGGTGAATTTCAATTATAGAAAAAAGGATAGGTGAAGAACGTTACCAAGAAACTTAAAATAGCATCACTCAATGTAAACCAAATCCTGAAGGACAGAAAAACCATATTGTTTCCTCAATATAAATACTACAGCTACTATCCAGCTAAAATGGTTCCTTCAATTATGAATTACTGGTTTTTAGGCTTCAATGCATTCAACTTTTGTTGTATTTTACATTCTGAAGAAATGAAACAAGGAATAAAACAGCCATTTTGTAAAGGACTGAATAGTAAACATGAAATGAAGAGAGTTAAGATTTGGAGACAGGATATGTTATTTTTATTATTTTCATTATTTTTAAAGCACAGAAATTAAATGCCGAATACATTTCCTTTGAAACTTTATAAGTTTTTACTTACATATCCCAGAAAGAGACAAAAATGTGCCAAAATTCTCTGGTCCTTATGCGTTCCAATGGCCACACCAGTAGCATCACACTGTAGAACTCCTCTGTTCTGGTTTTGCTTCTTAGATGTTCTTTATCTTAGGTTAGGTTCTTGTAAACTGCATTGAGTTAATATAGTTGTGTCATAATTTTAATTCTCAGCTCTTCTCTCTATTATTCTTAATGCCAGTTGAGAACTTTCTAAAATCCTTGAGAGCTATTACATAGGCATAATTCCCCTGTAAGACTATATAGTGAGTATGGATAATATCTATGAGTTCCTTTTAAGAACCATTAGATATGGATATGTGTATCGATTCTCCCTATCAGAATTACTTATATTACCAAATAAGTATTGAGCATGTAGAATATGTCAGTCACAATTCTGTCTCTGCTTCATATAATTGTTTAAATAATTCTGGGAAGTAGGTGCTATGCTTATCTATATTTCACCGTTGAGAAAATTAAGTAAAATGATTGATTTATAGTGATGTTAATCATACAAACAACAGATGACATTTGTATGAAAGAAAATGTGTATTAAACCAAATATATGCTCATAGATATGGAATATATATTCTTGTTTTGTAGAAAGAAATGCATTTATTAAGGGGGGTTGATAATTACTATCACCTATGAAGCTGCTTTGTTCCACCCATACTTTATAATTAAACAGTATTTGCAAAAGTAGGGAATTTATATCACAATACACATTTTGAAACATTCTTGTTTTTTTAATTTTCTACATTCTTTGTTTATATTCCAAATGATTTCCCCTTTTCCGGTTCACCCCTCCCCATAAGTCCCATAAGCCCTCTTCCCTCTGCCCATTCCCCAATCAACTCCCTCCCATTTCTCTGTCCTGTTAATCCCCTACACTGCTGCATCAGGCCTTTCCAGAACCAGGGCCCTCTCCTTTCTTCTTCTTGGGAATCATTTGATATGTGAATTGTGTCTTGGGTATTCAGAGCTTCTGGGCTAATATCCACTTATCAGTGACTGCATTCCATGTGTGTTCTTTTGTGAATGGGTTACCTTACTTAGGATGGTATTTTTCCATATCCAACCATTTGCCTAAGTATTTCATGAATTCATTGTTTTTAATTGCTGAGTAGTATTCCGTTGTATAAATATACCACATTTTCTGTATCCATTCCTCCATTGAGGGACATCTGGGTTCTTTCCAGCTTCTGGCTATTATAAATAAGACTGCTATGAACATAGTAGAGCATGTGTCCTGATTGCATGCCAGGGAATCCTGTACAAAAATATTATTTTAATTAATAGAATTTTATAAGAAGTAATTTTAATTTGGGTTCGTCCTATTATCATACCATTTTACCCTAACAATAGATTATTTAACTATAGATACATATGAACGTAAATTCTAGATATATTTTTATTAAATAACTTTCTGATTTTTAAATTACATCCCATAATTTTAACATTTGTACTAAAACTACAGAATATGACAAAAAGGAAAAACATATGACTAATACTAATTCTAAAAAAAAGTTTGCACTTAGTTTCTATCATAATTTTTTGCATATCTAACTTCATTTTTATAATGAGCTTTTGTACCTTTTAGGCTATGATTACAACTATAGAAAGTAAAATTTGGCTTTTTAAACAATCAACAAGTATATGAATTTAGGACAAATTATAACTTCCTATAAATTGAGGATGTTCTGTCAGTAACATGAATTAACAAACTTTTAAAATTGATATTGGTATTTGTTCTGGTTACTACATATAAGTGTAGGTCTCACCCCTCATTAAGGAAACTTCTTTTTGCAACAGATGGAGAACATCACAGAACACCAGAACTGATTAAAATGCAGAGTTGTGTTACCCAGCCACAATAGCTATATCTCTAAAACAACTTCTCCACCCAAGGCTCAGGGATCCTTTTGGAATAGGGGGCAGAAAGGGTTTAAGAGCCAGAGGATGAGGGACATTGATGTGAGATTGTGTCTACTGATAAAGTCAAAAGTTACAACCATAAATTCTCACCATCATGACTGCCTAAACATGAGCTAACAGGGTCAATGACAACAAGCATGCCCAATTTGTATGGTAAAAAGTTCACTGGGTCTCAACCTTTACACCAAGAACTACAAGCAACCAAGAATTGACGAACTGGAGAAATAGCTATCCCCAAGGGGGGAAAATAAACACATAAACTAGTTATCAAATACCAAATATCCAGACTTGAATATATAGCAAATGTAACATTATACAGTTGAATAGGGTATGTTTACATTTATAAATTTATAAATATTGTATATAAATATATAGAATTAAATATAACATCTAATTTAAAAAAGCCTAATAATTTAAAACAGAGCATGAGGGGGGTATATGGGAAGATTGTGGGAGGAGAGGGAATGGAGAAATGATATAATCATACAATATTCTCAAAAATAATAAAAAGAATTTTAAAAAGCAATATTGTCATTTCAAAATGCAAGTGAGGGCTAGTGGCTTAGAGATAATATCAGGATAGCATGATGAACCAGTTCCAAATGCCTTAAACTTACATAAGAAGCTAGGCACAGTCATGAATACTTTTGTTGCCCCTGTACTATGGGGAGCAGAAAGAGGAATATCACAGGTTAATTAACCATAGTTTAACTCCGGGTTCAGTAAAGGACTCTATATGACATAAGGTAATAAAGTGGAGACTAAGAGACAGGAAACCTGTTGTACTTCTGACTCTACAAGTGCATGGGCACAATTACTTCCCAACATACATGAAACAAAAAATAATAATACAACATATAAAAGGTGAGTGAAAGAAGTGAGTTGAAAGGACAAATATAGTATGGTGATTAAGTGTATGTACCCCCACACACACATGTGCAATGTTATAGAATTAAAGAATTGATCAATAGAGTCTGAGGACTAGTAGAATGTACTCTTTAGGCAATGACTTAGTCTATAGGCAAAGCAATTATCAAGAGAATTACTTGACCCTGTTGGATCCAGAAATTTTTTTGTTCTCAGTTGTGAAAACAAGATTTCGGCAGGCATGAAGAAGGGCATATGCAACTCCGGAATTCTTGAAGATGAAACAATTGGAGGCAAACATGGCTGCAAGGAGAGAGCTGGGTGTGGAACAGCTGTGGACTCACCAATGCTTCACCAAGATCCATCCCCTCGAGGCCACGTGACCTTAACTTTGTTTCTCACTCCTCTTTTATGTGCTTAGCCTCTCCCACTAACCAGTGCCTGTGCACCATGAGTATCCTCACAAGGCTGCTTTGGCAACTGAAAGTTCTTCTGCACTTTCCATCCAAGTTCAGCTTAGCTAAATCATTCCAGAAAGTACAACGGGAAGTAGATGGTGGAAAGCTGTGTTCATCAGCTTCAGAAGGAGTACACACATAAAAACACAGACATGCTAGGTCATACCTCCCAGAGCTACAGAAGTTAAGGCAGAAATTTAATTAGCAGAACTGGGCTATATATTGGGGACCTGTCTCAAAACAAGAATAAAAATAAAGGATGTATCGTAAAGTCATAGAATTCTTTTTCACTTTGCAAATCATAATTACATGTTTAACATTCCATTCCCCTTGGAAGAAAGTCCAAGCTATAATTTATACATCAGAGCATGTAGATCAGACTGGAGCCAGATCCTGACTTACTGCTTATGCTTTCTGTACTTTCTTGCTGCTAGCTTTCTGAGACATTGGATAAATGACTTAGTCTTCCTTTCGGTCTTCTAAAGAACCCTAAGCCCATAAAGGTACTGGAGCAATTTATGTTCTCTTCCTACAACATTCCACACATCAGTAATTCCTATTCATTATTACTCACTTCAGACCATCTCCAAATCCCAAGAACTCATATCACAATCCCATGCAAAAACAGAACCTTGGTTATGAAATGATCAAATTTCAGAAAAGTCACAGTAAGAAAAGGGGGCACTTACTCCAGTAAAGAATACATGGTTGGAAGTGTGTCATTCTCTGCATGTGCAATAGGTCAGATTACAGTCTTAAGCCTGTGTGCCTACTTTTCCAGAAGCTCATGGAAAGAGAAAGCAGAAGCCACAGTGCCAGATGGTCCAGTGTGGTGCCTGGCAGGCAGTGCCAGGGGGGCTTGGCAACCACAGAAGCAGCATAGATGACCAGCAATCATGCTGACACCTGGCCAGTTCAGTACTGCACAAGTGGTTGTGACACTTGTGCCCAGGAGAGGCAGAGATGCCTGGTGGGCAGACATTTCCTAGCCCAGGCAACAAGAGCAATGTCTGACAGATGTCATATGGTACCTGACTGGGCTTGTCAAAAAGCACACGTGACCTGGGAATCAGTGGACTGGGATTCTCCCTCCATGTTTCACACATACACTCAGCAGGGAGTGACAGTCTGTAGCTAAAAGGTTAGTCACTCAAAAAAGGGGGGGGGAGACAAAAGGTATTTGAAGCCCTTAATCTCAGTTTAAAAAAAAAAAACTCAAAATATAAGAGGTGACATGGGGTTTGAAAAGCAACTCTACTTTCACAAATGGATAAGTACTGCACCGTGCTTTGTCATCAAAGTCTGGGAAACCTAATGTGGGCAAAGAAGAAGGAGGTAATTAACAGAGAGACACAGAAAGCTGCACATCAAAGGCCAGAATGTGATTAAAAGTCATGAATGTGTAATGAATCCAGCAAGCATAATGGCAGGATATTCTCCATTAATCTTTGATGTAAAATACTATATTGAAGATGGCTTTGAATTTGAGGTTTATGGAAAACACACAGGGTTGTCATCAGGATTCTGGATCATACACAGCTTCCTTTAGGACAAAGACCTTGCAACTCTGCACACCCTTCTTTTGATGTAATGAGTATTTTCAGAGCATTTAGATGACAAAGCAAAGTGGGCTGGCCTTACCACAGCCTGAATGGAGGAGCCTGACTTTCTATCCATCCACAGCATCCTCCTCCCACAGCCCTGAATTAATGTGCTGTGCGGTAAATTATGGTAATGGTTATTTCAATCACAATGTTAGAGAGTCACTTTCAAAACAAATAGACATCGGCTTTTCTCAAAACTCAGACTTAATTCCTTTATTTACAGTTCTATACCAGAAGTAAATACAACCAATAAAAGCTGGTGATATGAAGTGCATGTTTAAGTAAATAGTGGGTGAGTCTGGCCTGGTGAGACTTCTATAATCTATACTTCCTGATTAGTAGTGGCTGTAAACTCTATATTTCAAAGCGTCCACTTACTGCTTTCATTTTGGATTTTATTTTCCAGAAGAGAGATGCAGCTCTGTTATGTGTGGATACAAGCATTTTTAACATAATAGTTCCTTGTGATCTGTCTTAGTAAACAACTTTTCATAAGCACAGAGTCTGCTTTCTGCTGGCATGTTCTGTTAGGAAAATTTAAAGACACAAAGAGTTCACTCATCAATGAAAATGCTATATTGAAAATTTCAAATGAGGCTGCATCGTAAATGCCCTTATATTCAAAAGGAAAAAGAAATGAGTAGATTCTTAACAGTGGTCTTATATCAAAAGCTGTCGCAGGCGGTGGTGGCACATGCCTTTAATCCCAGCACTTGGGAGGCAGAGGCAGGCGGATTTCTGAGTTCGAGGCCAGCCTGGTCTACAGAGTGACTTCCAGGACAGCCAGGACTACACAGATAAACCCTGTCTCAAAAAAAACAAAAAAAAAAAAAACTGTCAAAACTTGTGCTAGTTCTCAAAGACTGTCTTTTCAGACACAATAACAAAGTGAATGTCCTATCATAACATGTGTGCAGAAATACAATTATGGTCAAAGTCTCCCAAACTTCCTAAATAGAACACCAATAGGACAAGGTGCTAATATAGTACCCCTAGGAAACTTCCTGTTTAGGTCTCAGTGGAAGAGGGTATGCCTAGTCCTGCTGTAACTAGATTTCCCAGGACAGGGGAATATTCAAGGTGGGCTTGCTCTTCTCTATGGAGAAGCTGAGGGAGCAATGTAGAGGGTAATTTGTAAGGGTGGGACTGGGAGAAGAGGAGGGAGGGGTCTGCAATCAGGATAAAAAGTTAATAGATCAATAAATTAATTACTACAAAAAGAAATCAAGAGATAGCAAAGTTAAAGTGAGTGGAGGTTACAATTATATTATTTTCTTATTATTTAATCTTTATCTTTTTTTACAGTCCAGTCATTATCCCTCCTTACTGGTCCATCCTCTGACTATCCCTCAGCCCAAGCCTCTTCTCCCATCTCCAAGATGTTTCCACTCCCCCACCCCAAGTCCAGCAAACATCCCCACTCCCTGGGGCCTCATGTCTCTCCAGAGTTAGGTGCATCATCTCTCACTGAGGCCAGACCAGGCAGTCCTCTGTTCAATATGTGTTGGAGGCCTCATATCAGCTAGTGTATGTGGCTTGGTTGGTGCCTCAATGTCTGAGAGAGCTCTGGAAGGGGTGGGTCCAGATTAGTTGAGACTGCTGATCTTCCTGTGGGGTCATTCTCCTCCTCAGCTTCTTCCAGCTTTTTCTTAATTCAACCACAGGGGTCCCCGGCCGCAGTCCAATGGATGGATGGAAATAGCTGTATTTTTCTCAGTCAGCTGATTGTTGGGTCTCTCAGAGGGCAGCCATGCTAGGCTCCTGTCTGCAAGTACACCATAGCATTCATAATTGTGTCGGGCCTTAGGTTCTCCCCTTGAGCTGGATCCCAATTTGGGCCTGTCACTGGACCTCCATTCTCTCAGGGTCTTGTCCACTTTTGTCCCTGCAGTTCTTTTATTTACCTTTTCTTTTCTTTTTTTTATTGGATATATTCTATATTTACATTTCATTTCCATTTTTCTGGTTCCCTAACCCCCAAAGGTCCCACAGGCCCTTTTCCTTCTCCATGATCCCCCATCTACCCTTTCCCACGTCCCTGTTCTGGTATTCCCCTACACTGATGCTTTAAGACTTTCCAGAACCAGGGTCCACTCCTTCCTTCTTGTCGGACATCATTTGGTATGTGGATTGTGTCTTTAGTGTCCCAAGATTCTAGGCTAATATCCATTTATCAGTGAGTACATACTATGGGTGTTCTTTTGAGACTGGGTTGTCTCACTTAGTATGATGTTCTCCAGCTCCATCCATTTCTCTAAGAATTTCATGAATTCCTTGTTTCTAATGGCTGAATAGTACTCCATTGTGTATATATACCACATTTTTTGTATCCATTCTTCCATTGAGGGACATCTGGGTTCTTTCCACTTCTGGCTATTATAAATAAGGCTGCTATAAACATAGTGGAGCATGTATCCTTATTGCATGCTGGGGAATCTTCTGGGTATATTCCCAGGAGTGGTATGGCTGGGTCCTCTGGAAGTATCGTGTGCAGTTTTCTGAGGAACTGCCAGACTGATTTCCAGAGTGGTTGTACCAGCTTGCAATCCCACCAGCAGTGTAAGTGTGTTCCTCTTTTTCCACATCCTCGCCAACACCTGCTGTTTCCTGAGTTTTTAATCTTAGCCATTCTGACTAGTGTGAGGTGAAATCTCAAGGTTGTTTTGATTTGCATTTCTCTAATGACTAATGATGTTGAACATTTTTAAGGTATTTCTCAGCCATCCGCATTTCTTCAGGTGAAAAGTCTTTGTTTAGCTCTGTACCCCATTTTTGGATGGGGTTATTTGGTTTTCTGGCATCTAACTTCTTGAGTTCTTTGTATACATTGGATATTAACCCTCTGTCAGATGTAGGGTTGGTGAAGATCTTTTCCCAATTGTTGGTTGCCAATTTGTTCTTTTGACAGTGTCTTTTGCCTTGCAGAAACTTTGTAATTTTATAAGGTCCCATTTGTCTATTCTTGATCTTATAGCATAAGCTATTGGTGTTCTGTTCAGGAACTTTCCCCCTGAGCCAATATCCTCCAGGGTCTTCCCTAGTTTCTTTTCTATTAATTTTAGTGTATCTGGTTTAATGTGGAGGTCCTTGATCCACTTGGAGTTGAGCTTAGTACAAGGAGATAAGAGTGGATCAATTCTCATTCTTCTGCATGTTGACCTCCAGTTGAGCCAGCACCATTTGTTGAAAAGGCTATCTTTTTACCACTGGATGTTTTCAGCTCCTTTGTCGAAGATCAATTGGTCATAGATGTGTGGGTTCATTTCTGGGTCTTCAATCCTATTCCATTGATCTACCTCCCTGTCACTGTACCAATACCATGCAGTTTTAAACACTACTGCTTTGTAGTATTTCTTGAGGTCCGGGATACTGATTCCCCCAGAAGTTCTTTTACTGTTGATGATAGTTTTAGCTATCCTGGGTTTTTTGTTATTCCAGATGAATTTGAGAATTGCTCTTTCTAACTCTATGATGATCAAATTGGCTTCATCCCAGGGATGCAGGGATAGTTCAATATATGGAAATCCATCAATGTAATCCACTACATAAACAAATTCAAAGAAAAAAAAACACATGGTCATCTCATTGGATGCTGAAAAAGCATTTGACAAAATTCAGAATCCTTTCATGCTAAAAGAACAGGAATTGAAGGCTCATACCTAAACATAGTAAAAGCAATTTACATCAGACCGGTAGCCAACATCAAAGTAAATGGAGAGAAACTTGAAGCAATCCCACTAAGGGATTAGACAAGGCTGCACCCTCTCACCATATCTTTTTTTTATTTTCTATATTCTTTGTTTACATTCCAAACACTTTCACCCTTTCCAAGTCCCCCACACACACTCACTCCTCTTCTCTCTGCCCCTGCACTTCTTTTAAACAGGAACAATTCTGGGTCAGAGTTTTTGACTGTGGGATGGCAACCCCATCCTTCTACTTGATGGCCTGTCTTTCTCCCGAAGTTGGACTCTACAAGTTCCCTTTCTCCACTGAAGAGCATTTCATCTAAGGACCCTCCCTTTGAGTCCTGAGAGTCTCTCACCACCCAGGTACATTCTGGAGGGCTCCTCTACCACTTACCTCCCAAGGTTGGCTGTTTTCATTCTTTCTGCTGGCCTTCAGGGCTTCAGTCAGGTTTCTTCCTCAATACCTGATTATGTTTCCACTCCCTGTCTCTTCTCCTACCCAGGTCCATCTCTCTCTCTCTTCCCCTGGTTATTGCTTTCTTCCTCCCAAGTGGGATTGAGGCATCCTCACTTGGGCCCTTTGGCTTGTTATCCTTCTTGAGTTCTGTGGATCTCTGCATCTGTCTTCATCAGTTGCTGAATGGAGCCTCTCTGATGGTAATTATACCAGGTTCCTGTCTGCAAATATATCAGAATATCATTGGGCATCATTTCTTTAGTTTTTTTTTTTCAGCCAGAGTGTTTGATTTTATCCTACATCTTTGGGTCACCCCGCCTCTGGTTTCTGGTTCTCCAGGCAGGAATGGGCTCCCTCTTGTTTCATGTGCCTCAAGCTAGACCAGTCATTAGTTTGCCACTTCCATACACGGACAGGAACAGAAGGGATAGGGTATGAGGAGGATAGAGGGTGATAGTTCTGGTAGAAAACTGGAATTGGGAGTGATGGGCAGGATTCAGGAGCAAAATAGAAATTTCATGCAATGGAAAGTCTCAGGAATCTATTAGCATGACCCTAGGTAAGATTCCTAGTAATGGGAGAGAGCATGAACTGGCCATCTCCATATCGAGGCAAGATTTTCAGTGGAGGAATTAGGACACTAACTCAGGCCCAAGACCTTCTGCCTATTATTTGTCTTGCCAGAACAACTTGAAACCAAGATGCACTCATAACACAGTTAAGAATATTGGTTCACATTGAACCTAAAATGAATGGGCATCAGTCCCAAGTAACCCATCATGGAATCGACATTTAGACAAAATAGATTAATTTGTCCCCTATCAATTTTGATGTAAACAAACCAAACAAAATAAACTGTGGAGCTTCTGCTTCATGTTTTTATCACTCTTGTTCCAAATTTGTCAAAATTACATTACAATATAAAATAACTCACATATAAAAGTCTAATAAAGAGATGCTTAATTTGAGAATAAGTAACATGAAGTTTTGCATAAAAATTCATGTGTGCTCACACATAGACATCATAAGGCACGCACGCATGCACACAAATCACTCAATCTTTATGGGATTAATATGACTCTACAGTAGTAAAACTGAAATCACTAGAGTTAAGCTCATTTTTCGCTCTTACAGCACAAATTATATAAAGCTAGTTTTTATTCACAAGGAGGATTTCAACTGAAAAACTACATCACAGACATATCACATGTCTGCAACACTTATAATACAATATTGATTACTTGAGATTTTCTCCCCTAATAAAACACTTTGCTCAGTGTATTAAAGCAAAGATAAAAGAAATCCCATCTCAAGCTTATTTAATCTATTTGAAGTACTGTTTTCATGGGGCAAAATGTGTCAGAATTGTGATTTTCTTGCTGAATTATTGTATTCCCTAAATGCAATGTTAGGTCATTTCTTTTATAATCTATCATGTATAAAAGATAATAGCAAGTAAAACAATGCATGCAGAAGTGCCAAAACTATCTTCATCTATAAATTATGTAAAAGACCTGACAACAGATATTTCTCTGTCTCCATCCCCTATTTCAAACTGTTCTTTTGAACCAAACGTTTCTAGATTAAAAATTGGCAGCTTTATTATTGAGTGTTAATCACTTTCATTGTGGCTCCTTCCCAACTGCACCTATGTCTGTGTTTTACACAAACAATGAAAACCTGTTTTGTGCTGAAGCAGGTACCACTGACTGGGAAGAGAAGGTCACGGGGTTTATGCATAGACTTCATGATCCTATGTAGATAGTGTAACTTGACACCAAATAGTTGGCACCAGATGTCCAGGGAGCCCCAAAGTAAACCGTGGCATATAACGCTTCTTGGCAACTTGCTTCTTTTGTGTAAATCTGTAATAATATACCCTTGAGCTCCTGGACCTTACCCTAACCCTTCACCTTCAATGCCATCCTTCCTGTTTATGTCTCTCTCTAGGCCTGGGAACCTATGTACCAGTCTGCCTGTGTGTCTATGCCCACCTATGTGTGGCCCAGATGGCTTGAGCCAGAGTGGTTGCCAGTGGCTGTTGGAGGCTTCACACCTACTGCTCTGTGTCCTGGTAAACAAAGCCTGGGCTATCTGTTGCGTATCAACACTCTATGCCTGTGATTCTTATCTTCTCTTCAAGATCTTAGCCTCTTAAAATCCTGCTCTTTACTTCTTTAACCCCATTTTTCCTTGGCAAGTACTGCATGCCCATTTCTTATTCAGCACTAATTATTTAAAAACTGAGCACCATGAATGCCTGTCTGCTAATTGCTTGTAGTTCCTGCTGCTTTGTTTGAACTGATCTTAGTAAGGTATGCAGTCATGCTCAAATTTCTTAACCTGTGGTCCTCCTTCCTTTCCAGATTTTGTTTGGAGTTCAATCAAGAACCTGAATTGGAATATATAATTCACGCAAATGTGTGAATCAAGGCAATGTCAAACAAAAATGAAGAAAATGTGAAAGGTTGACACTGTTAGTATGGCTGTTCCATCAGAGGTTCTGCCAGCACCTGACCAATATAGATGCAGATATGCACAGCCAACCACTGGACAAGCCCGGAGACCCCAATGAAAGAGCTAGGGGAAGGATTGAAGGAGCTGAAGGGGATTGCAACCCCATAGGAAGAACAATAATATCAACTAATTGGACCACCTATAATTCCCAGGGACTAAACCACGAACGAAAGAGTACACATGAAGGGATCTACGGCTTCAGATACATATGTAGCAGAGGATAGCCTTGTCTGACATCAGTGAGAGGGGAGGCCCTTGGTTCTATGGAGGCTTGATGGCCCAGCATAAGGGAATGCTAGAGCAGTGAAGCGTGAGTGGGTGAGTGGGTGGAGGAGCACCCTCATAGAGGCAAATGAGAGAGGGGAAAGTGAATATGGGATATGGAGTTTGTGGAGGGGAAACTGGGAAGAGGATTAACATTTGAAATGTAAATGACTAAAATGATTAATGTAAAAAAAAAAAAAAAAGGAAAGCCCCAGTGTTGCTACAGACCTGAGTGGAAGTAAGCAGAGAATAAGGCAGCCCAGTACAGTGGAAAAGAAACTCATTCTGCCCCTTTTGGACTGCACAGAACTTGGACTTTAATCAGTGAAATGGGGAAAATCTGAAGGAATTGAAATAAAATTTATAGCCACAGGCTCTTTTCTGCCCCCAGCACACCAGGAAAAAAAACAGCTAAATATTTATGTAGAAAAGGTTGATGTAATCAGTATTTGTTAGAAGTCCTTCTATTTACAGAAAAATGACAGTGGGTGTGACTGAGTAGGAATCTCATATCTGCCGTGGGTCTTATAACTTTTAAATAAGCACAGAGGACAAAGTGAAAGCCTCGACCCATGTAAGACCGTTTAGCTCATCTGTTTACTATAGTTCTTGAAAAATTGAGTGTATACTGATTTAAGACTATTAAATTATTATTTTCAACATATTTATATCTTTTGATTATAATGAAAAGGACAATGGACTGAGATTTGAAGATTTCAGGGGGCAGAAGAGGCAGCTCAGCAGTTAAGAGCATTTACTCCTCTTTCAGAGGAGCCAAATTCTGTTCCAAACACCCTTGTCTGTCTATTAGTTCACAATCAACTGCAACTCCAGTTCCAGGGAATCCAGGGGATCCAAGGGATCGCCTGACCTCTGAAGGCACCAGCAAACACACATGTGTGCACGCACATGCAAACACACACAAAAACACACACACAGAGACAGATGATAGAGACATAGATAGGTAGATAGATAGATAATAGACAGATAGATAGATGATAGATAGATAGATAGATAGATAGAAGATAGATAGATAGATATTATTTATGAAGACTTGAGTTTATAGTTTTATTTTTACAATCTTCCTGGCTTTATTTATCAAAACACATCTATTTTTTGTGAGGCAGTTTTTTAGACAACAAAATGGTACACGTACACACTATAGAAAATTCCAATTATATCTTTTCTGCTGAAATGATCCATGCTGTGATCTGGAGATTTTCGTGTTTTGTCTCCATCTACAAAATGCGTTATTTGGCAAAAACATACCCTCCATTTAAAGCTGCATTTGAGAAATGAAATCCATCTCATGTTCAAATTTACATAAATTTTCTAGCAATACTATGCAATGAAAAGACAAGCAACACTATTGATAAACTGTTCCCACCCAGAAAATTCTGGATAGACTTAGAAAAATTTATCCACTTGTGTTTTATTATATACACAATTAATTTTTCCTTTCCTCATTTTCTGTGAAGAAAAATACACTTTCCATTTCAATTATTTCTCATAGAAATCATTGTTGCTATGAATAAATGTGTGGTCCCTTTGGAGAGTTTTTAAATGGAATTGATCTTTACAGAGAAATAGCAACTTTCTCGCTAAAAATCCATATAACAAAAGTGTATATCCTGAAAGCTTTTTTCTTCATACTGCCACAGTAGTGGGCTAGGTGACATTATTGACTTTTCTTTCTTACATTTGTAAGGGAACTCTGGACACTCAATAAACACTTGTTGATGGATGACTTGAAAATTCTGATTCTAGCTTAAAGAAAGCACACAAGGGCTATTTATCACCTTTATTCATAGAACTATACAGTTTCTCTTCCTTTGTGTACTGCTTACAAATCGATTTTAAAGATAATCATGTTCAAAATACAACTTCACTCTCAAGTTTTTATATTTACATGTGTGTCAAGTAATTATAATATTTCTTTACTTGTGTAGATAGAGTCGTAGAAGTAGATGAAGGGGACAAAAGTGATGGCCATGACCTGCTCTTCCTGGTGTCATATTTCAATCTGCTTTTAAAATTAACTTTGGCTGAGTGCAGTGATACACACATGTAATCCTAGGATTTGGGAGACAAAGACAGTTAGATCCTCACAAATTTGAGGTCTTTCTAGTCTATATAGTACAATTGAGACCAGTAGAGATATAGAAGATGACATTGTTTCAAATAAACACATACATACACATATACCTATATACATAGGTTATATGATTCATGTTATTATTCAGTCTAAAAAGAAGTAGGCTATCATCTATATTCAGTGTAATATGTTCATTTCTCTTTTCAGTTTATTAAATCATTTACTGGAAAACATTTGAAGTAAACTCTATGAATAATTTGTATCTCCTACAAATAGGTAGGTTTTGTATATGGTAATAGGTAGGTAGGTTGTATATGGGTTTTGTTAATGTCAAAATGAATATTAACACAGTACCACTTTTATAATACCAAAAATAAATATTGTAAATGTGTCCATTGCACTCAAGATTTTTATATAAGCTAGTAGGATATGATATTTTCAAATGTTATACTAAGACAAGCATGCATACAGATAATAGATGATTAGCTAATGATATATCAATAATAATAATATATATAATAATATATAGGTGATAGACAGATAGATAGATAGATAGATCATAGTTAGATCAAAGACCTCAACATAAAACCAGATGCACTGAATCTAATAGAAGAGAAAGTGGGAAATAGCCTCAAATGCATTGGCACAGGGAAATTTTTCTGAAGAGACCACCAATAGGACCAGACTCTGAAAACAACAATTGACAAATGGGACCACATGAACTGTAAAGGTTTTGTAAGGCAAAAAAAAAAAAAAAATACTGTCAATAGGATAAAATGTCAACCTACAGCCTGGAAAAAGATCTTCACTACATCCAACTGAGGGTTAATATCCCCCCCCCCAAAAAAAAACACAGAGAATTCAAAAAGTTAGACTCCAAAGAAAACAAAACAAAACAAAACAAAACAAAACAAAAAACAAAAAAAAATCCAATTAAAAATTGGATTAACAAAGAATTCTCAACCGAGGAAACTTGTATGGCCGAAATTTAAAGAAATGTTCAACATTCTTAGACATCAGAGAAATGCAAATCAAAATGACCCTGTGTCTTAGTCAGGGTTTCTATTCCTTCACAAACATCATCACCAAGAAGCAAGTTGGGGAGGAAAGGGTTGATTGAGCTTACAGTTCCACACAGCTGTTCATTACCAAAGGAAGTCAGGACTGGAACTCAAGCAGGTCAGGAAGCAGGAGCTGATGCAGAGGCCATGGAGGGATGTTCCTTACTGGCTTGCTTCCCCTGGCTTGCTCAGCCTGCTCTCTTATAGAACCCACAAATACCAGCCCAGAGATGGTACCACCCACAAGGGGCCCTTCTTCACTTGATCACTAATTGAGAAAATGCCCCACAGCTTGATCTCATGGAGGCACTTCCCCAACTGAAGCTCCTTTTCCTATAACTCCAGCCTGTGTCAAGTCGACACACAAAACTAGCCAGTACACCCTGAGATTCTACCTCTCACCAATCAAAATGGCTAAGATCAAAACTCAAGTGACAGTACATGCTGGCAAAGATGTAAAGAAAGAGAATACCCCTCCATTGCTGTTGGGATTGCAAACTGGTACAACTAACCATGCTGGAAATCAATCTGGCAATTTCTCAGAGAACTGGAAATAGTTCCACCTGAAGATTCAGCTATACCACTCCTGGACATATACCCAAAAGTTGTTCCACCATACCCCAAGGACACATGTTCCATCCACTCTATTCATAGCAGCTTTATTCATAATAGCCAGAAGCTGGAAACAACCTATTTGTCCCTTAACCATAGAATGGATACAAAAAAAAGTGATTTATTTACGTAATGAAATACTTCTCAGCTATTAAAAACAAGGGCATCATGAATTTTGCAGGCAAATAAATGGAACTAGAAAATATCATCCTTTATGAGGAAATCCAGGCTCAAAAGGATATGCATTGTATGTGCTCACTACTACGTGGATATTAGCCAAAAAGTTCAGAACACCCAGGATGCAATTCATAAACCATATGAAGTTTAACGAGAAGGAAAGCCCAAATGCTGATGCTCAACCCCATTAGAAGGGGGAATAAAATAATCACAGGAAACAAAAGGAAGGATGGATTGGGTGGGAAGGAAGGGGGAGGGGAAAAGGGAGGGTCAAATATGGGGGGAGATAGGTGAGAGGCCCAGAGGTCCAAGAGAATGAATGGAAATAACAGCTGAGGGGGTGGAGTGAAGGGGAAACCTCTAGAAAGTCCCAGAGGCATGGCATGTGAGAGGCTCCCAGGACTAAATGGAGATTACCTTACCTGAAATGCCCAACAGTAGAGAGATGGAACCTGAAGAGACCAGCTCCAGTAGACAGATAAGACCTCCAGGGGAAGGATGGAGACACCAAGCTACCTTCAAAAATTTTAACCCAGAATTGTTTCTGTCTAAAAAAAAAAAAAAAAAAAAAAAAAAAAAAAAAAAAATGGAAGGACAAAAATGGAGCAGAGACTGAAGGAAAGGTCATCCAGTGACTGGCCCAACTTGGGATCTATCCCATAGGCACACACCAAATCCCCGACACTATTTTTTATGCCATGTTGTACTTATAGAAAGGAGCCTAGTATGGCCATCTGCTGAGAAGCTCTACCAGCAACTGACTGTGACCAATGCAGACACTTAAAGTCAAACAGTGGACTAAAATCAGGGATCCCGATGGAAGAGTTAGGGGTAGGATTCAATGAGATAAGGGGATGGCAACCTCATAGGAAGGCCAACATTTCCAACTAACGTGGACCCCTGGTAGCTCCCAGAGACTACACCACCAACCAAAGAACATACATGGGCTGGTCTGTGAACCCCAGCACAGATGTAGCCTTGTCTGGCCTCAGTGGGAGAAGATGCACCTAATCCTGTAGAGACTTGATGCACCAGGGGAGGGGGATGTTCGGCGGGAAGGGGGGAGTTAGGTGGGTGGTGGGTGGATGGGAGAGCACCCTGTCAGGAGAAAAGGGGATGGGGTGGGGTGAAGAACTCTAGGAAGGGGTATTGAGGAAGGGAGCAACATTTGGAATGCAAATAAATAAAATAATTCTAATAAAAATATTTATTTCTGAAAATAAATACCTAAAATAAAATAAAGAAGCAGAATATTTTATTGACCTTAAACAAATAATATAAACTGATAATTTAATCTTAAAATAAATTGATTTATTTTGAATGTGAAAATAATTTATAAAGTGAGTCGTGTATTCATCTCCTTTTTTCTAACTTAAGAATTTAATATCAATTTAATGTCCAAGGTGCATGGTTTTATTGATCTACAAATCTACTGATGCTGTATACAATTATTTTCATTTTGTTTCTTTCTGCTTTGCTTTTTGTTGTTGTTTTGTCTTATTCCTTTATGACTTCCTTGTCCATCTGTATTAGTCAGAGTTCTCTAGAGTAAAACAACTTATAAGATCCCTCTCTCTCTCTCTCTCTCTCTCTCTCTCTCTCTCTCTCTCTCTCTCCATATATATGTATGTAGATTTAAATGGGTGATTTATAGGTTGCAATCCAGCTAAAGCAACAATGGTTAGCTGTGAATGGAAAGTCCAGTAGTTGCACAGTCCAAAAAACTGAATGTCTCTTCTAGTCTTCAGTATATGCTGGAATCCTGAATAAGTGGGCTCTAGTGCCAGTGAAGAAATGGTTGTGCTAACAAGGCTAGGGCAAGCAGGCAAAGAGTGAGTTTCCTTTATCTATGTCCTTATATAGACTTCTAGCAGATAGTATGGCAGGTCTTCCCCCATCAAGATCTATATCAAAGGCATGTATCCTCCCACCTCAAAGATGTGGATCTGAAGTGAATTTACCTACTTCAAACCAAACAAAAAAATAATCACAGTATACCTTCCACTTCTGGATTGCGGTTTATTCCAGAGGTACTCAAACTGATAACCAAGAATATCTATCACATCTATCACACCATCCAACCCTAATTTGTTACATTTTAATTTTGATACTAACTTTTCCCTGTCAATCAGGTTCTTGGCTCTGCTTCTGTTTTTGATTAATACTGTGACTTTATTGTTTCTCTATCATTGTGTTAGCAAGTATTTATAACATTACCATCATTACTACTAGAAACATTTTTGTATCTATATATCTTCACATTTTTTATACCTCTGTTGGCTAGATAATAATATATAAGTATGAATAATCATTTTTTTCTCTCTTGACAGAAATATTGCATCTTGGTTCACACAAAAGGATTCACCAACCATCGTACCGTAGAGAACAATGCACTTGAAGTTATGCTGAGATGAGTTCTAATCCAATCCCTGGGAGCTGGCAAACTTTGCCAGTTATCATAATCCATAATTGCCACAAATATTCATAAACTAGAAAAGTAATATAATGCAAGTAATTATTCTGCTTTGTTCCCAATTATTTCAGCTATTTTAACTAATTAAATATTGTTTACTTAAAGAATTTATAGCATTTTTGTCATATCCTCTTCAGTGGATATTAAGTCTACTGCATGTATCTGGAATAAGAGATCACATTTTGATATTAAAAATAGTTGTTTTTATTTGAGTTTTGAAGTAAAAGTGAATTATAAGCAATCTGTGATTTCAAGGAGTTTAAATTTTACTGAAGGGAAATATTGAGACTGAGCATACATCCTGTTATAATGAGAGTGCCTGATAATATTCAGAGAGGCATAAATATGTTAATCCAATCTAGAGAGTTTTAAAAGTCTTTCTGGCTCTTTAAATTAAATAGATGTACAATATACCACATAAGTATAAATCCAGTTGGATTTTTACTTAAATTCAGTATCTGTCAACATATTTAATACCTATTCTTTTGCTGAATAATGCAAATATTAACAAACTATGGCCCAGTTTTCCTACTTGGTAATCATTTGTTCGCCATTTACAGCTATTCTAAATAGTGATTTATATATGTAGTGTGAGCAAAGCTATGCATGAGGAAATATGAAATATTTACTTTCTGGCAAAATTTGATTGAAACTTTGATGCCCCACATTCTAGTCACATTAATCATAAGTGTTAACTTGAAATTCCTATTTGTCTCAACAGGTCAGTGTTTGTGGTTGTCATAGCAGCTCTCTGTGGAACTGGTCTCATTCTCCAGAGCTTCTTCCTCTGATCTCTCTCAGCAAATAAGAACAATTGCCACAATTATTTCTGTCCATTTAAAAATGGTCAAACAATTGTCCCTTTTTCTTTCAGTCTTTGGCTGCCTGAACTAATTTACACCTGAAGCTTAATTAGTTCCCTAACTGTCTATACTATAATTTGTTTTAACAATCCTTAGGGGGGAAAAACTTGTAATTTCTTGAAAGAAAGACAAGAACAATCCTTTCTATGCCAAAATATATAGGATTCTTGAAGTAAACCTATAGCCTTACCACCAGAATATGCACAAGACAATGAAAATAACCCAAAATTCTTCATCATTAAGAAAACAAACATGAGGGAGGTTCCCAGGAGTCAATGTGGGTGGCCTTAACTGAGATGCCTAACAGTGGGGACATGGAACCTGAAGAGGCCACTTCCTGTAGCCAGGCAGGAAGCCCAGTAGAGGAATAAAGGACTCCAACCCACCCACCAAACTTGTGAGCCAAAATTTGTTCTGTCTAAAGAAATTCAGGGATGGCACACAGACTGAAGAAAAGGCCAACCAATAACCAGCCCAACGTGAAACATGCCGTGGACAAACACCAATTCCTGACATTATTAATGATACTGTTATTCTTGCAAACAGGAACCTAGCATATCTGTCCTCTTAGAGGCTCTATCCAGCAGGTGACTGAAACAGATGCCGAAAACCCACAGCCAAACAATGGACAGAAGTCAGCAGATCCTTTGACTGAAGGCCCTGAAAGGAATTAGAAATTTCACAGGAAGACAAATGGTGGCAACTAACCTGGACCCCTGGGAACTCTGAGGACTGAACCACCAACCAAAGAGAATCCGTGCTCTAGATAGAGGACTCCAGCACATGTGTAGCAGACACACAGCTCAGTCTCTATGTGGGTTGTCCAACAACGAGAGAGGAGACTTTCCCTAAAACTGTAGCCTGACTGTTGTGTCTGGTCCCTAGCAGAACTGCCTTTTTTGGCCTCAGTGGGAGAGAATGCACCTACTCTGG
This sequence comes from Apodemus agrarius, assembly GCA_964023405.1. Lineage (NCBI taxonomy): Eukaryota > Metazoa > Chordata > Mammalia > Rodentia > Muridae > Apodemus > Apodemus agrarius. Next base: position 113,257,853 of record OZ030009.1, on the reverse strand, counting down.
TAGAGAGTTGATGCACCGAGATCAGGGGATATCCAGGGGAAAGGGTCTAGATTATCAGAGGAGAGGGGAAAGGGGGGTCAAGGGACTCTGTGAGGGGGACCAAAAGAGGGGACATCCAAGATGTTAATTAATTAATTACATAGAAACTGAAAAGGCATACCTGTAATTGTAGACTGGAGGGTTTGTTTTCTACTCTTAACTTTTATGTTAAGAAAATGGCAACATGAGCTTAATTCAAGATTCCTTTATGTATGTTTCTTATAAAAATAAATGTCATATTTAGTATTTAGTAATACAAAGACTTTTTAAGGACAATGAAACAGAATGAGCAGGATTCTACAACTTTCATCTGTCTGTAGAGAAGAGAAATGTTTACCAAAGTAAACTCTTTGTTTACCACGCATAAGGATTAGCAACAGTCCTAGAAGTGTCTTTTACAAATGTGAATTCAAGAGATTCAATTACCAAAAGCACAATGTTTTAACAGAGAAAGTGGCCTTTCTTGGTCCTGGAAATATGAAATATGAGCAGGTATTTATTAATTATTTTTCCATTAATTAATTTATTTATTCACTTTACATCCAGATCAAATCACTCCCTCCCTCCACTCCAGCCATTCCCACTGTGATGATTGGCCCAGGAAGTGACCTCATTAGGAGGTGTGGCCTTGTTGGACTAGGTGTGTCACTGTGGATGTGGGCTTAAAACCCTCACCCTGGCTGCCTGGAAGCCAGTCTTCCACTAGCAGCCTTCAGATGAAGATGTAGAACTCTTAGCTCCTCCTGTACCATGCCTGCCTGGATGCTGCCATGTTTCTGCCTTGATGACAATGGACTGAACCTCTGAGCCTGTAAGCCAGCCCCAATTAAATGTTGTCTTTTATAAAACTTGTATTGGTCATGGTGTCTGTTCACAGCAGTGAAAACCTAACTAAGACAGAAGTTGGTACCAGGGACTGGGGTATTGCTGTGATAGGCCTGACCATGCTTTTGTTTGGAAGAATGTAGATTTTGGGACTTTGGATTTGGAAAGCCATGGAGTTCTTTAAGTGGGGCTTAATGGGCCAGACTAGTAGGAATATGGAAGACAGTGGTGCTGAGGGTCATTTGAACTGTGTATGCCTGATGGCCCAAGAGGTTTCAGTGGAGAAGAACTTTAATATGTGGCTGAGAAACTGTTTTTGTGATGTTTTGGTGAAGAACATGGCTGCTTTTTGCCATTGTCTGAAGAGACTGCCTAGGGCTAAGGTAAAGAGATTTATATTAATTGCATCTGCAAAGGAAGTCTCCAAAAAGCCCAACAAAGACTTTGTTCTGTGGTTAAGTCTGATAAAGAGAATTTTGAACCAACATAGCAAGCTGAGAAAGGAAAAGTACAAAATATATTGTTTGAGTATTAAAGGGACTCCAGGAAGTGAAATTGAGCTGAATTCTAGGATATTGAATTAAGGGAGTGGTGACCTTGGGATAAGATTCCACCCAGCTAAATTTTGGTCCAGGCAGGTAGTACAAGCCTTTAATCCTAGGAGGCAAAGATAAGCAGATCTGAGTTCAAGGCCAGCCTAGAACTGAGCAAATTCTAGGTGAAGAAAAACTTAAATCCAGGCTTGGTTGACTACACCTTTAATCCCAGTGTTTAGGAGACAGGCATGCAGATCTCTTGAGTTCAAAGTCCGTCTATGGAGCAAGATTCAGGACAGCCAACTTAGGCAGTGAAGAAGCTGGGAAAAGGAAGCCAGTGATAATGTAATAGAACAAGGGGGGCAATGTTCCAGCTCCTGCAAGCAGCAGAACTCAGCAGCTTCGGCCACAAGTCTCTGGTTTTATATTCAAAAGAAGGACAATTGATGCTGGTTAGCTAGAGCTAAGAAATTAGTGGTGATTAAGAAAAGACCAGCATCACTGAGGTGAAATCCTCTGGGAAGTGTTTTCTGAGAGCACAAAGAAGCTGTATTCCAGAGATAGCCAAGGTTGTACCTTATGCTGCAGCTGTACTTGCTAACATCTAAGAATCATCCAGGTGGTACTGGTTTTGAAGGCATGAAGGCATCATGAAGAACAGCTGAGGCTTGGTACTGTGAGAGGCCATGGAAGGCCATTGGTAAAAATGTACGCTCAGTTGTAATTGACAGCCCAGGACTGAAGGGGTCATGCAAAGGAATGAGGCTTGGTACTGTGAAGAGAGCCTATGAGAGGCTTTGGTGAAGCATAGTTGCAGTGGAAGCCCCTAGCATATTGGAGATGCCAGTACCATGGGATGACCACCAAGAACAGCAGTGGCAGTGGAGTGGATCAATCTGAACTTATAGTGCTACAGAGGGCAGAGCTGGAGAAGTGACACCAGCTCTTTGGAGATGTACAAAAGATCATGTGGAGATCTCAGACATTGGAACAAGAAGCTGTGAAGCTGAAATTGACTTGGAGTACCCAAAATGTTAAAGATGCCAGAGCCACAGGATGCCTGCCAAGGAAAGCTGCTAACAGGGAGTGGAACAAGCCCAGGAGAAAGAACCTTGTTGAAGTCAACAAAGATGAAAAGGGAGTTGGATATCTGAAGATAGCTTTGCCATCAGACATGGAGATGCAGAGTTTGGACTTTTCCCAGCTGGTTTCCAGTCTTGCTTGGGGTATTACAGTTAAGTGATTGGATGAATCTCAAAAGAGACCTTGAACTTTGGACTTTTAACACTGTTGAGACTGCTATAGACTACAGGGACTTTTGAAGTTGGACTAAATGCATTTTGCATTAAGCTATATTTAAGTATGGCCCCCATAGACTCATGTTTGAACAAGCCTATGGTGGCCAGGGAATGGAATGTGATGGTTTGTATGATTGGCCCAGGAAGTGACCTCATTAGGAGGTGTGGCCTTGTTGGAGTAGGTATGTCACTGTGGATGTGGGCTTAAAACCCTCACCCTGGCTGCCTGGAAGCCAGTCTTCCACTAGCAGCCTTCAGATGAAGATGTAGAACTCTCAGCTCCTCCTGTACCATGCCTGCCTGGATGCTGCCATGTTTCTGCCTTGATGACAATGGACTGAACCTCTGAGCCTGTAAGCCAGCCCCAATTAAATGTTGTCTTTTATAAAACTTGCATTGGTCATGGTGTCTGTTCACAGCAGTGAAAACCCTAACTAAGACACCCACCATCACCAACTCATCCCCTCATTAACTCTTCTCTTCACCTCAGAGAAGCGAAAACCCCTCTTGGGTATCAATCTACCCAAGGATATCAAGTTGCAGCAGGACTAGCATATATTCCCCACCTGAGGCCCAATAAGGCAGTCCAGATAGGGGAAGAGGATCCAAGAACAGGCATAGAGTCAGAGACTGCACCTGTTTTAACTGTTTGGGGATCCACATGGAGACCATTCTACACATCTGCTACTCACATGTAGGGTCACTAGGTCCAGCCCATGCATGCTCTTTGGTTAATGGTTCAGTCTCTGTGAGCCCTTGTGAGCCCAAATTAGTTGACTCTGTATATCTCCTTCTAGTATCCTTGACTCCTCTGTCTCCTTCAATTCTTCCCATACCCTTCCATTAGACTTCTGAACTCCACCTGTAAATATGACTGTGGGTCTCTGCATCTGTTTCCTTCTGATGCTGCTGAAGTCTCTCAGAAGACAGTCATGCTAGGCTCCTGTCTGAGCATAGCAGAGTATAATTAATAGTGTCAGAGATTGTGTCTCTCCCATGGAATGGGTCTCAAGTTGGGCTAGTCATTGGATAACTGTTCCCTCAATCTCTGCTCAATTTTTATTCCTTTGCATCTTGTAGGCAGGACAAATTGTGGGTCCTAGTTTTGTTGGGTTGATTTTCCTCTCCCTCCACTGGAAGTCCTGTCTTTCTACAGAGGTAGTCCCTTCAGTCTCCTTATCTCCAGCTTCTAGGAGTCTCAGCTAGGGGCACCCCCATAGACTCCTAGGACTCTCCCATGTCCCATGACTCTGGCTATCCCCAGAGATGCCCTGTACTGATTTCTGTTCTCTCTCCTAGCCCTTTCTTATACTACCCCAAAAGAGGTGTGACCAGGTAATCGGGTATTTTCTTAAGTAGAAAGGAAAGAGATCTCCAGATCAGAAGAAACCAAAAGCCAAACATCCAGACTGAAGATCAGTTTCTCTGCTGTCACTAAATACCTGATAGAATCTGTCTGCAACACAGTATTACATGGCACAACATACTCCTGAAGATAATCATGACCCAATCTTCAATTCAAGCTGCAGCATCATTCTTAAATACTATATACTCATTCTGCAAAGCCACGTTCTGGTTTGAAGAGTTTGTGAAAATGTTTTAGGAGGAAAAATAGACAATTTGTCTTTCTGTGATTACAGTTTTCAGAATAAAGTCTATTTTTGAAGTGTTTTAAAGTAATAAAGCATCAGTGGCTAGAGAAATGGATAGGACACTTGTTGGTCTTACAGAAGACCCAGGTTTTAGTCTCAGAGTGACATGGATACTCAAGTCCAACTTCAATACAGCTTCAGGGGTTCCAGTGCCTTCTTGTAGCTTGTACAGATTCAAATCATGCACATGATGCAATGCCTACAGGCAAAACATACACTCAAGTCACATAAATCTAAAACAAGTTCATTTAAAACATTAACATGGACTACAAATTCTTTCCTTATTTTTCCATGTTATACCTTCTTTTCCTGATATTCTGAAGAAATTTTTATTAAAAAAAAAAAAACAGTCTTGGTATCTGGGTACACATGCCATGCTAATCACACACACACATTTATTTAAGCTTAAATCTGGAAAGGAGTCTGCCTGTGCTTACATATTCCTAAATATATTTCATATATTTCTTAAAAAGAATTGTCTCTTTCCCAACAAGTGCTAATCTCCCATTAAAATCACATATCACACACAGACTGCTGAGGCAGAATGTGCCTGTAGCTCCAAATTCTGCTGAACAGAAGGAGCACAATACCATCTAGTGTTGACCTGATACAGTGTCTACTGAGGAGGCATGGGAGACTTCAGTAATGTGGAGAAAGTGAAGGGGTGATCCCAGGGTCTCCTCCCTTAATAATATGAAAATCAAATGTTTTCTAGCCATAAATACTTTCTGCTTTTCCTCTTTTGTTTCGTGGAAAGTTGTTACAAGCAAATTTGTTTAAAGCTAATCAGTCTCCTTAAAAATAATTTGCCCTATTTTGCTGTTAATCTACAATAATCGCATGTGGGTTACTGAGCAATATGCCTTAACAGACATATGTGTAGAAGAGAAAACATCAACCCACAACCGCAAAGTACCAAATTATCCATAAATACTGCCACTCTCCAGTTTTTGTTGTTCTTAATCAAGCACATTCATAAATTATTCAATGAAAAATTCATCAACTATATGCTGTTCTGTGTAGTGTAATAAGATTTCAGTCCATCCTCTTTTATCTGGGAAAAAGGTGAATCACCCCTCTGTTCAGAGTTGCTCTACTGTAATATCACCTAAATGTATCTGCTCTCAGATCCAGCCACATGCTACAGCAGTGTTTGTGTTCAAGCGCTACAAGTTGCCATAGTTATTATATTTCATTATCACTACTATTGCTCTCTTAATTTTCCTAATTCATAAATGAAGCTTTATCATGTTAGTGAGTACACGAGGAGAGCCTACAGAGTCCTCACTAGAGTTAATGGTTGTTTCAGGAGCTGTCTGGGGATCTTGGCCATAGGAACCAAGAGGGATGTCTGCTGTGGCTTCCGGTCTGATTATCTCCATTATCATCAGCAATATTTCTGCCTTGTTGGTAGCATCTACAGTAAGTTTATTTTCATTGATTCTTGCTTTTGTTCTCTTTCATTACAGTGAAAAAGTGACATGTCCCCAAATTAGACTGAACCGCTTTAGGAAGTTTTGCGTCTCTACAATTGAATCCAAACTCAAATATGATTTTGCATCTATAATGCTTGCATATTAGGATCTCTGAACACCTGAATTCTGTGCTTTCAATTTCTCTCTCTTGGTGCATTGGTTATTTTCACTGATGGGGCACAAAATGAATATTTAAGTGTTGATAACTAAAAATTTGCAGTATTTTATTTTATACAACATGCAATGTCAACCAGATTGATTATATGACCACTGACTTCAAAATACATTGATTTGTATATTTTACACCCCACAAACATTCCCTAAAAATCTGTCTTCCTAGTATCTGGTTTGGAATGTATGCTGTTAAATTCAAGGTTTCCCAATATTATTTGCTATTGTGCTGCAGCAAGGATTTGACCAGATGTCAATCTGCAACTCTTCTAACATACTTGGCTATTTTAATGAGCTGTAACTGGTACATAATTAACTAAATGTATCTCATACAGTTCCTGGGGTCATTCACACATATGCATATTCCTGTGAACCATCATCTTAATTGAAATAAATAAACATGTCTCTTATTGTCATAAATCCCATCTATGGCTATATCATCTGTCTCTGCATGCCCCATTTCCAATACTTATTTTTGCTCCTAAGCTAATATATTGAATCACATAAACTCATAGGTTTCCAAAATTTATTCTATGATTTTGGAGATTGGCTTTTAAAGAGGTGACTTAAGTAACAGTGTATCCATTAGTGTCTGATCTGAGAACCTTAAGAGCATTGGGGACATAAGGAGACATCAGGAGTGTCTTTACTCATTATAAAGGCCAAAGTGAGAAATAAAGTAAGAAGCTAGCCATCAGCAAGCCAGGGCATAGACCTGGAGATGAAATCTGCTCTTCTATAGCTGATTTCAGGCTTTGAGCCCCTAGAACTGTAAGAAAATAATTTTCTCTTATTTGAGCTATCAATCAGCAGCATTTGGTGAGATCAGATCTAACATGCATGTCGAATAAACATTGGCCCACTTTCTGTCACAAAAGGTTGCATTGCAATTTCTCAAATTTTATACAAAGTCACTGCTTTTGATCTAGTTTCTTTTACTGTACTTTGTTATGTACATATCAGTTCATCATTATTCATTACTATAGCACTAACTAGTAAATGGTATCTTACAGTTTTATTCGTACATTCATTTGATCCTGTACATTTAGGTTGCGTTGTGATTTGAATGCGAAATGTCCCCTCATGCGTTTGAGCATTTGGTTCCCAGATGGTGCGACCGTATGAAGGTTGGGATATTTAGAGTTGGAGCATTGCTATAGACATGATTCAAAAACTCAGTGTTGTATGACCTGGTTCTATTTTCTGTTCACTTTTTTTCCTGACTGCCAATGCAATGTGGCCAGCCAGTTTTTGTCTCCTTCTCCCATGACTTCCTGTCTAAGGAGAAATATAGCCCCTAAAATTCTAAGTCATAATAAACATCTTCTTCCTTAAATTTCTACTCGTCAGGTATGCTGTCAAACAACAGTGCTAGGAAGGTTGCTTGCTTCTTGGAGCTTTTACAAATGCACCTTTATGGACATTTATTTACCAGTCTCCTGTGAGTAATTATCTAGGGTCAGAAGGAATAGACTGTGTGATAGATATATGTTCAGCTTTTAAAGGAATTGCTCAGCTATTTTCCAAAATTATACCATTTTACATGCCCACTTACAGCCTTTGAGTGGCAGTTGTTATATATTCTTAGCCCAAATTGGCATGGTCAGTCAATTTCAAGTCTAGATAATTTTTGTTTGCAGTTTTTGTGTTTTTAATTTGCACTCGTGTAACACAGTGCTGTTGGGAATCTACATGTGCTTATATGCTACAGTGTAGGTATTGTTGTAAGGTATGTGCTTAAGTGTTCAACTTGAGTGTGTTTAACTGTCTTATTGCTAAGTTTTGCGAATTCTTTATACTGCATAAGACATGGCATCTTAAAATATGTTCTGTCTACAGGTTTTCTTAGTGTGTCTTTTAGAACAGATTTAACTTAAGTCAAGTCATCCGTTTGTCGTCTAAGGGTGATGCGTTGGGAGTTGCACCTGTGAAAGGATTTTGCCTCCAGCTCAGTTTGCCTTCCAGCCTCCTTCCATTTCCCCCTTTAGACTTTCCCACTGCTGAGCTTTCCCAACGATGTGCATCTTCCTGAATTCAGAAGAGCCTGTCCTGCTGGGGCTCCTCCCAAGTTTAACTTTCCCTAGTTCCTCCTTCATCTCTTCATTGTTACTTGACAGATGTGTTTCCAACTTTGTCTTATCCTATACACTCTACTGGTGAATTTACTTGAATGCAAGAATCTATTGCTAACCCTGATGACTTGTCTGTGTGCATTTGGCCCAGACTTTTATAATCAGACTAGGTAAGCAAATATAAACTCAAAATATACAAATGACATTTGTGCTCTCAGAGAGGAAGGGGCCTGGGGTGGGAGAAGGGACTCTGTGAGGGAGAGGGAGACCACAAGGGGGGCAGTGTTTGGGAAATAAATAAAAACTATTTACTTCAATAGTTATGAAATATTTTATTTCTTGTATCACATGCTTGTAAAAGAAAAACTGCTTTCAAATACCATACATATTACTTCTCATGATATGATTTGGGCTAGGTCATGCTTTAGCATCACTTACAAATTAAAATGAACTGATGTATAATAGTTTGTCTTAATTATCAGCGCTGTACATAAAGCACCTTGTGAAAAATCTAGTAATAATTGGAAGTCTAGGCATTTGGCTTAGCATCTAAAACATGTGCAGCATAGGCAGGAGGACCAGAGGTCAGATGCCCAGAAGCCCACACAATAACCAGCAAAGCGGCAGCGTGCAGAGTGATTAGGTTTCTTCAACTTGACAAAAACTTAGACTTTCCTGAAAAGAAGGAATCACAGCTGGGGAGCTATTTCCATAACACTGGTCTGCGGCCATGTCTGTAAGGAATTTTCTTTTCTTTTTTTTTTTTTTTTTCAAATGGTGCTGGTTCAACTGGAGGTCAACATGCAGAAGAATGCGAATTGACCCACTCTTATCTCCTTGCACTAAGATCAACTCCAAGTGGATCAAGGACCTCCACATAAAACCAGACACACTGAAACTATTAGGAAAGAAACTTGGGAAGACCCTGGAGGACATAGGCACAGGGGGAAAGTTCCTGAACAGAACACCAATAGCTTATGCACTAAGATCAAGAATTGACAAATGGGACCTCATAAAATTACAAAGTTTCTGCAAGGCAAAGGACACTGTCAGAAGGACAAAACGACAACCAACAAAGTGGGAATTTTCTTAATTGCTAAGTGATGTAGTGTCCCAACCCGCAGGACAGTCAACGGGGTTCCCTGGACAACCTAAGGGAGAATGGGGCACAAGAGATGCAAGAGACAGACAGCAAGACAGGATTCTGATCAAGCTGTCAAATTTTATTGTTTTACACACTGCAATCTAAAGGAAAGCAAGCAGGATGTAGGGAGGGGGTATGAGAGGGCAAACATTGTCTCCTGGGAACAGTTTCTCAGGGGGCAAGTATTGTCTCTAAACATTGTCTCTAGGGAGTAGTCTCTCAGAATTGTCTCTCAGAATCTCATGGGAAAGCTGGCTGGATTTCAAGGAAGCTGGCTTGCTAGAGTGATCCCGAGGAGGTGAAGTGGAAAGAAATTGCTATAGTAACCTAGCTGCTGGTGAGCTCTGCTTGCTCTAACCAACTCAGGTGAGCTCTGTATGTACTGACCAACTTGCTATTTGGAAAACCTGAAAGCTAGTATTTTTCCTCCTAAAATCAGGCTTGAGCATGTAAGATGGCTGAAAGGAGGAGGTTTTGAGATCTATGTGAGAATTTCTCCTGGCAATGTAGAAGGGCTCACCCTCCTGGACAAAGTATTGTTAGGCAAGTTGATCTAGACTAGATAGGAATTGGAACTGAGCATGCCCAGGCGGAGAGGAGGATGCTAAAAGCAGAATTCATCAATGGTTTCTGCTTCAGTTCCTAACTCCGGGTTCTTACCTGAGTTCCTGCCCCTACTTCACTTAATGATGGATTGTAACCTGCTAGAAAAATGAATTGTTTCTTTTAGTTTTCTTTTTCAATCAGAGCAACAGGGAAGAAATCTAGAATAGGCACCCTGCCTACGTTTCCACCACAAAGGCAGAGACAGTAGACCTCCAAGGCAGGACAGCTAATAAAGTTAGCCATAGCAGACATGTCTGTATTTGACTCAGAAGCCTAGCCAAAAGGTACAACATGTTAGAGCAAACAAAGACAATCCCAAGTGTCAATATCAGGCTTCTGTGTGTGTGTGTGTGTGTGCGCGCGCACGCGCGCGCGCACACACACACACACACACACACACACACACAAGAGGGGGACCATAGCCACACACATAAAACATGTCTACATATGCATATAAAACTGGAAAAAAGAAAATCAAGTAAGTAAAAGCATTAACATATAGGTAAAACCAATATAGAAGTGAATTGAATAAAGTTAAAATAATAATTAATCCTTGGTACCCCAGTGTAGGTGAATGCCAGGATAGGGAAGTGGGAGAGGGGTGGGTTGGTGAGCAGGAGAGGAGGGATGGGATGGGGGTTTTCAGAGGGGAAACTAGGAAAGGGGATAACATTTGAAATGTAAATAAAGAAAATATCTGATAAAAATTTCAAAAAAACAATGAACAGCATAAAGTATAAGTGGGGATTATGCATTCCTGAGTGGCTGTATGAGATTTCACTAGGAAGAAATTACTGCCTCAGAATAAATGCATTGTTGCTGCTTGAATGATAATAATAATAATAATAATAATAATAATAATAATAAATCCTAAGTTGTCTTATTAGCATCATTTTTATCTTACTACTCAGTTCTAAAGGCCCTTCTCATAAAAATTTCCACAAGGAAATGAAACATTAAGTTAGAACTAATGGGAGTCTCTTCAAACAAAACTGAAAGATAATTCGCATGCTAAAGCCATCTTTTTCATTTCAATTACTGTACTGAAGTCAACCAGGGGTACTCACCACATGACCTGTGAACACAAGAAATCAGGGTAAAACTCTGCATCCTACCACTCAGTAGCATGTGACATCAGGTGGATCATTAACCTCTGTCTCTCTGTAAACTCACAGAAAAATCACAGTAAAAGGAAGACCTATTTGTTAAGACAAAGTTAATGAAGTATATGTCAGCTAAGATAGGCCAGCCATGCTCTGGCAGTCAGAACTACAGTCAGTAAGCAAGAAATACCTGTTCCCCAACCACACACACAGACACACAGACACACAAGCACACCCACATGCATACGCACACACAAGCTATGTCACACTTTCACATTCATGGTCTATGGACTGTGTGTTTCACAGCACCCTCTGTTCAGGACACAGACCCAATGGCTTCTTCCTCTGAGATGATCCCAGGCTGCCAAGGAAGAGAAGGAGTGCACGGTGCCTGCCACATCAGCTTTCAGCAGTCACACTGAAGTGGTACATTCCACTCACATTTCACTGATCACATTCAGGCAGGTACGAGGGTGACTATGCTACCCCATGCCTAGGATAATATCCAGACATATCTTATATTTACTTAATGTTAATGATATAATATTTAGTCTTTTGTATTAATAGTATTAAATAATGATGCGTTGAAATGTAGAATAGTAATGAATAGACAGCAAGGACCGCTCACTGTGTGGAGGCTCGCAGAGCACGGAACGCTGAAACACACTTTACTCCATCATCTCATTTAATTCTCAGGAAAAGGGCAGCCCATTTGACTTGCCCCATTTCTTATTTTTAAATGAGATTTTTCGTAGGAGGTTTTAAAGGCCATGTTATCCTTAGAGTTACATACTGTTATGAGGACTTATGGCACAAGTGCTACTGTATATGAAATTGATTACAGAAGCAATCCATGTTTAAAAACAAACAAAACCATGGTAAGGCAGAAACTAGACATAATGTCAAAAAGAGTACGACTGCTATTTGGGACTGCTGAAACCACAGGAGTGGGGAGAACATTATGTGAATGTAGCCAGGACATTGAAGTACTTCTGATCAGATGCTTACATCCTATTACCTCTGGTATTCCCATGATGTGTGCCAAATGACCCTGCTCTCTTCTGAGCCAAAATTTAAAGAACATTCTGTTTTTTTAATCTGAATCATACCAGTAAATATGAGTAATACCCCAGTGGATTAAAAATAAGGCACTGTGAGTCATGAAGAGGTTATACAAGACAAATGAATACCAAAGCTGGAAGATCTGTAATAGCCAGACACCAAAATCTGAGCAATTAATGAATACAGGACTATAGTAACTCCTGAATATGCATTCAGGTGTAAAAAGCTATGAAACAAATTTTAGACATAAAATATTTCAAGGTATATGATGATCAAATCACTGATAATTTTTTTTATCACTGAAGATTCAGAAAACCATTTTATAAATTAGAATTTACATAACTCAAAAACACATCAAATACTTTCATGTTTTCAGAGGAGAAGAATCAAGTCATAAAAACAGTAAGACCAGAGCAAAATGCAATATCCAGCAGTGTACATTAAACCCTGCAGTCCAATGATCAGTGTCTGATTCTCACTCATGATCTCAAGTGTTCCTACCATGGTTGGTGTATTTCCAACTATGGAGTCTGAGGGACTCCAGAGCAGATGAGACTACAACTTTATTAATTGCCTCTCCTACCATTTCTTTAAGGACTCCTATCCTCCACACAATTCAAAGTATCAGATATTCTCCATGATGACTCATTCTTGTATTTCTCATGTCTTCAAAACTAGGACCATGTGGGAGACCCTCTCAGGTTGACACTGAGAATGGAGTTGGATCACTCCTGACTAAACACCTATACGATTAAAGAACTTCTAGCTGCGTTCAGAAGACTTGGGACAATTATCCTTATGATTTCTGAACCTACTCTCATATCTCCCAGGAAGTCGTTATCACAAGAAATATTTCAAGTCTGAAATATCTATGAGAACATGCCAAATACCGGATGCTCTGACTCACAGTACATTTCCTTCATTCTTTGTATATTCTCAGGTTCATTTCAAGGAAAACCCGACTTTATAACCTTTGAAAACAGTAAGACCAAGAGTGGCAGATATCATTTTATAGCAAATTGTGTTCCTCTTACTAGCTTTTGATTTTTTTTTTTAAAAAAACTCACTATGGTGGATATCTCACTGTTATAATAAACAAATAAACAGGAGGATGTGTTCATCATGATAATTCTATTATTAGTATGCTTGTGATAAGTAAATGTGTAAAGGCTTCTAAGATATTTGCTGAGAATTGCAAGTAACAATCAAATGTAAAGTAGAGAAAATCACTTCTGCCCATGTGGCAGTTTAGGGCTTATGGGCAAACTACTGTTTGAGTCAGCTTTGAAAATGACATGGAGAATACAAGCAGCATGGGGGGACAGATTCCTGGTGTTCCCTCGGATCCTGATCCCTGAATCTTTCAATCCAGCACAAAGCCGGATATTGCTTAGCAGACTTCAGAGATGAGAATGAGGCTCCTAGTAAGTTGACCTTTAAAGGGAACATTATCTTGAATATCCTGGTGTCTCAGTCTAAGCACATAGGCTGAAAAGTAAAGACAGAGAACCAGGAAGAAAAAAAATGAAAGAGAAACATAAAGAGGAAAGTTTGGTGTCCAGTAAGGAGAGGAATTTTGCCTGCTCTTGTTCATTAGCAAAGGAAGTATTTCCAGGGAATGTGAATAATCTGAAACAGAAGGAAAATGAGTCCCTAACTACCTCCTGTCCTTCTACTAAAACCAGGAAGTCAATTCTATGCTTTAAAAATTAGATATTTTATGTTTACATTTTAAATGTTCTCTCCTTTCCTGGTTTCCTTTCTGCAAACTCCGTATCCCACCCCCCTTACCTTGCTACTATGAGGGCACTCTCGACCCACCTACTCCCACCTCACCTCCCTAGTATTCCTCTACACTGAGGCATCAAGGCTTCACAGGACCAAGGGCTTCCCCTCACGCTGATGCCAGATGAAGCCCCTTCAGCTAGTTAAGTCCTTCCCCTAACTTCTCCACTGGGGTTCCTGTGCTCAGTCCAATGGCTGGCTACCCGCATCACCACATGTATTGGTCAGGATCTGGCAGAGCCTCTCATCAGACAGCTGTATCAGGCACCTGTCCGCAAGCACTTCTTGGCATCAGCCATAGTGTCTGGGTTTGGTGTCTGCATATGGGATGGATCCCCAGGTGGGGCAGTCTCTGGATGGCCTTTCCTTCAGTCTCTGTTCTACTCTTTGCCCCTGTATTTCCTTTAGACAGGAGAAATTCTGGGTTAAAACTTTGGAGATGGGTGGGTTGTCCCATCCCTCAACCTGGGGCCATGCTTAACCTCTGGAATATTATTCGCCCTCCCCTGTGTGGGACATTTCAGCTAATGTCATCCCTGTGGAGTTCTAGGAGGATCTTGCTTTCCTAGCATCTGAGACTTTCTGGTTGCTACACCCAGTTCCCTATCCCCCATTGCTAAACACGTCTTTTCAACTTCCTGACACTGTACATCTCTTCCATCTTCTCCCATATCTGACTCTGCCCTCTTGTCCCCTCCCCTCTTCTATTCCTCCCAAGTCCCTCACCCCTCTAATTCCCTTGATAATATTGTTCCACCTTCTAAGTAGGACTAAAGTATCCACTCTTTGGTCCTCCTTACTCTTGAGCTTCATGTAGTACCTGAATTGTATTGTGGGTATGCCACACTCTTTGCCTAATATCCACTTATAAGTGAATACATACCAGGTGTGTTCTTGGTGACTGAGTTACCTCACTCAGGATGATATTTTATAGATCTATATATTTGCCTGCAAATTTAGTGAAGTCATTGTTTTTAATGGCTGAGTAGAGTAGTACTCCATTGTGTAAATGTACCACATTCTTTGTATCCATTCCGCCCATAAGGAACATCTGGGTTCTTTCCAGCCTCTGGCTATTATAAATATGGCTGCAATGAACATAGTGGAGCACGTGTCCTCATTACATGTTGGAGCATCTTCTGGGTATATGCTCAAGAGTGGTATAGCTGGGTCCTCAGGTAGTACTATATCCAAATTTCTGAGGAACCACCAGACTTATTTCCAGAGTGGCTGTACCAGCTTGCAATCCCACCATCAATGGAAGAGTGTTCCTCTTTCTGCACATCTTCGACAGCATCTGCTGTCTCCTGAGTTTTTTATTTTAGCCATTTTGACTAGTATGAGGTAGAATCTCAGAGTTTTGATTTGCATTACCCTGATGACTAAGGATGTTGAACATTTCTTTAGGTGTTTCTCGGCCATGCAAGATTCCCCAGTTGAGAATTCTGGGTTTTTTTGTTTGTTTGATTTTTGGTTGTTTATATATACATACACACACACACACACACACACACACACACACACACACAATTATTTGATTCTCTGTAGTCTAACTTCTTGAGTTCTTTGTATATATTGGCTATTAGCCCTCTATTAGATGTAGGATTGGTAAAGATCTTTTTGCAATCTGTAGGTTGCTAGGTTGCTGTTTTGTCCTTTTGACAGTGCCTTTGCCTTACAGAAGCTTTGCAATTTTATGAGGTCCCAGGTGTTGATTTTAGGCTGTTTTTTAATTGGGGAATTGATGTTAATAGACATTAAGGAATAGTGATTGTTTCTTCCTACTATTTTTGTTCTTAGAGGTGGAATTATGTTTGTGTGGCTATGTTCTTTTGGGTTTATTGAAAGATTGCTTTCTTGCATTTTCTAAAATATAGTTTCCCTCCTTGTTTTGGAGTTTTCCATCTATTATCCTTTGTATTGATGGATTTGAGGAGCGATATTGTGTAAATTTGATTTTGTCATAAAATATCTTGTTTTATCCATCTATGACAATAGAGAATTTTGCTGGGTATAGTAGCCTGGGCTAGCATTTGTGTTCTCTTAGGAGCTCTATGACAACTGCCCAAGTCTTCTTTCTTTCATAGTCTCTGGTGAGAAGTCTGGTATAATTCTGATAGGTCTGCCATTATATTTTACTTGACGTTTTTCCCTTCTGCTTTTAATATTCTCTTTGATTTGTGCATTTGGTGTTTTGATTATTATTTGATGGGAGGAATTTCTTTTCTGGTCCAATCTATTTGGAGTTCTGTAGACTTCCTGTATGTTTATGGGCATCACTTTGTTTAGGTTAGAGAACTTTTATAATTTTATTGAAGATATTTACTGGCCCTTTCAGTTAGGAATCTTCACTCTCTTCTATACCTATTATCATTAGATTTGTTCTTATTGTATCCTGGATTTCCTAGATATTTTGGGCTAGGAGTTTTTTGCATTTTGCATTTTCTTTGACTGTTGTGTCAATGTTTTCTGTGGTATCTTCTACACCTGAGATTCTCTCTTCTATTTCTTGTATTCTGTTGGTGATGCTTACATCTTTGACTCATGATCTCTTTCCTAGGTTTTCTTTCTTCAAGTTTGTCTCCCTTTATGATTTCTTTATAGTTTCTATTTTCATTTTTAAATCCTGGATGAGTTTTGTTCAATTCCTTCACATGTTTGGTTGTGTTTTTCTGTAATTCTTTACGGGATATTTGTGTTTCCTCTTTAAGAGCTACTACCTGTTGTTTACCTGTGTTCTCCTGTAATTGTTTAAGGGAGTTATTTATGTTCTCCTTAAAGTCCTCTATAATCATCATGAGATGTGATTTTAAATCAGAGTCTGGCTTTTCCAGTGTCTTGGGGTATGCAGTGGGAGAACTTGATTTTGATGATGCCAAGTAGCCTTGGTTTCTGTTGCTTTTGGTTTTGACCTTGCCTCTCACCATCTGGTTATCTGTGGTGTTAGCTGGTCTTGCTGTCTGACTGTGTTTTGTCCTTATAAGCCTATGTGTCAGCACTCCTGGGAGACCAGCTCTCTCTGGGAAGAATTTGTGTATAAAGAGCTGTGGTACAGGGTCAGCTCCAGGGTGCTGGACAGAAACTGAAAGAAAAATTTCCAAGTTGTTCCTTGGCTCCCATGTCCTGATGGCTCTGGGAGGGTCCCTCTTGCACCAGGAATTTGAGCAGAAGTGGTGGTCTCACCTGTGCTCTCAGGTGTGTCAGCACTCTTGGGAGGCCAGCTTTCCCCCAGCAGGATTTGGGTATGAAGAGCTGTGGCATAGGGTCAGCTCCAGGAGCCGATGAAAACCAGAAGGCCAGGAAGTCAATTCTAATCATCCAACTGAGTTATATTAACAGCCTTGGACAAGCACAGAAACAGAATCTTTTGCAGAGCTTCCAGAAATGCACACCTTGGGCTTGCCACTATCTTGCTTTAGACCTCTTGTGACTCTAGGCAAATAAGCAGATGACTTGTGGTGTGTGCTGTTTCAAAGAAATAATTAAATACTTATTTTTATGTTGTTACTAAACTTATAACAATTCCTCATTTTGTGAGTTTTAATGTTGTTTTTGTGTTGTTGTTGTTGTTGTTGTTGTTGCTTTAATAATTGCCTTTAACTCTAGATCAGAAACCAGTATGTAGATTTCTGTAAAAAATATACAGAGGGTACAGTTCTTCAATTATAACAATTATATTAGAGCCTCAAAGAGAATCAACGTTATATTAAGGATGGCATGACATTAACAAATATTCTTGATGTGCAATCAAACCATCTTTGTGACATTTTCAAAATGACAATATCAGGGTACTTTCATGTTGTAATCATGTGGCATGTAATCATGCCCTCTATAGGGCAGAGATTAAAACTCTTATCAGAGTCAGGTATTCTAAGAGTTACAGGAGATTTCACTTTTAAAGGATTTAATGGAACATTAGTATTCTTTGGATGATAATGAAAACACAAAATTTTTCAAAGATATTCAGTACTGAACTGGAAAAATTTAGACAAGCTGATAAAACACATTCTTTGACAATGCTGTCATTCCCATAGTTAGAAATGCTTTGAAGGAATCATTGTGTCTATTTCCATGAGGAACATAGATTAAAATCAGGGTCATAATGATTACTGCCAAGGTAAGCAGCTGAGTGGCTGCATGTCTGCCTCACAACTGAGTGCTAGAGCCCAGCCAACATGGGGGGGGGAGGCAGAATGCATTCCAAGATAGAGGGGTTACAGCCAGTGTTTCCACAGTAGGGGTTGGGTCCGATGCTGTGGTTCTCAATCTCCTGTGTGCACAGAAGTCCCTGGGTCTGCATGGAGTTGAGAAAAGTGGTCCATGTTTTCCCAAATGCTAGGGAGGAAGAGATTGCCTGGGCCCTGGATGGGGGATGAGGGTGGAGGGATCCTGTTTGGTCCCTAGTGAGTGCACAGAGTATAAAAGTGGCTGAAAGAAAGAAGGCCTTCTCCAGGAGATTTAGGCCTGGCTCTTTACAAAGAAGGCAGCCCCTCCCCATCCCCACAGTGATCCTGGACGAAGGAAACAATCCTTGTTTTTCTAATCTGCTTTGTTCATGGTGGATGTGAACATATACTTCTTATTCAGGGTAAAGCTAGGATTAAATACCTTTTGCAGGAATGGATGCCCACAGAAGAAACACTTGGGGTCTATCTAGATATCTCATTAGCATGG
Source organism: Apodemus agrarius (assembly GCA_964023405.1). Taxonomy (NCBI): domain Eukaryota; kingdom Metazoa; phylum Chordata; class Mammalia; order Rodentia; family Muridae; genus Apodemus; species Apodemus agrarius. Next base: position 113,239,411 of record OZ030009.1, on the reverse strand, counting down.
AGACTTTCTAGATTTTTATGCTATGATGACCAGTTGTTAAGGTCCTCTCAGTGGGGTGTCATGGTTACATGTTCCAGAACAGAGAGAGCCTAGGCAGGAGGTGGTTCCAATGCCTGCCATTCTCAATTATGAGATCCCTGGGGTTTTTGAACCTGCTTCAAACTTACTAGTTCTTCTTTCTGGTGGCACATTCACTTGCCCCTCAGCTGATTGAAAATAGTGTGCCACTTTTCAAAGAATAAAGGTACCAAATTAAGGTGAGTAGTGCTACAAAAAGTGTACATTGGATGACACATTGATGTCTCTGAACACTCACTGCCTGCCTCCAAAGACAACGTCAACTTTCCATAAAGCCCCTAGACAAAAAGCTGGAGGTACTACCAACCCCCACCCTGTTTTCTTCCCAGAGCCTCTTAGTGACAACTGAACCATGTTTGTACCTCTGGCCCAGTTGTGTCTCCATTCATACTCTAGAATTCTGGATATAAATCAGTAATCTGACAGGAAGAATGTCTTCCATTCCTTCCTTAAAGCTCAGCATATACTATATTGAATAGATATGGGGAGAGAGGGCAGCCTTGTCTAGTCCCTGATTTTAGTGGAATTGCTTAAGTTTCTCTTCATTTAGTTTGATGTCAGCTACTGGTTTGCTGTATATTGCTTTTACTATGTTTAGGTATGGGCCTTGAATTCCTGATCTTTCCAAGACTTTTAACATGAAGGGATGTTGGATTTTGTCAAATGCTTTTTCAGCAAATAATGAAATGACCATGTGTGTTTTCTTTTCTTTGAGTTTATGTAGTAGATTACATTGATGGATTTCCATATATTGAACCATTCCTGTATCACTGGGATGAAGCCTACTTGATTACTTGATTGTGCTGAATAATTGTTTTGATGTGTTCTTGGATTTGGTTGGTAAGAATTATATTGAGTAATTTTGCATTGATATTCATAAGGGAAATTGGTCTGAAGATCTCTTTCATTGTTGGATACTGTCACCAAACCTAGACACTAATGTGGATGTCAACAAGCACCTGCTGATGGAAGCCTGATATAGCTGTCTCCTGAGAGGCTCTACCAGTACCCTACAAATACAGAGGTGGGTGCTCCCAGCCAACCATTGGACTGAGCACAAAGCTCCCAATGGAGGAGCTAGAGAAAGGACCCTAGGACCTGAAGGAACTGTCAGGCCCATAGGAGGAACAACATTATGAACCAACAAGTACCCCCAGAGCGCCCAGGGACTAAACTATCAACCAAAGAGTACACATGGAGAGACCAATGGCTCTAGCTGCATATGTAGTAGGGGATGACCTTATTGGACATCAAAGGGAGGAACGGCCCTTGACCCTGAGAAAGCTAGATGCCAGGGGAATACCAGGACAGGGAAGTGGGAATGATGAACAGGGGAAGAGGGGGTGGGGTGGGATATAGTGTTTTCAGAGGGGAAACCAGAAAGGGGACAACATTTGATATGTAAATAAAGAAAATAGCCAATTTAAAAAAAAAGCTCAGAATGAGACCTAGTTATACCTGCCCATGAACACAAACTATGACATCTCTTGAAAAATTCACATCTGAGAATTGAAAGAGCTACTGTGGTTTGGACAAGAGTCCCCATTGCCACCTTATGGTTCCAGAAGCCCATGTATTGAGAGCCTATTCTATAAGTGGTGCTTCTGTGAGGTAAGGAACCTTTGGTAGGTGGAGCCTAGTGGGAAATCCCTTTGCCTTTAAATGCATATGCCTGAGGTGGGTTTGGGGACCCAAGCCTAGCCAGGGCTTCTCTCTTGTTTCCTGGTGCTGGGTTGTTTTTCTGTTATTGGGTGTTGATATCTAACTTCCCTGCCCAAGAACTCACACGTATGGCTTTGCCTAGGCACAGACTGAGACTGTAAAACCATGAGTGAAGCATTTCTTCTGTGCAAGTTAATTAGTCATGTGTGTTGTTGTGATGGCAGAAAGCTGGCTAATCCAGAAGCTGAACATTCAATTGATTTCGAATGTCTGGAGAATTACCAACTATTTGCATAAGGAAGCTTCTATAGAGGGTTGGACTATAGTTCTGTCTCCCTTGGTCAGCTGCCTTCTCACACTTGTATTTAGAGGATGGCTGCCAGAACACTGACATGAAACTCCACCACACTGACCTGCAGAGAGTCGATACACTTATAACCCCATTCTGGACTTGGGAGACAAATTGGGACTTTTTTTCCCCCTTTTGATTTTCTGTCTAGGAAAATTTTAGATTGTCTTTTGTCAATACTTGGACTAAGACAGGCATCTAGGAGAAATAAGCCAGGTGAAAAGCAGAACATTAAATTTTCCATGTGCTAAGAATATTGGGGGGGATTGGTGGACAAGGACTAATGAGTTCCTGCCTGTCAATTTCTGCCTTGATAATGCTGATATTCTACCTACCTATTAATTTCCATGAAAGAACTCGACTTGTGGTATAAGCTTTTACTTTCATATTAGATTAGGAATTTTGCATTTTTATGACAATATTTTCCAACCCATGTCAGCCTTTGTTCTTTTTCCTCGTTTTGCAAGTTACCCTTCAACATAAGCACTTAAAACCCAGTAGTTTATCTGAGTTCTTCCAGCATCTGTTTGCCTAGTAGTAGAATCTTGGATGCTGCATTGCATTCTACATATACTCATTATATTGGAAAGCCCAAAAATAGGGGAAGGGAATTCCTATCTCTTAGATCTCAAGTTCTGTTATATACTGGTATAAGGACAGTAAATATCTATGTCAGTGCTTTCCAATAAAATGAGTACAACATTGTTCTTGATGCAGACATTCAGATAATCACTTTGGGTGATTTTTTTGTGTAATATGGAATCACATCCTTATCATGGAACATTTTATTTTCTTGGTAAGAGAATAGGAACTTTTAAGGGTAAAGAATCAGAACTTTGAGTGGAGGTGTGAAACTAGTAAATTGAGTGAAAAGGAAAAAAAAGAAATAAAAGAGATAGTACATGTCTTCTCCTAGGTATGGTGGAGGGAAACATTTATTATAGATATGGAGGAAATATAGCCAGATACAAGGACATACTGGAGAGCCCAAAAGGGCATTACCCTGAGCCATATAGAGAGAAAGGGCAGGGAAGGGAGACAGGAAAGAGAGGAAGCAGCAGCCAGGAGGCCCAAAGGTACAAAGAGTGGGTAACCAAAATGGTTGGATAATATAGGAAAGAGCAGGGTAGCCCCTGGGCTGGAGAGTTTAAGGTAATGGGCAGGGTGTGATAGCCAGGAGGGCCCTGTAATTGGTAAGGACTGCGGGATGTAGGGAGAACCTGGCTTTGATATGTTAAATAGGCAGCTTAGCTTTTGTTATGTCAACATTATGTTTCTAGGCAAAAAAAAAAATTTGTAAAATTAGAGCATTTCATACAGAAGAGGCTCTTGCTCCTTATTTCTATGAACTGTAAACAGTAACTTGACTCCCTGGACTCAGTTTGTCATCTGCAATGCTGGGTGCTGCTACTGACTTAAACAGGATTTTATGAAGAGTAAAGAAGACAGTAAATAAAAAACATGTAGTTTGTTTCTTTATACCCAGTCACTTAATGTTAGAGGACACTAGGTATCATTTGTTGACCCCCCTACTGCACTAAGCCAATGAAACTACAACTAAAAGACAGATTTTAAGATGAAAGTTATTCCTGTGAACCATAGCAGCCAGACACCTCAGAAGATACAGCCAGTCAAGCAGCAGGGCCATTCTTCCTACCTTGGGGTTAAAGATAATCATCTCTCACGTAGCATACATTGGAATGGTTTTGAAAGACTGGTCTTCCTAAAGGACCTTACAGAAATGTATGTCCACCTACTGGGACTGAACACTGCAAGCTTTGTTTGTTTGGAAAGCTGAAGGGTTTTGCTTTTAACACAGTAATGACAGCTCGAAGGAAGGAAGGAAGGAAAGAAGGAAGCATGATTTCTTTTTGCTCTAGGCTGTCGGGATAAGAGGGGTGACTGTGTAAACTCATGAGAGGTTGTTGACAGTGTTTGGTGAGCACTGCAGGGTGGTGGCAGCACTTTAGAGAAAAGCCAGGGTGTCACTGAGGAACTAAGATAGCAACAGAAAAACACAGTGCCCGGCAGGCATGGAATAGTCATTCAGCATGAAGGCAAGAGATCAGACGTGACTGGAGCTCCAGTCAGCACCACCATGCTGAGCGCCACACTTTGGAAGGAGCCATTAAATGACAAAGGCAAAGCTAGAAACACTAAAATCTCACAAATGTCTGTCATCTCCTCTTGAAATACAGCCTCATAGACGAGAGTTTCTACCATCCAAAGAAGGTGAAGGTAAGGGGACACATTACAGGTCTCTAGGAGATCTGAAGTGTCTGGGAAATTCACACTATGGGGCTTCTTAGAGGGCAGGATAAAGCTTTGTATTTTTTCCACCTTTGTACACTTTTGCTATTTTAAACTTTGAGGAAATTGTCGCTGCTGACAGTACACAGTAATAAAAGACAGTGCAGACAGAATGATAAAGGAAGAAACACAGGCAAGCCACCCTAACACAGTCACCCACAGGGTCAGAAAATCAGAACATGACCGCTGCCGCTTAGGCTTGTTTTTTCAGAAAGGAAGACTAATTTTAGAGAGATGATGTGATTTCCTTGGTCAATAGGGAAGAGACAGGGTTTGCACAGTTGGTTAGAGGGATGGTGTGATTCACACAATCAGCTAGAGAGACGATGTTATTTTCACCATCAGAGGTCCACACTTGCTCCTCCACGTGATATGTATTTCATAACCCTTGATTGAGTGCAATGGTCAGTCAAGACAACCCCAGGATTGCCAGTCCTGGGTAACCAACCTTTTAATAATTCTCTATTCAAAAGCTGCTTTCATGCTGCTGAGGGAGTGTTTCCCAGATGTGAATATGGCCTATGAAAGTTAGGATAGGAAGATCATCTCATCGTTTGCCTTACAAGATAAGGGGATACAGAAGGAATGTTAGGGAGATGGTTCAGGCTCTAGTGCTTGCCTAGGAGGCAAGAGATCATGTGTTCAGTTCCCAAGAACCCACATAAAGGTCTCAGGTGTGATGCCCTGTTTCCTCTCCGAGCTGGCAGTGTGGAGAGCAAAGGAGCCATGCGTTTCAGTCACCAACTGGGCTAGCTCCAGGCTTATGAGTGATGCTATCCCAAGAGAAGCAGACAGCATTCCTGAGACTGACTCTCCAGACACAAGCTCACACCTGCACCCTACTCATGAACATTCACACACAGGAATGCAGTAAAGGTGAGTTTGCTTTTCCAAGTGAGAATTGCAATCCAGAGAGGGAAGTATGTGGGACTAGGGAGCCAAGGAGAGGTGAGGAGCAGTCCCAGAGCAAGTATGGGCTTGATTCATGTCCAAATCCCAGAAGTTTTGTCCTCAGATTAACAGGCTCCCTCACTGCCCCAGGTCTGCTGTCTGGGCATATATAGCCCTGCACCCCCATCTTCCCCCCTCCCCCAGAAGATCACATAGCAGGGTTAAACTTCTCGCCTTGTAAGGTCATGTCCAGCATCACCTGGAATTTCTCCTTATGCTAAAGAGGCACCCCAGCACCCTGCCTGAAGCCAGTGATGTACACCCACCCTGGAAGCCCCTACTCACCCCCCAGAGGCTTAAGTAGCCTTTGTTCCTTCCATTAAAGGAGCTGTCTCACTGAAGCTGCCTCAGAGACTGCTCTTGCCTTGCTCTTTTGCTCCCTTCAGTCTCTTCTGCTCCAGCCTCCAGCCTCATTTCCCCTCCTAGGATCCACTGGTTCCTACAGGCAGGGGGAATGGAGTCTGAACAGCAGAAGTAGACACAAGTGCGTGCAAAGAAGTGAAGTGATGGATCAAATGTATAAATTGAACATTAGCCCCTACGATGGCTTTATTTGGGAATAAACCCTCAAACAATATAACAATGTATAGGTGGGATCATAAATTAACGTCCCTAATACAGTCAAACTGGTGTTTTTTATAAGAGGAAGAAAGACCCTGTCTTCATGAACACACCTAGGAAAGGCCATGGGAAGACACCACAGAAGGCAGCAGTCTACAGCCTAGAAGAGAGACCTCATCAGAGCCTCCGTGACAGTGATTCCACAATAGAATCTACTTTCCAGTACTGTAGAAAAGAAAGTACAATCATTTAAGCCACATGGAGTTTTTAATGATGTCAGGAAAAGAAGGCAGGGAAACTGCACATGGATTTTGATGTGGACGGGGTTATGTGACAACTGTGAGGCAGCCTGCAGCTGAGTACACTGAACAAATAGGACCTCCAAGTCGATAACCCAACTGAAGACAAATCAGCAGCACTTAGCCTGATCAGAGAAGCTTCCTGCTTCCAATGGTGCACCCACCACTGGACCCTGAACTTTGTGATACTTAAAAACTGTTAACAGCTGGCAGGAAAAATTGAGCCTGATTAAGGGGGTATATTCTGATAGGGACTAATTAGGCAGGAGAGGATGTCTAGAAAGGGAGGGGGTCCTGGGATCATAGGGAACAGTAGTTCTCAACCTTCCTAATGTTGTAGCTTATAATACATTTCCTCATATGATAGTGACCCCCCAACCATAAAGTTATTTTTGTTCTATTTAATAACTATTAATTTTGCTGTTATAAATCATTATGTAAATATACATGTTTTCAGATGATCTTAGGCAGCCTGTGTGAAAGGGTTATTTGACTCCCAAAGGGGTCAGAACCACGGCTTGGGAAGCACTGATAGGAACACTAGAACCAGAGCCCATGCCTTGCCTGCAGAGGGGCAACTTTAGGGCTCCTCTCATGGGAACAGGAACTGTGAGTCTACTCTAATAATGGCTGTTTTGTTCATTCTGTTCTCTTTCTTTTCTCTGTGTGTGCACACATCCTTCCTAGTTGACACTTTTACTTTCTGGGCAACAGTAGCTTTCAAGATCCATGAGCTTAAAGCCTGTGGCGCCTCTGCACCTTGTTCCTTTAAATTTCTAGGCACCTGACGCTCTTGTTCTTTCACATTCTCCTCTTTTGACTTTATCGTGTGTGTCCAACCTTTGTTTGAACCACAGAACAAATTTTGAACCTTCCTAGCCAGGGCTCCTATCCCCCCACCCCAAGAGAGAAGTAACACAACCAGGGAAGGTGCCTCTGTATCATGTCAGATTCAGGAGCTTCTTGAGACTTCTGAGTTTGCTTCTGATGTCTCTTGAACCTTCCTGGAAGCAATGTTTCCCCTTAAAGCCTCCTAATCCTTAAGAAGACTTCGTCAAGTAAAGAATGCTTTAACTGGATGAAAATTGCTACATAATCTGATTATGTAGCATAATATAATTAAGGAGTGAGCTGGTCTTTCAGTGTGTTCAAACCCTGGAGTACCTGGAACACAAGATAGCAGAGCACAGCATAAGTTCAACACGAATTTAATTTAAAAGTTCCCTGTGCTTTATCATTCACATGTAATTATAGTTAGCTCATTAATTACCTTCTTGAGAAGATTGGAAACTGAATTAAATGGTACTTTAAAAGCTAATTTTGCAAACAATTAAATGAAGCCAAATATAATTGATAATTGCTGTAACAACTGGCCCTGAGGCATTTCTCTTTTAAAAAAATTGTTGCTTAGGTTTTGATAATATGAGAGGATGAAAACTCTATAAGGAATGAAAAAGTCAAAATAAAGATACCTAAGAATTCATAAAATGTGACATAAAACCATGGTTACAATTTTAGCAGCACAAAGTATATTATTTCAAAGGAGAAAAAGGTTGATAATGACCTAAGTGTAAAAGCTTTGGAAAGAATATATTCAGTTGTCACAAAAATAAGGATTTGAAAAACAAACAACAATGATTCTCCCATTGGTCTTATGTTTTCTGGAGGGAAGAGTAACTCCTTTGAAGAATTCATGTGTATCTTTGTTTCCAAACTCAAACCACATGGCCAAATGATTACATGATTTTGGAGTGTTATTAAACAGTGGCTTTGTTTTATCCATCAGTAAATGTTAGGGGGAACACCCCCTGTCCACTTAAACTGTGTAGAGTTCACTGATAACCATCCAAAAATGTGCAGAGCACCCAGAAGAGAGAGATCAGAAGGATCCAAATGCGCAAGTCTGGGGTTCAGGTTGACTTTGCTGCACAGTCCTTACCAGGGCAGGATGTGGATAATGCCAATAGAATATTAATAGGCTGGGGGGAGATGAATTCCTGATAAAAAATGAATTTCAAAGAGACAGAAAAAATTCTGAGGGAGAAAAATGTTAATTGCTACTGGAGTGACCAGGATATCTCTTTATGATATAAAATAGATGCTTTCAAGCAACCATTTAGGGAACTGGGAGGGATCTACACAATTTCATTTCTTTAGACCCTCATTTAAAGTCAATTTCTGATTACCCACATGATGTGATATTGGACCCATAGGATCAACATTTAACAGAGAAAATTCTTTGCCCTGGAGATCTCACTAGGCATTAGGAGAAAGGCAAGGAATTGTATAAAAACAAGATGAAGAAACAGAACTCTAAGCAACCTTTCCCCTGCTAACCCTAACCTTGATGAAAGTACCAAGTGATCACAGAAATTCACTCTCTTTTACTCAAGCCTCCATTACAGCTTAGTGAACTTAATAAGGAAAATATCATGAAAAGTTAATAAGTATTAGTTTGTATACCATATATAGCTCCCGTGGTATACATGGTCATATGTCTAAATAAAAACACATATATATTCACATGTTATATTCATGTGTATCTTCACATTATAAACACATATATATTAACACGCTATCTCTTTAGTACAACTATTTCAATCTGCTAAAGAAGCCTGATTTAAATTGTCAAATCACAATCTATGTAGATATTAGCACCTAAACTTCCTTAGCCTCATAAACAGAGGTCACACTATAGTATTCTTTTGAGGACTACCCTCTGCTCTGCCAGTGCACCTTCTAAAAAACAGATTTCCTATCTTTACCTGGTTTTGGAATGACCTACAAGAACACAGTGAAGCTGCCTATATCCTTTATACTATGAAAAGGTCCTGGCTTTTACCTAAAAATAACTTCTATCATTGAAATAAGGCTGAAAATAGCCCACTGTGTTTGATAATTTCATTTCTATGAGCCCTCTTCTCAGCATACCAAGTTGACTATAAGCATCAACATAATATGGAATAATGCTTTCATCTTCTAAAACAACCCGAGCATGTTGAATTTACACCTGCCTCTCCACTAATTAGATTCATTTTTGGCATGTGCCCTGAAGCTTAGCATCTTCACATCTCAGAGAACTGAAGCCTGCAACACATTCAGAGAAATTTAGCTTGGACTGTCAAGTACGTGTGCCTGTGTGTACAGTGCTTTACCTATGCTCTGGGATCACAGCAATCCTGTCCACTGATACAGATGATGTGCTGACTTAGATCCCTGTCTTTATCCAAGATATTTCTTTTGCTCTGAAGTCTGAAGATTTCCTTTCTCTCAACTGATGAATTTCTTTCTTACTACAACTAAGTCACAAAATGTTAAAGCACTCTTAAGAACAGCTCAGCAGAGGACTGGGGCATATTAATCATTTTGTCCTTTAACACTTTCAATCTCGGTTACTATTTTTTACATCAGCTTACGGAAACAGTATCAACAATCAGACATTCAAGCTACCTCCATCTGGAAGTGGATGCCAACTCCTTCATTGCTTTAAAATACTCTGCTTTAAAACACCCCAAGGAATCAGGAAAGTGAGCACTTCTTCTCACAGTAAGCTGAGACTCACTATGATGATGTGGAAGATTGTGCGCTGTGTTGTGCTTACAGGAAAAAAAACCACACAAAGTCACAGCATTAGGTTCAAAAAAGGGAACTACGAAAAGCCATTTTGACCCCTTCATAATTACCCTTAGAGCCTAGAATATTCTATTGTGAAAAAAGAAACAGAGAAAATGGAACTAACATTACTTTTCTGCCAACACACTTGCTACAAGAAGCTAAGAGAACAATTTTAAAAAAAGCAAAACACAAACAAAAACAAAACAGAAAATCTATCCAGTGAGAGGATAGTGGATAAGGAGAAGCTATATGTTAATGCGTTGATAGTCACTGTTTAAAATAAAATAAAATAAAATAAAATAAAATAAAATAAAATAAAATAAAATAAAATAAAATAATTGGCAATTTTGAAAAGTATTAGTAGTAAACTGAAAATCAGCAAAATTGCTGATTTCTCATGTACACTGTACATTAGTGTTATAATTGATTACTGATGTCATAGTTTTGCTTTACATTTAGGTCATAAGGAGAATCATTTTACCTTAAAATGAGAATTTGTCTGTTTTCCTGTAAGCTAGTACAATAACTGGCAATATAATACCAACACATGCAACTAATATTAAGAAAGAGATGGTACTGTATTCCCTGAGCAGTTGGTTGGGGAGTCTGTTAAGTCACAGAGTCCCTTGAAATCTACTCTTTTATTCTAGGTTTTGTGCTAGATGGGCAATCTAATTATTGGATGATGGGCAAAGAAATGGGAATAGCCTTTTTCTCATACCTATCACCAAATGAAGTGCTCCTGCTATTGGTTTGAGACAACTAATCTGCTCACATCTAGACACCAAGATATGTATGTAACAGGAGGAGAAAAAGCTGGATCGATTGAATGGGGGTGATAAGCATATTCATGGTGTTTAGAATCTGCCTTTTCTCTGGTAGCAAAAGAAGGCATATGTACTAAAATTTCTCTTTAGCTTTTGACTGCAAGTGCTTCAAGTCCTTTTTGGATATTGTAATAATATGTTCTTGGCTGTAAGGTTCTCTGGAGCCTTTGTATGTTTGTACTTCTAAGAATTAGGAACATTAGCTGATTCAAGGCCGTTGTTAATCAGTTTGATGAAATGGCTTCTGATCGTATATGTAAATGTAAACTAATTCATGTATTATAAGACAAGTAATAACAACATATATTACACTCAGGAATGTAAATGTCTATGGATTTCACCTCCCGAAATCTATTTGACATTTCTTTTCAGGCTCTTGAAATTCTAAAATTGCTAGTTCCTTGACAGCGTGCTCTCCTCTCTCACCACTCATCCAAACTCGCCTTTCCCCCTTCATTTTATGTGTAGAAGCTTTGGCATTTTGCTCTAGGAACATTTGCAGGGATTATACATGATCACAGTGTGGTGCATTCTTTGATAGAAAAATGTGCTGCATTGACATCTTAGCTCAAAAATGTTAAAGAGTTACTGTCTTTTTCTTCTCTGGATGATGAGGAAAGTTCTTCTGTGCTAAAGAGTACAAAAAATAATGATAAAGAGTAAAAATATATTTTATATAAGTATAATTAGTCACAACATACAGCATCTTAATGAGTCAATATTAATTATTTTAAGGACTTCATAGAAAGCAAAGAAATCATGGTAATAAAAGCATGAAAATATTTATCTTTGTTAATCAAAATAAATATTATAAGAAATATAATTTTCCTTTATTTATAGTATTATATTTCTGATTCTCAGCAGGGAGAAAAATCAAGCCTGGCACTAGAAACCTACGCCAATTCCTAGGGTCAATCAGGTCATGGATCTTAGAGGAGAGCCCTTTACCACCACTTTACTGAACCAACAGAATTACTAGTTGCATTGTAAATATTTATCCTTATTCTGGCAGGTGAATGTCCCTCTCTGCCCTCTATCAAAGAAGCTTCTCTTCGCAAAAGTCAGAGACCGGCCCAAAATGAAAACTGATAAGTAGTCAAATGTAGATGACAGCTGATTTCAAGGGTTGAAACTCAGTAGATAAACATTTTTGGCAAGTCTCCTCTATCTTGGGCTTCAGAAACACCATGACAAAGAGACAGAAAGATTGTAAGAGCCAGAGAACCAGGAATTCTACCATGGGACACTATCCTCAAAAGGACAGAAAAACTACACCCATGCTACCACAACAGTATGGCTGCCTAAAGAAGATATGAAGAAGTTTAACACTAATAGACAGGCTGTCCTGGAAGGGGAAAATCCAGTTGGACCTCACCCCTCGACAAAGAACTACCGGCAACAAAGGACTGCTGAGAGAGAATTAGTTGTCCCGATGATTGAACTTCCTAATTAATCATCCAATCCCAAGTGGTCAGCCTTGAAGTCACATACATAGAACAACACCAAATGAATGCAGCAGGTGATGTTTACATGTTTATTCATTTATCATACATGTAACATTAGCAATTAAATAAAAAGAATCCATGAACTTAAGAGAGAGCCTATTAACAGCTAATAATAGGCCTAGGCTCTGCAGGACTTCCCCGCAACCTCTGGCCGTGCACCTAGGCAGTGGTCTGCAACCAGCTCGCCGGCCCCTGGACCAGCAATAGCGGCAGGCCTCCATATTGCAACCAGGACACAGCTGGAAAGGCACAGGTAGACACTCCTTCCAGGGCTACCCTCGGGGGGGGGGGGGGGATCTGCTAGGCTATTGCCTCCAAGCAGGCAGAGTTCCGCCTAGGCTCTGCTGGACTTCCCCACGCCCTCTGGCCGTGCACCAAGGCAGTGGGCAGCAACCAGCTCACTGGCCCCTGGACCACTGATAGCGGCAGGCCTCCATATTGCAACCAGGACACAGCTGGAGAAGCCCAGGTAGACAGACTCCATCAGGGGCTACAATCGCATGGGTGGCAGCCAGCTTATGATCCCTTAAAGCAGCAGGAACACATATTCACCAGTAGAGAAACAACAGGTGAGCCCAGCCTCACTGGAGATTCAAACACCAGCTACTGACAACAAGGCCAACTAACACCAGAAATAACCAGATGGCAAAAGGAAAATGAAGGAATGTTACTAACAGAAATCAAGGCAACATGACAGCATCTGAACCCAGTTCTCCAACAACAGGAAGCCCTGGATACCCCAAAACACCAGAAAAACAAGACTTGGATATAAAATCACTGGTCAGGATGCAGGTAGCTGAACACATAGAAAAATCTCGTAAAGAAATAGAGGAGAAAATGGATCAAAAGTTAGAAGCCTTTACGAGGCAAATACAAAAATCACTTCAAGAAATTCAGGAGAAGATGGATCAAAAAGAAGAAGACAATAAGGAAGAAAGACAAAAATCACTTAAAGAACTACAGAAGAACGTGGGCCAACAAGTAGAAGCTATGAAAGAGGAAGCACAAAAATCTATTAAAGAAATACATGAAAACACAATCAAGCAAGTGAAAGATCTGAGCACATCCATCCAGATACTAAAAACAGAAGTAGAAACAACTAAGAAATCACAGAGGGAGACAACATTGGAGATAGAAAACCTTGGGAAGAAATCAGGGGCCATAGATGCAAGTATCAACAATAGAATACAAGAGATAGAAGACAGAATCTCAGAAGCCAAAGATACCATAGGAACCATTGATTCAACAGTCAAAGAAAATACTAAATGCAAAAAGGTGGTAACCCAAAACATTCAGGAAATCCAAGACACTATGAGAAGACCAAACCTAAGGTATATAGGTATAGACTAGAGTAAAGATTTACAAGTTAAAGGGCCAGCTAATATCTTCTATAAAATTATGGAAGAAAACTTCCCCAACCTAAGGAGAGAGATGCCCATGAATATACAAGAAGCCTATAGAACCCCAAACAGACTGGGCCAGAACAGAAATACATCCCGTCACATAATAATCAAAACTCCAAATGTAATAAACAAAGAAAGAATACTAAAGGCAGCAAGAGAAAAAGGCCAAGTAACATATAAAGGAAGACCTATCAGAATAACACAAGACTTCTCACCTGAGACCATGAAAGCTAGAAGATCCTGGGCAGATATCATGCAAACTCTAAGAGAACACAAACTTCAGCCAAAACTACTTTACCCAGCAAAACTCTCAATCGCCATAGATGGAGACATCAAGGTATTCCATGACAAAACCAAATTTGCACGATATCTTTCCACAAATCCAGCCCTTCAAAGGATAATAGGGGGAAAACACCAAGACAAGGGCAGAAACTACACCCGGGAAGAAGCAAGATAGAAACCTCCTCTCATCAAACCCAAAAGAAGATAACCTCTCAAATATAAATAAATAAATAAATAAATAAATAAATAAATAAATAAATAAAAATAATTTCAAAAATGTCTGGAGGAAATAATTACCATTCCTTAATATCTCTTAACATCAATGGACTCAATTCCCCAATAAAAAGACACAGATTAACAGACTGGATATGGAAACAGGACCCTACATTTTGCTGCATACAGGAAACACATCTCAGTGTTAAAGACAAACACTGCCTTAGAGTAAAAGGATGGAAGACAATTTTACAAGCAAATGGTCTCAGGAAACAAGCAGGGGTAGCCATTCTATTATCAGATAAAATAGCCTTCCAACCTAAAGTCATCAAAAGAGACTCAGAAGGTCACTTCCTGCTGGCCAAAGGGAAAATCCACCAAGAAGAGCTCTCAATACTGAACATTTATGCTCCAAATACAAGGGCACCCTCCTTCGTAAAAGAAACCTTACTAAAGCTAAAAGCACACATTATACCTAACACAATAATTATGGGGGACCTCAACACTCTACTCTCCTCAATGGACCGATCAGGAAAGCAGAAACTAAACAGGGACACAGTGAAAGTAATTGAAACTTTGGACCAATTGGATATAACAGATATATATATATATATATAAATATATATATATTTATATATATATATATATATATCTGTTATATATATATATGTTATATATATATATACATATATATATATATGTATATATATATATATATAACATTTCATCCTAAAGCTAAAGAATATACCTTTTTCTCAGCACTGCATGGTACCTTCTCCAAAATTGATCATATAATTGGTCACAAGACAGATGTCAACAAATACAAGAAGATCGAGCTAATCCCATGCCTCCTATCAGACCACCATGGAGTAAGAGTGGTCTTCAATAGCAACAAAAACAACAGAAAGCCCACATACACATGGAAACTGAACAATACTCTACTCAATGACACCTTGGTCAAGGAAGAAATAAAAAAAGAAATCAAAGACTTTTTAGAATTCAATGAAAATGAAAGTACAACCTACCCAAATCTATGGGACACAATGAAAGCAGTGCTAAGAGGAAAACTCATAGCCCTGAGTGCATCCAAAAAGAAAGTGGAGAGAGCATACACTAGCAACTTAATGGCACACCTAAAAGCCCTGGAAGAAAAAGAAGTTAATTCACCCAGGAGGAGTAGAAGACAAGAAATCATCAAACTCAGGGCTGAAATCAATCAAGTAGAAACACAGGAAACCATACAAAGAATCAACAAGACCAGGAGCTGGTTCTTTGAGAAAATCAACAAGATAGATAAACCCTTAGCCAGACTAACAAAAGGACACAGAGACAGTATACAAATTAACAAAATTAGAAATGAAGAGGGAGACATAACAACAGAAACTGAGGAAATTCAAAAGATCAGATCCTACTACAAAGGTCTATACTCAAAACAACTGGAGAATCTGGAGAAAATGGACAATTTCCTAGACAGATATCAAATATCAAAATTAAATCAGCATCAAGTAGATCAGCTAAATTGTCCCATAACCCCTAAAGAAATAGAAGGGGTTATAGAAAGCCTCCCAACCAAAAAAAGTACAGGACCAGATGGATTTAGTGCAGAATTCTACCAGACCTTCAAAGAAGAATTAACACCAATACTTTTCAAACTATTCCACAAAATAGAGACAGAAGGGACACTGCCCAACTCATTCTTCAAAGCCACAATTACGCTAATACCTAAACCACAAAAAGATCCAACAAAGAAAGAGAACTACAGGCCAATTTCTCTTATGAATATAGATGCAAAAATACTAAATAAAATTCTTGCTAACCGAATCCAAGAGCACATCAAAACGATCATTCACCATGATCAAGTAGGCTTCACCCAGGGATGCAGGGATGGTTCAATATACGGAAATCCATCAATGTAATCCACTACATAAACAAACTGAAAGACAAAAACCACATGGTCATCTCATTAGATGCTGAAAACGCATTCGACAAAATTCAGCATCCTTTCATGCTAAAAGTCTTGGAAAGAGCAGGAATTCAAGGCCCATACCTAAACGTAGTAAAAGCAATCTACAGCAAACCAGTAGCCAACATCAAAATAAATGGAGAGAAACTTGAAGCATTCCCACTAAAATCAGGCACTAGACAAGGCTGCCCTCTCTCTCCATATCTTTTCAATATAGTACTTGAAGTTCTAGCGAGAGCAATTAGACAACATAAGGAAGTCAAAGGGATACAAATTGGAAAGGAAGAAGTTAAACTATCATTATTTGCAGACGATATGATAGTTTACCTAAGCGACCCAAAAAACTCCACCAGAGAACTTCTACAGCTGATAAACAACTTCAGCAAAGTGGCAGGTTATAAAATTAACTCAAGCAAGTCAGTGGCCTTCTTGTACTCAAAGGACAAGCAGGCCAAGAAAGAAATTATGGAAATAACACCCTTCACAATAGCCACAAACAACATAAAGTATCTTGGCATAATTCTAATCAAACAAGCAAAAGATCTGTACGACAGGAACTTCAAGTCCTTGAAAAAAGAAATAGAAGAAGACCTCAGAAGATGGAAAAATATTTCTTGCTCCTGGATTGGCAGGATCAATATAGTAAAAATGGCCATCTAGCCAAAAGCAATATACAGATTCAATGCGATCCCCATCAAAATCCCAACACAATTTTTCATAGATCTAGAAAGAGCAATTCTCAAATTCATCTGGAGCAACAAAAAACCCAGGATAGCTAAAACTATTCTCAATAATAAAAGGACTTCTGGGGAAATCAATATCCCTGACCTTAAGCAGTACTACAGAGCAATTGTGTTAAAAATTGCATGGTATTGGTATAGCAACAGGCAAGTAGATCAATGGAATAGGATTGAAGACCCAGAAATGAACCCATAGACTTATGGTCACTTGATCTTTGATAAAGGAGCCACAACCATCCGGTGGAATAAAAATAGCCTTTTCAACAAATGGTGCTGGTTCAACTGGAGGTCAACATGCAGAAGAATGCGAATTGACCCACTCTTATCTCTTTGCACTAAGATCAACTCCAAGTGGATCAAGGACCTCCACGTAAAACCAGACACACTGAAACTATTAGAAAAGAAACTTGGGAAGACCCTGGAGGACTTGGGCACAGGGGAAAAGTTCCTGAACAGAACACCAATAGCTTATGCACTAAGATCAAGAATCGACAAATGGGACCTCATAAAATTACAAAGTTTCTGCAAAGCAAATGACACTGTCAGAAGGACAAAACGGCAACCAACAAAGTGGGAAAAGATCTTCACCAACCCCACATCCGACAGAGGGCTAATATCCAATATATACAAAGAACTCAAGAAGTTAAACCTCAAAGAACCAAATAACCCTATCAAAAAATGGGGCACAGAGCTAAACAAAGAATTTTCACCAGAAGAAATTCGGATGGCCGAGAAACACCTTAAAAGATGTTCAACATCATTAGTCATCAGGGAAATGCAAATCAAAACAACCCTGAGATTCCACCTCACACCAGTCAGAATGGCTAAAATTAAAAACTCAAGAGACAACAAGTGCTGGCGAGGATGCGGAGAAAGAAGAACACTCCTCCACTGTTGGTGGGATTGCAAAATGGTAAAACCGCTCTGGAAATCAGTTTGGTGGTTCCTCAGAAAATTGGGCATGTCACTTCCAGAGGACCCTGGCATACCACTCCTGGGCATATACCCAGAGGATTCCCCTGCATACAATAAAGACACATGCTCCACTATGTTTATAGCAGCCTTGTTTATAATAGCCAGAAATTGGAAGGAGCCCAAATATCCCTCAAAGGAGGAATGGATACAGAAAATGTGGTATATTTATACAATGGAATACTACTCAGCAATTAAAAATAATGAATTCATGCAATTTGTAGGTAAATGGTTAGACCTGGAAAATATCATCCTGAGTGAGTTAACCCAATCACAAAAGAATGCACATGAAATGCAATCACTGATAAGTGGATATTAATGAGCCCAGAAGCCCTAAATACTCAAGACACAAATAGCAAGTCAAATGATTCCCAAGAAGAAGAAAGGAGAGAACCCTGGGCCTGTAAAGATTGCATCCAGTTTAGTAAAGAAACCGAGATGGGAGGGGGAATGATTGGGGAATAGTTGGTGGGGAGAGGAACTATGGGAAGTATGGTGGGTGGGAACTGGGAAAGGGGAAAGCCTTTGGAATATAAACATAGAATATAGAAAATAAAAATTTAAAAAAAGAGCTAATAATAATGATTTATTGTGTTTTCTCACAGTATTTTTCTTCATGTAATTTACTCCTTATAACAATGATGATAATAATTTATAAATATTGTTTTAAAGTCCATTAAAGACAAAAACAACATTACTGTAATCCTTTTCCCAGGTTAATAAATACTAGTATAGAAGATGTGGAAACTTAAAACAATTATCTGAGCATCTATCCACTTTGAGAGATTCAGAATATTTCAGTGTTTCATTTGACACAGCAATACTCTGTATTATTGATAATGTTATACCTAATGCATCCTTAATTTAAAAGTAGAATCCTTGTCAACTGATTATAACTTTTAGTCTACTATTTATATTCCCAAAGCAATAAAATAGCTAAAATAATGTTTAGTTATTTAGTTTAAAATGATAAATTACCTTCCTAGAAATGTTTATGTAAGCCTGGCAGTGGTGGCGCATGCCTTTAATCCCAGCACTTGGGAGGCAGAGGCAGGCAGATTTCTGAGTTCGAGGTCAGCCTGGTCTACAGAGTGAGTTCCAGGACAGCCAGGGCTACACAGAAAAACCTTGTCTACAAAAAAAAAAGTTTATGTATTTACATTGCCTTATACAACTTAAGAAGGTACTGTTAATATTTAGTGTCTTTTTTAAGCCTAGTGCTTTCTAGTTTCCCTAGAAACTTGCCCACAAACTTAGTTTTAAAATCAACACCATAATACAGTCTTTGGTATTAGGTATTATGTTTTAACTAATAGGTCCAAGATTATCTCTTGTATATTTCTTCCCCTAAGAAATGCAAACCATTTAAAACTACAATAAATCACATATACATAAAATAAATTATGAAATCATCCAAATTATACAGAAGTTTGTCTTCTCAATATAAATATCTGTGATTAATTTTGTTTATTGCATATACACATTTACACATGCATACATATATTCACATGTATATATTTTATGTGAATATGTACATGCATACCCATATACACTCTATATGTTGCATATAATAGCAGTATGGCGGTATATAACTTTAATCCTAGCACTGGGGAGGCAGTGGGAGTTAGATCTCTGTGGGTTTCAAGCCAGTCCAGTCTGCCCCCTGAGTTCAATACCACATAGTGAGATCTTGTCTCAAAAATAAGTAAATGAATAAATGCCGGGTCCAGTATCGCCTTGGTGGGAATAGAATGACACGGATCCTGCCTCTGAGACAGGGCCAGAGGACATCAGCCTCCATGACTGTCGATGGCTGCTGTGGGTATTAGGTGTCTTTGTATAATAATGTACGTATTTTCATGTTGCTCTGGGGAATGTCCTCCCTATTAACTTTAATGACTCCATGATAATCCTCGACAGCATGAGTCCAGGAGGCGAAGATGTGTCTAATGTCTCAGGAAAATGATAAACACTGGGACCTTTAGGAAACCCTTAAGGCTGTGGAAAAGAACTCTAAAACATGAGTTCAAAAATATATAATTTATCAACTATGGAAAAAATAAGGATGTGAATTATAGGAGGGACATCTTGAACCTAAAGTAATAGCTATGCTGTGAGCCAACTTGTCAGAAAGACACTAAGGAAGGAGAGAAAGAGATTTAGGGAGTGGTTATCACAGGAGATAACATCCAGTTAAGTTTTTCATTGTTGTTGCTTTATTTGTTTATGCTTACAAAGTCAGGCAAATTCCTGAGTTTTAAATCAGCTTGGGACAGAGCAAACTTAGGCCTGGGTATGCCCAAGTAGGAAGGAGAGGGCTCTGGTTCTGGAGAGGCTCGATGCAGCAGTGTAGGGGAATACCAGGACAGGGAAGAGGAGGGGGTTGATTGGGGAGAGGGGGAGAGGAGAGGGCTTATGGGACTTTCTCGGAGGGGGAACCAGGAAAGGGGAAATTCATTGGAAATGTAAATAAAGAATATATCTAATAAAAATAAATAAATAAAATAGAAAAAAAGACAGAGTCCCAACCAGCAAGTTTAGCATTTGTGCTTAACAGAGACTCAGCAAATGCCTGACTTCATTTGCAAAGTTAAAAGAAAATGTGAGCAAGCTTGCTGTCTCCTAAGAATTAAAGGGCTGGGGTCACATGATGTTGATTCATAGAATAATCAAAAGGAAACCTGGAGTAAATGACTGGATTGATATGCAAAATAAAAGACTGGGCTTATGAACTGCAGGAGATGAGCTATCCAGAGAATTTTTTAGAATACCAAGAGAGAACTACTTTAGAGAACTGTCTCTCTCAAGCAGAACACAGAGAGAGCTGTCTAGAGATCTCAAGAGAAAGCAGATCAAAGAGAAAGAAATTAGAACAGAGAGAAAGCAGCTGGAAAGCTGTCTCCAGCAGAACACAGGCCTCCAGCATGGACACCAGATTTGACTTCAAGTTGTTTATTTTTGCCGCTCCCAGACATCCCTTCCTCAGAACCCCTCTCCAAGCTGACACTGGTCTTTGGCAAATAAATAAGTGCTATGAATTTGATATAAAGTATTTCTACTCTGTTCTTTTAATGTCATCGAGAAAGGTCAACAATTAAATTTAATGTAAACAATTTCTCATGCTGTCAGCTTTACTTCAGAATTTTAGAAGAATGTCGTGTTATAAAAACGAGTAGAGTAAAATAAGTTAAAAATAAAACCATGAATTTTTGCTGTTATGGTTTAGAATTCAATGGTTAAGGAGGCGATATGAATTATATGAGGGTCTTCTCAAATCTGAAGGAACAAAGGCAGCTACTCTATGAGCCAGTTTGTCTGTCAAAGATACTAAGGAAGGAGATAAAGAGATTTAGGGAATGGTGATTGCAGGAGAGCCCACCCAGCTAAGTTTTTATACAATAAGTTATTATATAATAATGTGAAAAGAAATATACTTCCTATGGCCTAAACTAAGGACATTATTGTAACATCAGACTGTGAGATCTGTCTGGTCAGATGAAAATCCTCCAAGGAGTCTTCGGAAGGTGTTTTTAAGGTTGCCAGAATAAACATATTGAGAGTTTTGGGGATATAGTTTATTGTTGATAAAACGTTAAGGTAGATGAACAATCTTACACAATTCAATTAGTGACTTAATTATGTCTAAGAAGGAAAACAAAGTTCATCTTTCAAACTAAAGTGTTGAGGGATATTATGCATTTGAGGGGACAAAAGATGATGACAGAAGCAGCCAAGAAGATAAGGCCCAAGCTTGGGGTAATTTAGACATTACGGAAGTCCTACTGCCTGGGAATGGGAACATGGTATAAAGGATGTGTTGTCCTGACGCTTCAGTGTCTACTGTTTCATCTTACAGTATGAGCTATCATAAATCTACACACCAATTATAAACTTGAATCATCTCACTCATAATAAAGCATTCTATATCCTGATGCAGAAAGCAAAAACTGACAGAAATTCAAGGAACATTTTATTCTTATTATTTTATTTATTTATCTTATTACTTTTAGTTATACATATGTTGAAGGTAGGTATAGATAGAGGTATGAGTGTCTATGGAGGCCAGAAACAAATTCTTCTGGGTGCGGAGTCACATCCAGAGAGCTGGAAGCCAACTGCATTGAAGTGGAAGAGAACTCGCATCCTCTGGGAAAGCAATCCATGCTCCTAACTGCTGAGCCGTTTCTCTGGCCCAAGAATGAACTACACAAAAAACCAGAAAGGGAAAGAAAGCTTTGGAAATGAAAAGAAATACAAATAGCATTGCAACTATTACATGCAGCAAAATTATTTCCTTACATCAAAAGAAAATATACCTCAAATCAATTCACAATGTCTCCCAGGAATCTAGAAAAATACTATTGACATGAAAGCAGAAAATAAAATAAATGTAAACATAGATTGAAAGAAAAAGACAAAAAATAAGCAATACCCCAAATTCAAAACTTTATTTGAAAAGGTCAGCAAAATGGGCAATTTAATAAAGTGATAAGAAAACCTTAGAGAAGACTCAGCTACTAAAGGCAGGAGCAGGAGACACTGCTGTAGGAATAACACCCAGACAATGTGATGTGAGTGTGTTCAATAACATAGATCGCCAAACTGATGGAAAATATGAAAATGAATCCAAGCATATGTGAAAAATCTGAACTGAATGTAAGTGAAAATGTTGACTTGAAAATGCAAAGATTTGGAGCTAAAAGCCTCAGACAAGAGAGAATGTACAGCACTTGTCTTTCTGGGTCTGAGTTACCTCACTCAGGATGATCTTTTCTAGGTGCATCCATTCATTGAGTATATAACATGGAGGAACCACAGAAACCAGGAAAGTATAAAGGGAGAATGGGGGAATGTAGGCATAATGTTTTTTCAACCTACTTTAATAAGAATTCAATTTTTTCTCTTGTCTACCACCCACCAGAGGGTAGTAGAAGAGAAACTTAAGACTATAGGGTAAATGGGCCTGTTTAGCGATAGTTTTAGGGGGCAAGCTCAATCTTTGGCAGCAGTTCAGTCCCATAGCAAACACCAAATCCAGCTGCAGACCACTCCTCTAGGCAGACAGACACCACACAAACCAGCGGCAACCGTTTGATTATGAAGAAACTGCCAAGACTCCCAACCAGCCTGAGGAGAGGCAGTTCTTTGGTGAGTTTCTCCCAATAGTGATGTTATCACAAGTTGAGCTCAATGCTATGGTAAGGTGAACCAATACATACATGTCATTTGCAAAGAATAGCAAGGTGAAACAAAACCAAACCAATGCTGTATGCCCATCTCCACTGTCTGCGGGGTCATATTTATACTCCTTCATCATGGGTCCTTTCATATGTTTGATATATCAAAACATCCTTTCACCCATGTCTGCTTCAGGAAAGCATTCTTTCACATGTCTGCTTTAGCAAGACATCCTTTCACCTGTGTGCCCCAGCAAAACATCATCTGACTTTCGAGAGACTAGAAGTTTCCACTTCATGTGAAGCTTGAGAAGTAATTAGCAGGATACAGGCAAGATGAAGCTGGGCATGGAAAAACTGGGACAGAGCTCCAACTAGTGAGGTAGGAAGGAGAATGACCCATAAGGAAGGAGGAGGGAGGAATATATTTCACACCAAAGTTGTAGGGTAAAGCCTTATGGAGTCAGTATTTTAATTTTATCTAAAATTATACATTGTATGCATGTATGCATGTGTATATATGTGTGTGTATGACTGTATGTAGTGTATGTGTGGGAAAGTTTGTGTTTGTGTGTGTATGTTTGTGTTTGTTTATATTACATGCCTGCATACATTCCTGTATGTATGCATGTCTGCGTGTATTCTTGTGTTGTGTCTGTGTGTATGTGTGTGCATGCATGCATGAGTGCACATGTGCACACGTATCTTGCATAAAATGAGGCATGAGGACTGACAGTGTTTCCTACAAGAACATCAGTATACAAGAAACAGGAAATCCCCCACTTGAATGGTTAGTCAGTGTAGTCTAAGTGACTCCTGAAGCAACACAATTGCTATTGCTCTTGGTTGTCTCTCACAGGTTGGCAGTGTACTCTTACTGCTGAAAACCAAAGCATGCTTTGTACATGGGACTTGGATTATCAGTGCTGACTCTAACTTGAAGGTTATGGCAATTTAGATTCCATGCAACCAGAGAATACTATTCAAGTTGCCATGGGAAGGAAGCAAATACTAGTCTAACAATGATCCCTATGAACTACAGCAATGACAAACATGGCAAGATATCCATAAAGTTGTAATAGGTTGTACTTGCATATTGATGACAATGGACAGCTGTTTAATAGACTTAATGTCTCCTCAACAGAACAGAACTCTTCAATATGCTTGTCACTGGGAAAATAAGGACCAAACCCACCTACGTACAGTACAATGTCTGGGTGAAACACGAGACCTTATAGCAGCACCAGTGATGATGGTGAGGAACCAGAACCATGCATCACTATTTGGGATAGAATATGGTACAACTACCTTGGAAAACTGTTTAAATACTCCCTCACAAACTTAAATTGGGATCCTGTATGACCTCACCACCTCCAAGGAATCTGCAACATCACTGCATGCATGTTGGGAAGAGCTAAAAGCAAATTTTCTCATAACATCAACAGAAATGTTTATGCTAGCACTGTAATATCCAGAAATTGAAACAAACTGATGTGTATATTAATGCATGCAAGGCAAGAAAATGTGGTGTAGTCACCAATGGATAATGGCTATGTAATAAGAAGGAATGACACACCCACACTGTCTGCTTGTCAATAAAACTTGGAAACATGCAAAGTGAAGACAGGAAGGAATGCCCATCTTTCTTCTCTCTCTGGTGGGACATACTATCTCTCTTGAAATATTGTAGTATGGGCATCATTAATTTAGAGTATGAGGCTCATAGCTGATATTTTCCAGATGTGAGAATTCTTCATAGCCTGTTTCCTCTATTCAAAGCTTAAATAGAGACTTTACACCTTTCCCTAATGCATGCTTTGATTTATTTCTCTAATTCGTTCTCTATTCTAACCCATCCACCCTGTGCTCACCCACACCTACTCATAGCCTACTATAAGCCTCTGCCCTGTAATAAAAGCCACATGGTAGTGTGCCTGGCAGCTCTGGGTGTCCTTTCCCACTGGCATTCCCATCACACAGAAAGCACTTGCATTGACATGACTATAGCTAGCTCACCTCCAAGTGGAACAATTTGTGGTCTAATCAAAAGGGGTCAGAAGCTGAGAAACAAACAACTTTGTATTCACATTCTTTTGATGTTGAACTCTAACTTTTCTATATCCTAAGGACTTGCTATAATATTAAATGGATGATTGAATTTTTGAGCTAGAAGCAATAAACATTCAGTTTAACTTCTACATATTCATGAATTGGAAAAATGTTATACAGAAAAATATAAGCAAGAAGAATAGGAGTCCCTAGAAAAGTGCTCACCCTAGGCACAGTCGTTCAAAAATCACACTCAAAGAACAAAGAAGGAGCACACATCTGAATAAATTTGTTTTCTTACTTTATAAATTATTAAGCAAAAAATAATAAAACAAAATGCAAAGCATGATAAGCCACAGCGTTAAAATATATTTCATTACAAATGATTTACTAAAACCATGAAGTATTCAAAATGCTTCCAAGTATCTCTTTATAATTATCTTTTTTTTTTTTTTGGAGCTAAAGTGATGACTTAGCAGTTAAGAGCACTGACTGCTCTTCCAGAGAAGCAGGGTTCAATGTCCAACCCACCCGGGCACACATAGCCATGTGTAATTCCAACTCAGGGAATCTGATGCCCGCTTCTGTGGCTCCAGATATCTGGCATGCAAGTGGTACACATACATACATACATACATACATACATACATATACATACATATATACATATAAAATATCCATACAGATTTTATTAAATAAAAGTGCTTGTATGCATATTTATTTCTTCATTCAAAGATAATCTTGTTCTACAATTACTATTTACTATTCTCAAATGACTTTAATAAATTATTCTTTTTGAAATGTATTCTTTATTTCCTTTGTTGTGACAATGTGGTACTATAATCTTGTTTGTTTGTTCGTCCTTATGTCCAGTTAGTATACTATCAAGATTTGAAAGGCTTTCCCCACTCTCCAAATCATTTTATTTTTATTTTGTAACTTCTATGTCATACTAAATCAGAAGTTGATAGACAAAGCATTTTTGATTTTCCTGTTGTTTGTAAGACTAGGCCTTTGCCGACACTGAAGCACACTGGCCCCTAGAAGATGAGTGGCATAGCATGTAATGGAGCTGAGCATGTTGAGAATCATCAAGTACATAATCAGTTAGCCAGAAAGCCAGTACCCTCAGGAAAGGCACACACAATCTTCTCACCGAACCCACAGATAGTTAATGATCCACTAGCTAGAGGACACATGAAGAAATAATCCTCACCCTTACCACTATGTTGCATAGAAAATTAAATAAGTTTATACACAGAGATACATGTGCATCAATGAAGAAAACACACAAAATGGATGTATTCTATGAATCCTAACTATAGCAACATAAAAACCCTTTTGATGGGAATTGATGAAAATGAACTTGAAGTTAGCTTTGTTTGCCCTCAAAATTATGGGATGCTACTATATCAAAAGAGCTTTCCCAAGAGTTGGATTAATCCTCCTGGTTAATTATTTTTCATTAGTGATTGCTTTTTATACTTGTTTTATCGTACAAATTAAATATGCTGACTGCAGAAACTTAAATGACCCAGAAGAGTCTAAAGAAATTAAATATAATTTATAATTTCAATATCAGGAGAGGATTTGCATTTTCAAAGAGCTGAATATTCATCCTAATTAAAGTTCACATCCACTGCTATCTACATTCCTCTTTGTTCCAAGTATATTGTATCATGTAACAAATTGAAAAATAACAACTGTACTGAAGAAAACAAAATAAAAATAAGACATGGTGACATAAAAATGAAGAGGCACCAAAGTCACATAAAGATGTATTAAAGGTTATGTGCAATACAAGCATCTACAGTAGCAGATAAGGATGCCTCTTTCCATGCCTCTTACCTTGCACATAACACTTTTCCCATGTTTGCTATTGGTATGTCCAACATGACACCAGCCTCTAAGGCATGGCTTTTATTTCAACATAATCTTTTACCAGTATAACTGGATAAACCAGAGAAATAAACTTGCCTTTCCTGGGAAACAAAATATATCTTCTGTCTGTCTATCTATCTATCTATCTATCTATCTATCTATCTATCTATCTACCCTCTTTCTATTTCTGTTTATAGGCCAAAAAATTTTACCACAAAATAACTACGTAGTAAACATAAATTTTGAATCATAAGCAAAATAAACCACCCTAGGCAATGCACAGTTAATACTTTTGAGGTTCAAATAAACCATTCAATTACATGCAATAACTCTGAAACAGATAATTTCATGAATATCAGGATCTACTTTGATGACAAGCTATCTGAGAAATGTCCACTGTAACTAAAGGATTTCTTAAAACAGTGTGTTGAATGAATGCCACAGAATGTAGGCTGACTAGACCCCCTACTATATTCAAACTTCTGAATTCTGTACATTCTACTAGTATTGAAATACTGAGCTTCAGCCCATTCCCATGATTTAAGAGAAGCAAGCATTTTTGGTGCAATAAAACTCTTATCTCAAGGATGTTACATCATAGCAGTCACTAGCAGTCACATTTGTTCTATGTGTGTTAGTTACATTTATGGAATAAGGATATGAGAAGGGAGAGCAATAAGGTGATCAGTTGTTTCATCTGGAGATATCTATTATTATTTATTTTCTGAAAGACTAGGTAAAATAGAATTAGTGGAACAAATCTATTTCTTATTACTTTGCCTTGAGCCTAATTACTCTTATGCATTGGGTCTGGGAAAATAGATCAGCCTGTAAAAGCTTGCTGTGGAAGCACTGAGAACTAGGATTTTGGATCCATAGCACTCACATAAAAAGCCAGGCATGGTGTCATACACCTGTAATGATAGTGCTGAAAGACAGAGACATAAATATCCCCACAGGCTTTCTGACTACACAGTATATCCAACCAGGGAACTTAGAAGTTGAAGACTAACTTTTTTGCTCCTGTGAGTGTGTAGAGGGGAAAACAGATATGCAGGGATAACCGAGTAGAAGACCGCCTGAGAAACGACCTGCCAGGACTCCACCTGCATGCAGGAGCTCAGCAGCACCACAACCAGCAGGGCACCTACCCTGCCAGGGGTCATCTGCCCTGCAGGGATGCAGTGAGAGGGCGTCCCGCACTTGTGGGCACCACCATCTTTCCTCCTTTGACTGTGTAGAGGTGCAGACAGGTACTCAGGAATCACCCTAGTAGAAGAGCACTTGGGACACGCCTGCCAGGGTCCCACCTGCACCCAGGAGCTGGGCAGTGCCACCACAGCCATCTGTGTGCCTAGTCTGCTAGGTGATATCTGCTCTGCATTGAGTCCCACGATGAGAGGTGAAGCCAACATTTTCTCTCCTGCAACTGAGTGAGCTGAGTGAGGAGCAGGAACGCAGAAAACACCCTAGTGTAAGATCACTTGGAACTTGGTCTGCCAGGGCCTGACTTGGTCTGCCAGGGCCTGACCTGCACCCAGGAGCTGGGCAGCCCCACAGCAAACTGTGCCAAGGGAAAACCGGTCACCCAGGGCTGCTTAGATAGGCTTGCAGGCACACAGGAGAGACAAGAAACACCCAGTGACAACAGGACCAACTAACACCAGAGATAACCAGATGGCAAAAGGCAAACGTAGGAAGATTACTAAGAGAATTCAAGGCAATAAGGCACCATTCGAACCCAATTCTCCCAAAACATCAAGTACTGGATATCCCAACACACCAGAAAAGAAAGATTTGGATTTAAAATCACACCTCATGTTGGTGATGGGGGGCTTCATAGAGGCCTTCAAGAAGGACATAAATAACTCCCTTAAAAAAAAAATACAGGAGAACACAGGTAAACAGGGAGAAGCCCTAGAAGAACTAAGGGAAAATACAACAAAACAGGTGAAGGAATTGAACAAAGCCTTCCAGGATCTAAAGATGGAAGTAGAAACAATAAAGAAATCACAAAGGGAAACAACTTGGGATATAGAAAACTTAGGAAAGAAGTCAGGAGTCATGGATCCAAGCATCAACAACAGAATACAAGAGATAGAAGAGAGAATCTCAGATGCAGAAGATACCATAGAAAGCATTGATACAACAAAGAAAGCGAAAAATGAAAAAAGTTCCTGACTCAAAATATCCAGAAAATCCAGGACAAAATGAGAAGACCAAACCTAAGGATTATAGGTACAGAAGAGAGTGAAGATTTCCAACTTAAAGGGCCAGTAAATGTCTTCAACAAAATAATAGAAGAAAACTTTCCTAACGTAAAGAAAGAGATGTCCATGAACATACAAGAAGCCTACAGAACTCCTAATAGATTTGACCAGAAAAGAAATTCCTCCCCTCACATAATAATTAAAACACCAAATATATTAAACAAAGAGAGAATATTAAAAGCAGTAAGGGGAAAAGGTCAAGTAACATATAAGCGTAGACCTATCAGAATTACACCGGACTTCTCACCAGAGACTGTGAAAGCCAGAAGAGCCTGGGCAGATGTCATACAGAGCCTAAGGAAACACAAATGCCAACCCAGACTGCTATATCCAGCAAATCTCTCAATTACCATAGATAGATAAACCAAGGTATTTCATGACAAAAACCAATCTGCACAGTATCTTTCCACAAAATCCAACCCATCAAAGGGTAATGAATGGAAAACACCAACAAAAGGAGGGAAACTACACACTAGAAAAAAACAAGAAATTAATCTTAACAAACCCAAAAGAAGATAACCACACAAACATAAAAATTACATCAAAAATAACAGGGAGCATCACTATTCCTTAATATCTCTTAACATCAATTGATTCTATTCCCCAATAAAAATACATAGAATAACAGACTGAATAAGTTAAAAGGACCCAACATTTTGTTGCATACAGGAAATGCATCTCAGTATCAAAGACAAACACTACCTCAAAGTTAAAGGCTGGAAAACGGTGTGCCAAGCAAATGGTCTGAAGAAACAAGCTGGAGTAGCCATTCTAATATCCAACAAAATAGACTTTCAACCAAAAGTCATTAAAAAAGACACAGAAGGACACTTTATACTCATGAAAGGAAAAAAATCTACCAGGAAGAACTCTCAATTCTGAACATCTATGCTACAAATACAAGGGCATCCTCATTCTTAAAAGTAACTTTACTAAAGTTTAAAGCACACCTTGCACCCCACACAATAATTGTAGGTGACTTCAACAACACACTTTCCTCAATGGACATATCGAGGAAACACAAACTAAACAGAGGCAGAGTGAAACTAACAGAAGTTTTGGACCAAATGGAGTTAATAGATATCGATAGAATATTTCACCCTAAATCAAAAGAATGTACCTTCTTCTCAGCACCTCATGGTACCTTCTCCAAAATTGACTATATAATTGGTCACAAACAGACCTAAACAGATATAAGAAGATTGAACTAATCCCATGTCTACTATCAGATCACTATGGCTTATGGGTGGTCTTCAATAGCAACAAAAACAACAGAAAGCCCACATACACATGGAAGCTGAATGATGCTCTACTCAATGGTAACTTGGTCAAGGAAGAAATAAGGAAAAAAATCAAAAACTTTCTAGAATTTAATGAAAATGAAGGAACAACATACCCAAATTTATGGGAAACAATGAAAGCATGCTAAGAGGAAAACTCACAGCTCTGAGTGCCTCCAAAAAGAAGTTGAAGAGAGCATACATTAGCAGCTTAACAGCACACCTGAAATCTTTAGAACAGAAAGAAGCTAATACACCCAAGAGGAGTAAAAGGCAGGAAATCATCAAACTCAGGGCTGATTTCCACCAAGTTGAAACAAAAAGAACTATACAAAGAATCAACAAAACTAGGAGCTGGTTCTTTGACAAAATCAACAAGAAAGATAAACCTTTATCCAGACTAACAAGATGGCACAGAGACAGTATCCAAATTAACAAAATCAGAAATGAAAAGGGAGAAATAACAACAGAAACTGAGGAAATTAAAAAAATCATGAGCTCCTACTACAAAAGGCTTTATGCAGCACAACTGGAAAATCTGGAGGAAATGGACAATTTCCTAGACAGTTGCCAGATACCAAAGTTTAATCAGGATCAGAGAGACCATCTAAATGGTCCCATAACCCCTAAAGAAATAGAAGTGGTAAATGACAGTCTCCCAACCAAAAAAAAAAAAAAAAACACAGGACCAGATGATTTTAGTGCAGAATTCTATCAGACCTTCAAATAAGACATAAAACCAATACTCTTCAAACTATTCCACAAAATAGAAACAGAAGGAACACTACCCAACTTAATCTACGAAGCCATAATTATGCTGATAACAAAACCTCACAAAGATCCAACAAAGAAAGAGATCTTTAGACCAATTTCCCTTATGAATATTGATGCAAAAATACTCAATAAAATTCTTGCCAATTGAATCCAAGCACACATCAAAATGATCATTGACCACGATCAAGTAGGTTTCATCCCAGGGATGCAGGAATTGTTCAAAATATGGAAATCCATCAATATAATCCACTATATAAACATACTCAAAGGAAAAAAACCACATGGTCATTTCATTAGATGCTGAAAAAGCATTTGACAAAATTTAGCATCCTTTCATGTTAAAGGTCTTAGAAAGATCGGGAATTCAAGGCTCATACCTAAACATAGTAAAAGCAATATACAGCAAACCAGTAGCCGACATCAAACTAAATGGAGAGAAACTTGAAGCAATCTCACTAAAATCAGGGACTAGACATGGATGATCTCTCTCTCCATATATATTCAATATAGTACTTGCAGTTGTAGCTAGTGAAATTAGACAACAAAAGGAGGTCAAAGGTATGCAAATTGAAAAGAAAGAAGTCAAATTATCACTTTTTGTAGATGATATGATAGTATACTTAAGTGACCCAAAAAAACTCCACCAGAGAACTTCCTACAGCTAATAAACAACTTCAGCAAAGTGGCCAGATTTAAAATTAACTCAAGCAAATCAGTAGCATTCCTATATTCAAAGGATAAACAGGCTGAGAAAGAAATTAGGGAAATGACACCCTTCACAATAGCCACAAACAATATAAAGTGTATTGGTGTGACTCTAACCAAACAAGTGAAAGACCTGTATGACAAGAACTTCAAGTTTCTGAAGAAAGAAAGCGAAGAAGACCTCAGAAGATGGAACAATCTTCCATGCTCTTGAATTGGCAAGATTAATATATTAGAAATGGCCATCTTGCCAAAAGCAATATACAGATTCAATGTAATCCCCATCAAAATCTCACCTCAATTCTTCATAGAGTTAGAAATAGTCATTCTCAAATTCATCTGGAATAACAAGAAAAAATCATAGCTAAAACTATTCTCAACAGTAAAAAAACTTCTGGAGGAATCAGTATCCCAGACTTCAAGCAGTACTACAGAGCAATTGTGTTAAAAACTGCATGGTATTGGTACACTGACAGGTAGGTAGATCAATGGAATAGAATTGAAGACCCAGAAATGAACCCACACACCTGTGGTCACTTGATCTTTTACAAAGGAGCTAAAACCATTCAGTGGAAAAAGATAGCCTTTTCAACAGATGGTGCTGGTTCAACTGGAGGTCAGCATGCAGAATAATGAGAATCGATCCATTCTTATCTCCTTGTACTAAGCTCAAGTCCAAGTGGATCAAGGACCTCCACATAAAACCAGATACACTGAAACTTATAGAAAAGTAACTGGGGAAGAGCATTGAGCACATGGGCACAGGGGAAAATTTCCTGAGCAGAACACCAATAGATTATGCTCTAAGATCAAGAATTGCCAAACAGGACCTCATAAAATTACAGTTTCTGTAAGGCAAAGGATGCTGTCAATAAGCCAAAATGGCAACCAACAAATTGGGAAAAGATCTTTACCAACCCTACATCCAACAGAGGGCTAATATTCAAGATATACAAAGAACTCAAGAAGTTAGACTCCAGCGAGCCAAATAACCCTATTAAAAATGGGATACACAGCTAAACAAAGAATTTTCACCTGAGGAATATTGAATGTCTGAGAAGCACCTAAAGAAATGTTCAACATTCTTAGTCATCAGGGAAAATGAAAATCAAATCAACCCTGAGTTTTTACCTCACACCAGTCAGAATGCCTAAGATCAAAAACCCAGGAGAAAACAGGTGCTGGCGAGGATGTGGAGAAAGAGGAACACTCCTGTACTACTGGTGGGTTGCAAGCTGGTACCATCACTCTGGAAATCAGTCTGGTGGTTCCTTGGAAAACTGGGAATAATACTACCAGAGGACTCTGTCATACCACCCCTGGGCTTATACCCAAAGGATTCCCCAGCATGCAATAAGTACACATGCTCCACTATGTTAACAGCAGCCCTATTTATAATAGCCAGAAGCTCTAAAGAACCCAGATGTCCCTCAATGGAGGAATGGATACAGAAAATGAATTTCATCAATTCATTAAAAACAATGAATTGATGAAATTGTTAGGCAAGTGGGTGGAATTGGAGAATGGCATCCTGAGTGAGGTGACTCAATCACAAAAGAACATACATGGTATTCACTCACTGATAAGTGGATATTATCCCAGAAGCTTGGAATATCCAAGAAGGAATTCACATATCAAATGATGCCTATGAAGGAGGAAGGAGAGGCCCCTGGTCCTGGAAAGGCTCAGTGCAGCTGTGTAGGGGAATACCAGGACAGGGAAGCGGGAAGGGGTTGAATGGGGAACAGGGGTAAGGAAGAGGGCTTAGGAGACTTTCAGGGAGGGCGGATCCAGGAAAGGGGAAATCATTTGAAATGTAAATAAATCGAATAAATAAAGAAGTTGAAGACTGGTATTTTCTATATTGCTCCTTATCTTGTTATATAGTCTCAGCTTCTGATACACTTTTATACAACACAAAAACAATGAAAAAACAATTATATAAAATAACATACTATGAACATGTAACACTGAGGTGATTACTAGACATCCAAGTAAAGATAATGAACAAAAATCTATTTATATAAACTTGAAATTTGGGAGAAATGCATGAACTAGAGATATAAATCACCATTGTATTGACATGGACTACAGGGTTTTAAAGCCACATAATGGAATGGTATCATCTATATAGTAGAAATAGAAGAGAAGATATATTAAGACTGACTAAAAACCATTGTAGTACTAGAATTAAGTGATGGGGGAGGGGTATATAACATGCAGAGGAGATAAAGTACCAATCACAAACATGAGGAATAATAAGCAAGTGTTACCATCCGGAAAACATGTAAAGAAATCTTCCCAAGATAAGAGTGAATATTTGTGATGGGTCAGGTAACATTAAAAAAAAAAAAAACTGTTCATGAGTTTTGTGCTCTAATGAAGACTGTTTATGCAGGAAAACATATTTGGAAGGAATGTGAACATTTACTGTGAAGAATGTTACAAATATCATATAAAACAGTATTGTTAGTAATATGCAAATGGAGTAGAACTATACAGCAAATAAAGAAACAAATTTGTAGAAGGCATAATGGATAGATAACGTGGTGGGGATCCAGGCAGCTCCCTGAGCTTGTAAGATACTTACTATGCAAGCAGTACCTGAGTTTGCATGTTCATTGACCATGTAAAAAGTTGAGACAAATGGTCAGTGACTTTAACTCTCACCACTGGCGTAGGGGGCAGAAAACAGGTGGTTCCCTGAAGTTCATTTGCCAGTAAGTCAATCAATTTGTCAAACTTTAGAATCAGAGACCTTGTCTCAAAAAATAAGGCTAAGAGTGATTAGAATGTTCCAGACTTCTGGCCTCTATTCATGCAGGTAAGCCCATGCACACACACACACACACACACACACACACACACACACATGCACACACACACACACACACACACATGCACACACACACACACACACACACACATGCACGCACATACGCACATGCACACGTGCACACACACACAAGTGTGGAATAAACTGCATTGTGATGGACCTTAAATTAAAACAGCTTGTGTGCAGCTTGATATTAAGGCATGAAGGTACAGTATGCAGTCAGATATTGGCCATCCTATATGTGAATGTTCTCTCTTTTTTAATTTTCACAGTGATATTAAAACAAAATTTAGCCAAAAACGTGGAGTAAAGGTGAGGAAGAATGGAATATAAGCTTCTGTGGAGATAATCATAGGAATCAATCAACCACCCAAGTGGAAGAGACAATGTAATGAATACCTAGATATAATAGGAGTCTGCTTAACGGATGATCGCTCTATGGGGTGGTAGCTTCATTTAGCTGTATGAAGAATTGCTATTGAGTTGTCCTTAAAAGGTTGAATCTTTTTATGAGTAAATATGGTGAGATATCAAAAGAAAGCAAAATGGAATCAGTCACAATGTATTATTATAGGGATTTATTACTGATTGTAGAGAAATGAAGATATCATGATGGTAAATGTAGAAACACATTAGCTATTAATCTTCAATCTTCTTATCTATTACATAATTGTATATAGTTGCAAGGAAAGGAAATAACTTCCCTTTTGTTGCATTTAGAAAACTATGAATAAAATTTGAGATATTTTGATTTCACTATAAATACTTATAAAATGTATTTCGTGTAAAAACCATAAAACAACAATCAACATTTGATTTTCTGTTTCATTCTCTCATTGCAAGTTTCTGATCTCAACATCCACGTTTTACCGTATATAGTACATGTGTTGTGGTTTTATTCCCTTATAGAGATATTGACATGCACTAACAGTGAAGTTCCATTCATAGAAATGTATGTACCTTACATGTAACCTGAGGACTCCTTTGTAAACTACCCCCAAAGTTGGTATAATGACATTTGAATGTAAAGCCTTTTAAGTAACAGTTCTACTGTATCATTTGAGGAATAATGAGAAGGGAAATATTCTATCAAACTTGGAAACATTTAAGACCAATTCATTGGACATACTACAAGAACAGGCCACTACAACACTGCTGCTGTAGGTCTACTCTGAATTATATTATTCTTGCTATTCATTTGAGCCCTTTAAGGATTTGATATTGAGATGCACATTTTTTTAGAATTAGCCATATTTTAAAGAAAATGTAACTGTTGATAATCTGAAAGACAATTTTCAAGTTCAGAAAGAACAGTACATTTCATGGAGAACACACTCACTCAGCTGAGCCTCCTGCCTCACTATCATCAGCCTGAAGGCAGGATGAAAAAGAAGACAGTAGACTTCCATGATGGAATGTACAGGTCCACAGCATCAGGTTGGCTTTGGCACATGGAACCATGATGAGCCTTCCAAACCTGGTGGGATCACTGTTCCCTCACTGTGGCAGAGCTCACTGTGTCTGGTGCCCGAGACGCTCCTATGACCTCTCCAGGAATTCTAGAAAGGGAAATCAAGGTACTCATCTATGTGGTTCTTAAAATAAAATCCCAAACATTCAATTTACCAAATGAATAAGCAGGAACCAGATGCTGTGGTGAAAGCCCGCTAGTTCAAATCAGCAGAGAACACACTCAGCTGAGCCTTCTTTCTCCACCCACATCCTAGAAGTAAAAAGCCCCTTCTCCTTTCCTTCTCTTTTCCCACAAGGGGTTTAAATACCTTTCAACTCAAAGATCCTCTTTTTTTTTCTTTTCCAGGTTTTCTTATCTTCACTCTATCAGCTGGTTGTTTGCTCTGCCTCTAGACCTATCTTTGTCTTTTATTGAGCCCTTGTTTACAGAAAGACTTGTAAAGGTTAAAGGCGAGTGCTAGACCTGAGCCATTCCACAAGAAATAGATTTTTCTACTTCACAATTGTGAGATTCACAATGTGATCAAATACCCTGAAACAATTCTAGTACCTGATGGGGTTGAAGAGTAAATAGTAATAGTCTCTATTATATTTTAAGAAATATTTTAAGGTCTAAAAACATGTTTTGTGTTGATAAATACAAGTGATGATAAAGTGATTTAGATACAGAACTTTGGACTCACCAAGATAGGATCGATGGTAGAGTACTTTCTCCACAGTCACCAAATATAATTTGATTAATAATTGTGCCTGATTTATGATGTTATCTTTCCTTTATTGGAAGCAAAAGATTTATATTTCTGATTTTTGATGTGAAATAAATCCTAAGTTCATCCAAGTCCATGCAGATACATCTTAGCAGTATCTGAATTCTTGTAAGCCTTTGTGCATTTTGTGATATCTTTGATGGGAAGGTTGGAATATTCAGAGTAACTTCAATACAGAAGGATTAAGGGCTCTTGGGTTGAGGGGAGATGTCTTTTTCAATGACTTTTCAGAATGTATGTCTTTGGAAAGTCTGCTACAGTTGATACTGTTTTGCTATTTGACTATACCCCTGAATGCGTGCCCTACTTAAACTTTAAAGACAATATATAAAAAACAGAATTGTACCATACCATTATGAATAATTCTTTTGTATGCCTAACATATCAGTCATCTTTGGTAAGATGCCGGCCTGAAAACACCACTAGGGTCTTCAGTGTGTGCCTTCATAATCAGAAGGAAGCCCATCTCTCCTACGTTCTAGCAAATAACTTGGGAAAAGTAAGACTTTTCTATTGACCCGATTCTTATCCATGAAATGCCGTGCTGTAGGTATGAAGGAATGTTAGTGTGATGTATGTTTTCTCAGTCCACCTTTACTTTAATCAGTGCAGTAGAGACATGTGCTGCCAGTTCACACAGATACATCTTAGCAATATCTGAACTTGGTACAAGCCTTCATTCATTCTGTGATGTCTTTGATTGGAAGATTGGATATTTAGAGTAACTTTAATACAGAAGGATTAGAAATTGACCAGAATGAACCAAACCAAACCAAAACAAAACAAACGTATCAGAGGTTTGCTCAAAGTCAGAATGAGACTCTTCACAGAATGAGACACAAAGAAATTGTTATCTAACTAAAATATCCTTGTATCAACACTCCAACCTGACTTATTTTTGTTTGTTTATTTTTTAAATGGATCAGCACTGGAGAGATGCCTCCACAGTTCACAGTACTTGCTGTTCTTCTAGAAGTGCAGAATTCAACTCTCAGCAGCCATATTGGGAGGCTCACACTGCCTGAAATTACAGATCCAAGGGATTTGAAACCCTTTTCGGGGAATCAATAAACACATGGGAAAGTTCACACACACATATGCATGAGTCAAAACAAGAATCCTTCAAAATATGAATCACTGCCTTAAGTATCAGCTGAAACAATAATAAAAATTAGGATATAAAATCAGGTAAAATTAATAACTCTAAACTCAACATACCTGTATGTAGTGTTTCAGAACAATGTTTTGTTTCCTACTTTAAAAGTGAAATAGATGGCATAAGTAGTTTCATTTATTCATCCCAATGCCTCTTCTCTATGGATTTTACCTGTAGAAAATGATCATTCTCCATTTCTACAGCTTACTTATAAATATATTATAAAGCATTTATATATATATATTTATGTATATATTCTTTATATATATTCGTTAAAAAGATATGTTATAAAATGTTGAGAAACAATTTTATAATTAGGACAAAATTTTATGTTAGTCATTAAATATTTAGAAATTAAAACAAAATATTTATTTTAGATCTGATTGAGTATTAAACCGAAACTTCTTGTTGAAACCATGTGGGTAAGCAGCTGTTTCTCAATTAGGTATTTAGGTATTATCATCTCAGACTCAAAGATGTCAGATGCTGTTCAGGGATAATGTGTGTCTTCCTCCCTTTTGTCCTATATTTATAACCTTGTTATTTTATCTGTGTACTTTTTAAAAGGGAAAACGACAACACAAGCAGCTGTGTGCCAGAGGTTAAGCACCACCTAATTCCCAAAGGAATCATTTCTCTTGCATCTAGACTCCAGGGATCTGCTTGCCCAGTGCGAACTGGTCTCTGCTGAACTAATGTGACCAACTGCTTTGCCTTAAACTATGCATCAAAGAATTTAAAAATGAGATCTTGCAGAGCCTCTCAAGAGACAACCATATCAGGCTGACAAATTCAGAGGTGGATGCTCTCAGCCAACCACTGGACTGAGCATGTGGTCCCCAATGGAGGAGTTAGAGAAAAAAACTGAAGGAAGTGACAGGGTTTGCAACCCCATAGGAAGAACAACAATATCAACCAACCAGACACCCTCCCCCACCCCCAGACCTCCCGGGACTAAACCACCAACCAAAGAGTTCACATGGAGGGATCCATGGTTCCCATCTGCATATGTAGCAGACGATGTCCTTGTCAGGCATCAATGGGAGGAGAGGTTCTTGGTCCTTTGAAGGCCCAATGGATGCCCCAGTGTAGAGGAATTCCAGAGCAGGGCAGGGAGGCAGGAGTGGGTGGGTGGGTGGGGGAACACCCTCATAGAAGCAGGGGGGGAGGGGGAATGGGATAGGGGAATTGCAGAGGGGAAACCCAGGAAAGGGAAAGGGGTAACATTTGAAATGTAAATAAAGAAAAGATCCAATAAAAATTATATAAAAATAAATATATAAAAATAAAAATGAAATATTATCCTGTTATAAATACAAAAATGAAGAAACAGTGGTATGTTTAGCAGGATAAGATTAAATTGGAAAATTGTTTGACAAAATTCATTCGTATAAATTTTTCTCATTTGCAAAGGCATATCTCATTTCTCTTTTTTATATATGATGTATAATCTGCCAACAAAATTATTAAAAATTTTATTACTACATGCTTTTACTATGAAATCTATGATTTAATATTATGATAAATTAAAATTATTTTTCTTATAATTAATATTTAAATATTCCCTAGAGGATGCTATTAATCTGTCCAGTTATATTTCAATCTTTAATGTTTAGCTTAAAACAAATAATGATTTAAAGAGTGGGAAAGATTAAAATTGATTCTAACAATTTAATGAGATAATAGTAATATAACACTTGTTCTCTGAAAAGAATCCTATACTTCATAATACACCCATCAATGAAATATTTAAATTTGCAAGATAATTTTAGTGTTACTTAGCTTAAAATACTTTTTATTACAAGTAGTAGTCATAGACTTATTATATCGTTCAGAGCTTACACTAATCAGAATATAAACATAAATACTTCATTTATGTGGTTGAAAATGCTTGCAGCCTCTCAAGCGAGATATCTCCAAATATCTAACATTACTGACTTAGCGAAATAAACAAAGAAATATCAAAGAGTTAAGAAATTATGTACTAGAAAAAAAGTGTTAATTTTGGTCAAGAGGATTAAAAGCTTTTTTTTGTGTGTGTGTGATTTTCTGGAAAAATAGGTTTCCGAGGTAGAATATGATTAGACGGTAAGCGAAGTGTCCTCAGTAACTCACTTGGAAAATCACATGTCCTTTGTAATGTGAGGGCTGCGCTGCCTGGAGCACCACAGGCCCAGGCTGTGCCTTGTGTACTACAGGAACACCATCCTGCTTCTCTTCCCCCCCCACCCCTTACAACATCATACTTAAATTATTCTCCACATCACATTCAAAGTATATGCTAGATTAGCGTCATGCTAATACCCTTTAATATATTCCCACAGCATTTAAATTAAATTCCAGCCTTTGTAGCCAGTTTTAAGACCTGACCTATGTTAATCTCTGGGGGTCCCAAATTTAGCTACCTTAAATATCATTTATACTGAAATTCACTGAAGCTCACCTCCAAAGTCTTTTCTTATGTTCTTTGGTTCTCAGAAGTCATTGATAATTCTGCCTGTTCAGGCCTGTGACTCTGCATCTTCTTCCACAAGACAAAGGTGATGTGTCAGGGCAAAGACAAGAAAAAAAAAAACCTTGCAGTCTATAACACTGATGGCTACAATAAGAACTTATTATTTTTCTTTGTGAGATATTAGGTTTTATTGAGGTCAACGTGAAAGAGATGAAATGACCTGTTTCTCCCCAAGGGCATGGCACTTCCTACTTCTCTGAGATTAGGGTTTTTTTTTTCCTGCAAATTATACTGTTGGGTTTTGCTAGGAATAACACTGAGGGATAGAGTGGCTCTGGATAGTGTGAATTCATGGACCACACTCAACCTTAAGCACACAGGACATCATCGCATTGCTTGTATCTTCCATTTCTGCCAGTGCTCTTGTGTAGTCTTCAATATACAACACTTCCATCCCTTTGTGTTAAATTGTTCTTTACCAT
Source organism: Apodemus agrarius (assembly GCA_964023405.1). Classification (NCBI taxonomy): domain Eukaryota; kingdom Metazoa; phylum Chordata; class Mammalia; order Rodentia; family Muridae; genus Apodemus; species Apodemus agrarius. The sequence continues at coordinate 113,198,376 of OZ030009.1, read as the reverse complement.
GCTAATACAGAAGAAAGTTCTAAAATAGCCTCTGTGCTGCCTGCTACTACTATATCAAAATGAGACTTAATTTTGCATGTTGGATGTATATCCTGTCACATTATAGAGTTAGTTCATTACTTCTGATGAGTTCTTGTTTTGTTTTCTTTCATTTTAGGCTTTATTTGGTGAGGTCTCAGTGATTTCCTACATGTAAGATCATTCCATCTGGAAAGAGACAATTTTACTGTTTTTCCTCTCCAACTCAGATGATTTTTCTTTTCCCTTTCCAGATTGGCCTGGCAAACATCTCCACTTCTTTATTTAATGAATGTATAGCAATGCATACACATCTCCTGTGATTAACAGGAGTTGTTAAGATGTACCCACACCTCCACTCCCATACTTGATTGGAGTTGCACTGACATACTTAATGGGGGTTTATAAGGATATAGACGCTTGCTGGGTTGTCCTTCTTGAAAGAGGAGGCTTCCAGGTTCACCATTTTGTTTGGAGGTTGGTTTGTGTGCACTTGCCACATATGCTCCTTTAACGTGGCCCAGTTATCCACCTTCTAGAATCTTCTCAGAGCCGATACAGACATGTGGACTAGGAACAATTTCTGCTAAATGGAAGCTCACAAAGGCTGTAGAAAAAAAAAGAAATGTTCTATCCTTCCTCCCTAGGGAAAATAAACATCCATGCATTTGTCAGGTCTCTCAAATACACACCAAGCAGAGGACAATGCCATCTCTTCTGTTAATCCACGTTCTCAGGCTCTGCGGGCCTGTTCAGTTCACTGTGAAGCAGGACAAAAGCGAGTTCCTTGGTGAGCATGATGAAACGCTAGACTTTGGATATGTATCTTAGTCCCTGTACCCAACCCAGGAAGGAGTCATTATTCCCTTGGTACTGAATTCTGCCCGTTTAGGGAAGAGTCTGACATGGCTGAACTAAATTGCTTAACAGCTCTGTGCAAGTGATGGTGGAATAACATATTAAAATAAAATATAAATTAAATTAGTTGCTTGAAGTATTTAATTTATTTTAAAGATTTATTAAGTATAACTATTTTGTAGTGATACTGCTGAGCAGGTAGGGTTTTTTTTTGTTTGTTAGTTTTGTTTTTCTCATTAGTTAAATAATTAAAAGATAGGAAAATGTCTCAGAGTAAAGCAGTGAAGACTTCTTGAGCAAAAATGGTACCCTCCAGATCTGGAGAGACTACTTATTGTAAGGGGCCTAAATCTTTTTGGGGGTTCAAATATTTTCCTTCTGGTGACTCTCATCTCTATTGGTCCTAAAGTGTTTATGTATCTCTTCTGGTAGAGGGATTGGGTCTCTGCTTCTGTCTATCAACAAAACCTGTGATCAAGCTCAGGACATGGATACAACACAGCAGCAACCTCGTAAGTCTGGGTTTGGTTGGAGTGGCTTTCAGACCCCCTTCTCTCTGGGGTGTAACAGGAAACAAAACTAATTTCAGGTGAGGGAAAAGGTCCTGTGTGTCTAGAATTAATTATTTTTTGAAAGATATATTTTGTGTGAGAGAGAAAGAATGAGACACACACACACACACACACACACACACACAGAGAGAGAGAGAGAGAGAGAGAGAGAGAGAGAGAGAGAGAGAAATTGTTTTCTAAGATATCTACCCTGATCTAGTGAACCGTCTCTTTAAATTTAATCCTTTATATTGACAAAGACTGCTGTGGTCACCATGATACATTTATCATCCTTTTGTTTGAAGCTTTATATTTTCCTCTGGTATAAATCCTATTTATTACTACCTTGTAAGAAACATGAGAATGAAGCTTTGTCAAAGCCTCCCACCTGAACTTGTCAAAATGAGAAAATCCTCAGGTTATATTTTCCTGTAATGACAGCAGCTTTTTAAAAAAAATGTAATAATTTTAAATCCACATATAAAACTCCAATAAAATGAATAATACTTTAGAAAGTAGAAAATCACCTTTCACAAAACTAAAACAAACATAAAATATTCCAATATCCTCAAAGAAACAATTTATAACATTATTGAAATTAAAAAATGTTGTGTTCATATTATATGCTTTAATTCATTTTGTGTAATTACGATTTTTAAGGCTAGGTAATACGTAATTCATGAAGCAAACAAATATTTTCTCTCAGCTATCCCTCCTGCTGATGGCATTTTTATTCACATATCTTCAATAATGAAGCCAGATTCACAGACTGTAGTGGCAACAGAGCAGGCAGCAACGAGCAGGGCTTTGTGGTCAGAAAGGTGGAGAGCCCTCTCTCATCTGTTATGCCATTTCAGAAAAATTATTTGCATTCCATTTCAGTTGTCTATAAACTATAAATGTAGAAATAACCCTTTTCAGAGCTCAAGCATTAAATAAGACTGAGTTTTAATCCTTAGAACTTAATAAGTTTAAGGCACATATTTAATTCTAATATTAACTTTTTCATGTAAATTTTAAATGGACATTTACACTACATGAATTCTAACGGTTTTTACTTTACCTTTGAAAATATTAGTACAAAGCTACACTTCAGACACTGTTTCCCATTACAGCCTCTATATATGCTGCCTACTTAAGGCCGCCGGAAGTGTTGATGCTTGCCAGAAGTCTTTCTTGGTGTGAAAAGAGTGTTTTTGCTTCTGAGTGGTTTTTCGTTTGCTTGTTGTTTTTTAAGGAACGCATCTTCTCCCGACAGCCTATGGTGCCATGTTCTGCACTTGCCTTTACCTGGTAAGTGTCCACCACACGGTTGACACCTGGAACAGTTTCTCTGGCTCTTCATGTTTGAGTTGTAACTGTTCTGCAGCACATTTCATTCCTACCTACCTAATCTTCCTCCAGGTCTTTATGGTTGCTTCTCAGCCTTATGGATAAGACCAAGTGCAGATTTCTGTGTGTCACTACCATCAAGATGGAAGCAATTTGGGAACTCATCGAAACCAAAATAAATTTAATAGCGCAAAATCCTTGACTTTTAATAGAATCATCACAAAATTTATTTTACCCATGGTAAATAAATAGTACTGTTTGAAAATCAGAGAAAGGCTTATTTAATATATTTTAAGTTGTTTTCTATGTTCATGAATAATATTTGCTGGCAATTGTATCTTTATCAGACTTTATGATGTTCCATTATGCAAGTCTCAAAAACCTTTTTGGGAACCTCCTACACTATTTTTCTCTAGAAGAATTTGCTAGTCTTTAAAAAGTTTTTTTTTGATAATTTTCTACATGTATACAATGTATTGGGTAGTAGCCATACCCTGTCAGCCCTAAATGGGTCATTTTTACCCAATTCCAGCTTCCGGAAGATCAGAGTATGAAATTCCTTAAATATTTAAAAGAACATTCTCCAGCTGGATGTTCTGATCTCATTTTGTAAATGTGCTAAGGATAGGTGACATTTCCTTAATACATTTAGAGCTATGTGGATCTTTGGGTTTTCTCTGTGTCCTGTGAGTCGTGTGTGATAAGTAATTTTTATACAGAACTGATAATTGTATTGTACTCATAGTTCTCTTGCTATAAGACTTGTTTTTATGTCCCATTTTTTTCTGTAACAGCCTTGATAGTTAAAACTTTTGAGGTGTGGGTTCAGTGGTTAAGAGTACATACTATTTGTCCAACAGACATGGATTCACTTTCTACCACCCACTTAATGGACTCACAACTGCCTATAATTCCATTTCTAAGGGATTCAATGCTCCTGGCCTTGTACACACACACACACACACACACACACACACACACACACAGACACACACACACACACACACACACTTAAAAACTAAACTCTTTGAAATAATTTTTAAATGAAGAAACGTAAACCTATTATAAATTTTACCATTTATATATATAACCAGTCTCCAGATTTCCTTTTATCTTGTAAAACTGAGACATCAAAGAGCCCTCTTCTGTTTTTGGGACAGCTTTTGGCAGCTGCCAAGGGCTTTCTATTTCTATGAATTTGGCTGCCTTGGGTATCTCATGCTCCCAGACAATACTTGTTTACTTGTAGTATGTTCTTTCACTTAAGTAGTGCCCTCAGAGCCATCTCTGTTGTAACACACCTCAGGTTTTCTTTCACTTTAAAGGATATATAACATTCTGCTATATGCATACATCACGGGTTTTTAACCATTATTGATCAATGGGCACTGCAGTTGCATCTTCCATTTAACTAAGTGAACAATGTTTTTGAGAACATAAGTGTATAAAACCTTTCAAGATCTTAATTTCAATGCTTTTGGGCATATACCAAGAATGGAATTACTAAGTCATCGAGCAGTTCTGTGTTTAAGTTTGTGGAGAGTTTAAGTTTTCTGTTTGCTACAATAGCTGCATCATTTGAAAACCATCTAACACTGACCTAGGGCCATCATCTCACCACATCTTCACACAAACTTTTGAACCTCTGAGAATCTTTTTGTAAGTGGCCATCCTAATGGAATGAAGTAGATTATATTATTTTGAATTTTTCTATACCATGCCAGATGTTGTGCTAAATATTAATTGGGGTGTCCACCCCACATTGGATCATTGAGTTCCCAAATAAAAACACAAAATCTTAATATTTATGATAACCCTTAAAAGTACTAGAGCTGGACATATATCAACCCCCTGTGCTATTTTGTCTATTTCCCAGTCAATTATTCTGAGACAAAACTTGCCATCTTTCACCTGGGCCACTGCTATTCCAACTGGCTGGCCCTGATGACCATGGTCTAATGATCCACCTACCCTATATTTTCTTCTTCTTCTTTTCTTCTTCTTCTTTTCTTCTTCTTCTTTTCTTCTTCTTCTTCTTCTTCTTCTTCTTCTTCTTCTTCTTCTTCTTCTTCTTCTCTCTCCTCTTTTCTTCTTCTTCTTCTTCTTCTTGTTCTTCTTCTTCTCTCTCCTCTTCTCTTCTTCTTCTTCTTCTTCTTCTTCTTCTTCTTCTTCTTCTTCTTCTTCTTCTTCTTCTCCTCCTTCTCCTCCTCCTCCTCCTCCTCCTCCTCCTCCTTCTTCTTCTCTCTCCTCTTCTCTTCTTCTTCTTCTCTCTCCTCTTCTCTTCTTCTTCTTCTTCTTCTTCTTCTTCTTCTTCTTCTTCTTCTTCTTCTTCTTCTTCTTCTTCTTCTCCTCCTTCTTCTTCTCCTCCTCCTCTTCCTCCTCCTCCTCCTCTTCCTTCTCTCTCTCTCTCTCTCTCTCTCTCTCTCTCTCTCTCTCTCTCTCTCTCTCTCTCTCTCTCCTCTGTATCATGGTATTTCCTCAGTCCTCAAACCTAAAAACCAAAGCTCTTCCTACCTCTCTTCTGCCCAACTATACATTGTAGGCATCTTTATTCAACCAATAATTCTAAATTAAGAAGCAAGTTTACATAGTATCATCTAGTGTACATAAGGATGTCCTCATCCATAAGAATTGCCTTATGGGGGGAGCAAGATTTGGGGGCCAGTATTTTACATTACAATATGTAGCAACAGATAAAACTTCAACAATTATATTCTTTTGCCTAAATAAAAGGGCTCTTTCTCTTATAGTAATAATCAACATACAGTACGAAAAATTAGAAAACAATTATAAAAATTATTAGGTAAGAATTACATTCAAAAGTATAGTCTGTATTTGGCAACTCAAGAAAATGTATTTTCTTATCTATCCTATCTTGGTGATTTGTGAGTTTTCTTTTTTTTTTTTTATTTATTGAAAAGGGAAGTAAAGGGAAGTAAAAATACTTTATGATAAAATTAAAGATTTACATTGTAAATATTTCAGATAAACACATTACAATTGACAATTTTCATGGAAAATTAAGGAGTAAAGTGGTAGACATGTAAAACATTGCTAAATTAATTGAAATATTTGATAGAAGCATTTTATGATAGAAGATTTACATGGAAAATATTTCTGATAAAATTGTAGGAAAATGTAGAAAAACGTTAGAATTGAAGATTATAATGGAAAATTTTATATAGGCATAATAATGGCATAAAAGTATTCCTAAGTTGATTAAAAGTGGAATTATAAACATTTTCTGATAAACTTGAAGACTCACATGGAAAATATTTCTGATAAAATTGAAGAAATATATAGGAAAACATGTTTAAATTAAAGATTATCATAAAAATTATAGATAAAATGATAGGCATAAAGATAATTCTAAGTTGATTGAAGATGGAATTATAAACATTATCAGATAACATTGAAGATTTCCATGGAAAATATTTCTGGTAATATTCAAGAAATAGACAAACATGTTAAAATTGACTATTTCATGGAAATTTTTACATAAAAATGGTTGATGTAAAAACTTTAAATTAATTGAAGGTGGAATTAGAAATATTTGTGATAAAATTAAATATTTACATTGGAAACATTTCTAATAAAATGGAGGAAGTCTATAGAAATACATTAAAATTGAATATTATGAAAAATAATGCAGATAAAATGGTAGACATAAAAGAAATTATTAAATTAAAGGGGGAATTATAAACATTTTCTGATAAAATTGAAGATTTACATGAGAAATATTTCGTTATTCTATGTCTTTTTATTGGGGAGTTAAGTCCATTGTTGTTAAGAGATATTAGGGAGTACTGATTGTTGTTATTTGTTATTTTTAAAGTTATTTTTATGATTGTGTGGGTATCTTCTTTTGAGTTTGTTGGAAGATTACTTTCTTGCTTTTTCTAGGGTGTAGTGTCCCTCCTTGTGTTGGCATTTTCCATCAATTATCCTTTGTAGGGCTGGATTTGTGGACAAATATTGTGCAAATTTGGTTTTATCATGGAATATTTTGGTTTCTCCATCTATGATGATTGAAAGTTTTCCTGGGCTTGCATTTGTGTTCTCTTAGGGTCTGTATGAGGTCTTCCCAGTCTACCTGCCATCATCTCTAGTGAGAAGTCTGGTGTGATTCTGACAGGTCTGCCCTTATAAATTACTTGCCCTTTTCCCCTTACTGCTTTTAATATTCTTTGTTTGTTTAGTGAATTTGGTCTTTTGATTATTATGTGCTAGGAGGATTTTCTGTTCTGGTACAGTCTATTTGGTATTCTAAAGGCTTCTTGCATGTTCATGGGCATCTCTCTAGGTTAGGAAAGTTTTCTTCTACAATTTTGTTGAAGATATTTTCTCGGCCTTTAAGATGTAAATCCTTGCTCTCATCTATACCTATAATCCTTAGGTTTGGTCTTTTCATTGTGTCCTGGAGTTCCTGAATGTTTTAAGTTACCAGCTTTATGCATTCTGCATTTTCTTTGACTGTTGAGTCAATGTTTTCTATGGTCTCTTGAGCACCTGGGGTTCTTTCTTCTATCACTTGTATTCTGTTGTTGATGCTTGCATCTATGACTCCTGAATTCTTTCCAAGGTTTTCTATCTCCAAAGATGTCTTACTTTGTGATTTCTTTATTGTTTCTACTTCTACTTTTGGATCCTGGTTGGTTTTGTTCAGTTCCTTCACTTGGTTGTTTGTGTTTTCCTGTACTTCTTTAAGGGATTTTTGTGTTTCTTCTTTAAGGGCTTCTGCCTGTTGACCCATGGTCTCCTGTACTTCTCTAAAGGATTTTTGTGTTTCCTCTCTAAGTGCTTTTATCTGTTGACCAATATTCTCCTGTATTTCTTTAAGGGAGTTATTTAAGTCTTTCTTGAAGACCTCTATGAGCATCATGATATACAATTTTAAATCCAATTCTTGCTTTCTGGTGTGTTGGGGTATCTGGGACTTGCTGTGGTGTGAGAACTGGGTTCTGATGTTGCCACGTCGCCTGGGTTTCTCTTGGTAGAGTTCTTGTGCTTGCCTTTTGCCATCTGGTGCTAGTTGGTATTGTTGTCTCTGGCTGGAGTTTGTTCCTCCTGTGGGCCTGTAAGCTTGTGCCCTTACTCCTCTGAGCTCAAAAGTGAAAGCACTGCTGGGAGTCTGCTATGGCAGACTATGCACAGAACACCTGAGTTTCCCAGCTCCCTGGTGCAAATGGCGGTAGGAAGACTTCCATCCCAGCTGCTCCACTGATCACAGAAGGCTGTGGAGTCTCTCGTCTCCCTGGTTTTCTATCTAAGTCATTTTCTATCCTAATTTGCATTATTAATCTAAAAATATTTTCTTAGACTTAAAACATCTTCCTAAATCCTAAATAACTTAAACTTATAGTAAGGCTATAACTACCTACTCTTCAACCTTATCAGAGACATGAGAAGGAGTTAATTTTACCAGAGTATGCAGGAAGTGCAGGGATGCAACTTCCAAAAAAATTATTGAAATGACAGAAAAAACTTACTGCCTGGACAGCCACCAATATTCTCTAGAACTCTGAAGCATCTACCTTCAACCTTCTGACCCAGAATATCTGATAGACCTTTTGAGAAGCAAGAATTATGAAGGGCTTGTTATGCTGTCTAGGCAGAATTTGGCAGTTGACTTCTCTGCATCCGTTCATCCTTTCTAGACAGCATTCGCTCTGTAGATGAAGTAAGGGCATTTTCTTTGCCCATTGGTTAGCTTGCCATAATTGAAGCAACTCCAAATGGAGGATTTTGATGTGCACTACCTCCTTCCAAATTAAATGGGGTATACCAGGTGTTGGCATATTTTGATGTCAGCTCTTAAATTAAAAAAAAAAAAAACAAAACAAAACATGTTTAAATGCCACATTCCATGAGACTAAGGTTTTTGAAGACCATTTATTTATAGCATTTCTGAACAAGCAAACATTGCTTGTTTTAGCTATTATTACCTGTTTAACCCAGCATGTATATTTCTGTGATAATTTAGACTAGTATCTAACAAAACTAAGAGTTTGATTGGCTTATACTACTTAATTATTTTAAATACTTTGTAATAGAAGCTATTAAAAGGACTGACTGGGAGTGAACCATGTATTTTTAAATGAGCTGCATAGGCACAATGCCTATACAAGAGTTGAAACATACATACATTACATTGTAACAAATTCAATCTTAAATTTTGTATCAATATATAAAGCTTTATACGATGAAAACCTCAAATCTGTATCAATAGTCCATAGTAATATAAACAATAATAACTTTATTTGAGAATAGCAATAGCTCTAAGTTGAAAACTAGATTAACTTTTTATTCTTTTACTTCTACGTGATAATTTAATATTCCCCTTTTCTTGTTAACCCCTTCCCTTTATCTAAGAAAGAAAGGATAGGGAAAAGGAAACAAAAGAAGAAATTTCTGAGTCTGAGCTCCCTATTTTGTTTCCCCCCTGTCCAAGACCATGATTATTTGTAATGTATTCCCTAAAATGACAATATATCTCTAACTCATAAAATGACCAAAAGCATCTACACAACTTCAGGGACCAGGACAAGAGTTTTCTTATTATTGCTTTCTGCTGAATTGGGACAAAAAATTCCCGGGATGGGATCATAAAGGACATTGGAAAAATGATTAAGTCAAAAAAATCTAGCTGGCATAGTTTGTTGCCCAGGCTCTGTATGCTAAGAAAGTTCAAGCTTAAGTGAAATCCTGACTGGAACAGTCTGTAATGCTGGAACAATCGAGGTCATTTGGGATTAGCAGCTCTTCCTGAAGCTGTTCTGGAAGCAAGTCTCCCAAAGAAACAGTAGAAGGAAGCTGGAATAATAAAGCAAGATTACATAGCATCAGTTGGTGAACTTGAGAATTTCTTCTTCCATGGGGATCTCCTTACTGAGGGACAACCAGATATGGGGGAGGGGGTGGTATTTAGCATTGCGATACATAGCAACAGACCAAACCTCAACAACCAGATGCCACTCTGAATGCTTTATGCATGTACATTAATCTAAAACAATAAAAAGTATCATTTTAGATTTCAAAATAATTATGGATGAAATTAAGACACCTGCAAAATTCCCTCTTTCAAGACTACTTTGTGGGCTGGAAGCCTGACAAGTCAGCACTAATATCAAGCATTGATGGTCCCGTTGTTGGCTTCAGGGAGCTCTTGCGTTGTCTTGTGTGTTTGGAGGTTTCTCCAGTATGATTACTAAGTGACAAATCCGCAGACCTCTACAAGTTTCAGACATTTCTCCTCCTGTTTACAGTTGTTCCTTTGTTAAAGGCACACTCTGGAGCATATAGAATAGTCATCAGTCTCATTTCATGTCCTTTTATTCATATTGTAGGTATCATGTACATGAGCTACCTTGTGTAGATTTGAAAATTATTATCTCGGACATATAGATGGCCTTATAACTTTGTAAAAAAAAAAAAAGGGTTGCAAAAAGTACCTAAGTCAGTAATGTATTTGCACACAAACACTAGGACCTAAATTTGGATCACCAGTGACCATGTAAAGAGCTGTGTGTAACAACATGAGTCTGTAATCCCATGCTGGGGCCATGGAAACTGGAGTATCCCTCATGCTTTCTGAATGGTCAAGTTGACCAAATCAGTAAGCTTTTAGTTCAAAAAGAAACTCTACCATAAATAAGATGAGCAATTGACGAACTGATGGAGATGTCTGGCCTCTATATGCATGTGTACATTCTACACACATCAACATAACCATACATACACACATACAGCAGTAGAGTATGTCCTTCATGTCAGGAAGCTTCCAGCTTCATGAGACCACTTGCATCTAGTTTTAGAGTCTACCATCACCATCATCTGGCTGTGGGCTGCTGACATTTCCTCGAAGAAGGAAGAAATGGGAAAAGATTTTGCACCCTCCTTTGAGTTTTCAACCACTTTCCCAGGCCATTTATATGCAATTAAATCCTAATTGCTTATAACACAGGGCGGGGCTTAGAAGTAGAAGCTGTGAGAGTATATAGGCTAGGAAAAACTAACAAGAAAAGAAGACTCCATCTATGTGGTCACAGAGGAGTCATTGTCTATCCTGATTCACACCTTCCAAAGCAGCTGCTTCAGACCACTCCCACTCCTGACAGTAACCCTTCTCCTGTGCTGGATTACTAAACCCAGTAAGCTCATTGGTAACTTAGGGTGAACTTTTCTAAAACCACACTTTGTTTTGGGGACCTTGAAAAGAATAGATAATCATTGTTTATGTTCACAATCCCAGTGGTGAATTTCACAACATGTATACATATACTCACACTCAACAAACATACATATACACATACACACACACACACACACACACACAAATACACACACACACACACACACACACACAAATACTAGTCAGATACAGTGGCTGACACATTACAGTTTAAAACAGAAATCTCTAGTCTAGTATATTCTCAGATTGAAAATAGCTCCATCATAAGAGATAAAAATAGGCAATGAAAACAGAAAATTCCCATCTAATTTTATTTTGTTTATATTAATTTTAATGAAATTCCTCCCCTGAGATGCCTGTTTTTATTCTATATTTCAAATTATAATTTATGAGTTATATAAATAAAATAAAATGTCACTTCATTAAACTTTGTCTATTTTATTGTATTTTATTCATTTTTTATCTTGTTCTGAGAGTAGTGTGATTTCATATAATTTTAAAGGGTATATCAAAAGTCAAAGATATTTAACTAGAGCCAGTTAAAATGTAATTTATCTATTTAAAGAGCTCACTAAAGTATACAAAGATTAGTATATGACATTTACTCTCAGCCCTAGAGTTTTCTACATGATGAAATATTGCAAAAGTAAAATTGAATTAATTTTCTGTCTATATACAGTATATGCAGAACTCTGAGGACTGGTTTATTTGTCCCTCTGCTAGAATGCAAAGTGATTATATACATAATAACTTGCACTAGGGGGCAAACTTACTCAGCATCAAAGTTCACTGGATAGGAAAGAACTTCTACTTGTTAAATACCTACTGTGTGCTGATGATGCTATATGTATGATTCAACTCAACATTTATATGGATTCTAACCTGGAAGCTCTGCTCGATACTCGGAACTGTAACAGGGCACTGTTGTCTTTGTGCTATGACTGTGTCTTCTCTTGAACACCATCCTCCACTCAAGTCATCTTCCTTCCTAAAAGGGTTTAGAAACTTAATACTTCTTTAAAACATACTAAAAAAGATATGCAGGAAAATAGCAATGTTGTCACAGCATTATTTGTTAATATTTATGACTTTAATGTTCAGCTCCTCAGGATCCAAAGTCATAAGTCACATCCTCAGTAATCCCTAACTTGTATTGAGATGCCAGCTTATACTTGTCTGTAAATGTGTGCTGATTTATAGAGCATATAATTTTCTAAGATTATACTGCTATAACTGAGGTTGTTTCTGAAGGACTCCTAGAACTTCCTATTTTGTAATATCCCCCCCCCAAAAAAAGGAGTTTAAAAGGTTATACTGTATGTGAAATAAATTACATTTCCTGCCCAGCTCATCAAAAAGCAGGGCATACTGGTGTGAACAATGGAGCCAGGACAGCTGAAGTACTTTTAATTTAAGGAACACTGCAAACTTTCATCTCTAAAATTACTCATCTCCTTGTATTAGTACATGTTCAGTTGGGCCCCGTATGGCTAACAGCTATTATCTGAAAAGTATATACTGCATGTTCCCTGATAAAGAACAGTAGCTGCCAAAAAGGTTAAAAAAGTGCCTCTGAACTATAACTTCAGTTCTTAATTAGTTTCCCAGAAACTCTTTCATTAGAGATATCAAGGACCCTAAAAAGCTTTTATGCAATTTACGTATGGAATTACGTATTTATGAGCAGATTTATTTTTAAATGTCTGAACGAAACCTATTAAAAATTTGCCCTGTAAGGAATGGAGCAAAGGTTTAGTGGTTACATATACTGCTCTTGTAGAGACTGCTCACTTGGATCCCCGAACCCATAAAAAGTGGCTCATCTGTACCTCAGTACCAATGAGGCTAATATCTTCTGGCCTGCAAGCATCTGCAGATATAAACTCACAGATGCACATAAAATAAACAACTCTTTAATAACTTACCCTCGGTGATGTAGTTTATAAAAACAGCTAAATTATTAAAGTAAATGTTTAGTTATAAGAGTGACATTATTATGTATTTGAGATTAGATATCTTCAATATCTAATATACTAGAAAATCTGGACACTTGCATCAGCTCCCACATTCTGTATACAGCATTGTGTTTTTAATATGTAAAGAAAGTCAAGCTTCACTTAAACATGTATGTACAAGAGAGAATTAATTTTTAAATCACTCACACAATTGTGAACATTATTTACCCAAACCTAGGGAATGACAGCTTTTTAAGGTTTAGGAGCAAAAATAGAACCTGAAACCAAATTCATAAAATTTTCATATTTGGTTATTTTAAAACATCTTGACTTCCCCTGTACTTCAAGTAACATTTTTATTAGAGTATAATTTCAAGCATTTAGAAAATGGTAGGAGTTACAAAGACTCTTGTGCTCAGACATAAGCAGTAGGGGAACCTGGAGTGTTAAACACACAGGATTGTCCGTTTAAAGGAAAGAATGTATTACCTATTATCTGCCCAGAAGGCTGAAAGTGGGCGTGGTTATAGCCTGGTGACCTTTTTGCTATCTCTGTGGCCAAGAACACATCGGATCCTCCCTCAGAGCCCTATCATGAGTTTGTCACTCTCCAAAACCCACATTTTGGAAGATGTCACATATACTTTACAAAATGTTTCAATATAGTCATGTCTTTCATTTAACTTACTTTGTTCCTCTCAGAGATTTATGTGTGCTTTATTTTGTACAAAGGACTGAGTTATTACTGGAAAAGTTTGAATCAAATTGTGCTGTGTGCCAAAATATGATAAAAGTAAACTACTCAAGTTTGAACCAACATCAGCTACTTAGTAGTCATGTTGAATTAAATTACCTTCACTCCTGTAGATCATTACTCCACTGATACTGGTGGGCACAGACATTGCCTTGAAAATATTAGTTCACTACATTATCTGTAACACTTAAATCACTTCATTAGTTCCAGTTTCATTTCTGTTGTAAAAAAATCACCCTGACCAAAAGTCAAGGTAGAGGAGGAAGAAATGAATTAGACGTATAATTTCAGGTTAAAGCCCAAGACTTAGTTACTTTTCTGTTCTGAAGAGGCACTTTGGGCAAGGCAATTTATGAATATTTGGGGGCTTGCTTAAGTTTTACAGAATAAATCAATGACCATAAAGCTAGTGATTATGGGAACAGGCAGGTAGGTCCAAGGCTGAAACAATGTAGCTAAGGGCAAGTTGGAAGCAGAAAGGAGGGGGGAAGGGAAAGGAGGGAAGGAAGGAAAGAGGGACAGAGGAGAGAGGGAAAAGAAGGGTGGAGGGAGGCAGGGGAGGAAGGAAGGAGGGAGGGGTAAGAAGTATGGAAGGAGGCAGGAATGAAAAAAGGAGAGAGAAAGAGAGGGAGAGGGAGAAACAAGAAATCCTGGTCCTGGCCTGAGCTTTTGAAACCTCAAAGCCCACACCCCAGTGACACGCCTCTTCTGATAAGGCTACACCTCCTCAACAGTTTCACTAACTAGGGACCAAGTACTCAAACATGAGTTTTTTTGTAGGACCTTGTTATTCAAACCATAACAGTTCATGACTGAGGTAATATCAAGGCAGGACAGTTTATGCAACTATTCACAAAACATATTCTGTCAAGAATAGTACTCACAACAGCCTTCTTGCTGCTTTTCAGCTTTTCTCTCTCCTTTATTGTTCAGGGAATGGTGCTACCCACAATGATCCAGGGCACCCTATGTTGATAATCAAGTCAGTACTCAACAAATATGCCCACAGGCCAACCTGTTTACACAGTTTCATACTAAGACTATCTTCCAAGAAGTTTCTAGGTCATGTCAAGTTAACAGATCTAACTAACTAGTACACACAAAGATAATCTATTTTCATGATGAGCCACCAGAGAAAGTTAAGTTTCCCATATTCTTGTTTTTCATTGGAATTCTGAATTTTTTCTCCATGAAATATTTCTTTTTTTTGTTATGAGAAACTAATTTTTAAAAAAAATGTCAATTCAATACCCGTTGAAATTAAAATGTCTTATTCTTAAATACAAATAGTATTCCCTAAGACAGAACTAGCTCATACCTTAAGTAATGAACCATCAGCGATGGACAGGACAGGCAACTCCAGGTACACAGAGATATCCAGAGTTTAACATCAATTGGGACACAGACCTTCAGGCTTCTGCCTGTGCCAAAGACCTGGCATCTCTGCAGTCCATCTGTGTGCCAGTCCTAACTTGGGCCGATTGCCCTGCAGAGTAATTAGCACATGGAGGGGGCTCCCCACTGCCATCTTTGCTCCCAGTCGGACAGGACAGGCAGATCCAGGTACAGAGAGATAACCCCGAGTATAACATTGCTTAGGACAAGGCACACCAGGGCTCCAATGGCTCCAAGAGTAGGGCAGCCCATCAGTAATTTGTTCCAGGGGAAACCCAGTCATCCAGAGGAGCAGAAATAGCCTTGCAGGCTCACAGGAGGTCCAAGCACCAGACAGTGACAATAGGACTAACTAATGCCTGGCTAACCAACTAAAATCTGGTTATCTCTGAATAACCAGATGGCAAAAGGCAAACATAGGAACATTACTAACAGAAAACAAGGCAATATGGCAGCATCCAAACCCAATTCTCCGATAACAGCAAGTCCTGGATACACCAACACACCAGAAAAACGAGATTTGGATTTAAAATTACTGGTCATGATGCTATTAGAGGAAAACAAGAAGGACATGAATAAATCTCTTAAAGAAATATAGGAGAAAATGGATCAAAAGGTAGAAGCCCTTACAAGGTAAACAAAAAATCATTTAAAGTAATTCAGAAGAATATGGGTCAACAGATAGAAGCCAATAAAGAGGAAATGCAAAAATCATTTAATGAATACAGGAGAACTTGGGTCAACAGGCAGAAGTCATGAAAGAGGAAAAACAAAAATCTCTTAAAGAATTATAGGAAAATGCAAACAAGTGAAGGAACTGAGCAAAACCATCCAGGATCTAAAAACAGAAGTAGAAACAACCAAGAAATCACAAAGGGAGACAATTTCGGAGGTAGAAAACCTTGGGAAGAAATCAGGGGCCATAAGATGCAAATATCAGCAAGAGAATAAAGAGATAGAAGAAAGAATCTCAGATGCTGAAGATACCATAGAAACCATTGACTCAACAGTCAAGGAACGTGCAAAATGCAAAAAGCTTATAACCCAAAACATCCAGGAAATCCAGGACACAATTAGAAGACCAAACCTAATGATTATAGATGAGAGTGAAGATTTACAACTTAAAGGGCCAGCAAATATCTTCAATAAAATACTGGAAGAAAACTTCCCTAACCTAAAGAGAGAGATGGCCATGAACATACAAGAAGCCTACAGAACTCCAAACAGACTGGACCAGAACAGAAATGCCTCCTGTCACATAATAATCAAATCTCAAATGTATTAACCAAAGAAACACTATTAAAGGCAGTAAGAAAAAAAGGCTAAGTAACATATAATGGAAGACCTAGCAGAATTACACCAGATTTCTCACTAGAGACCACGAAAGCTAGAAGATCCTGGGCAGATATCATGCATACTCTAAGAGAACACAAATGCCATCCAAGACTACTATATCCAGCAAAACACTCAATCACCAAGATATTCCATGATAAAATCAAATTTACACAATAACATTCCACAAACCCAGCCCTATAATAGGTGGAAATGCCAATACAAGGAGGGAAACTACACCCTGGAAAAAGCAAGAGAGTAACCTTCTTTAATCAAACCCGAAAGAAGATAACCACTCAAACATAAATATAATATCAAAAATAACAGGAAGTGCCAGGCGTGATGGCGCACGCCTGTAATCCCAGCACTTGGGAGGCAGAGGCAGGCAGATTTCTGAGTTCGAGACCAGCCTGGTCTACAGAGTGAGTTCCAGGACAGCCAGGACTACACAGAGAAACCCTGTCTCGAAAAACAAAAAGCAAAAAAACAAACAAACAAAAAACCCAGGAAGTAATAATCACTATTCCTTAATATCTCTTAATATCAATGGACTCAATTCCCCACAAAAATACATAGACTAACAGATTGGATATATAAACAGGACCCTACATTTTGCTGCATATAAGAAATACACTCAATGTTAAAGACAAATACTACCATAAGGCAAAAGGCTGGGAAAAAATTTTTTTACAAACAAATGGTCTCAGGAAATAAGCCAGAGTAGCCACTCTAATATCAGATAAAAACCTAAAGTCATCAAAATAGACACAGAAGGACACTTCTTACTGGTCAAAGGAAAAATCCACCAAGAAGAACTCTCAATTCTGAAGGTTTATGCTCCAAATGCAAGGACACCCTCATTCATAAAAGAAACTTTACTGAAGCTCAAAACACACATTGCACCTAACACAATAATCGTGGGTGACTTCAACACTCCACTCTCCTAAATGGACAGATCAGGAAAACAGAAACTAAACAGGGACACAGTGAAACTAACTGAATCTTTGGACCAATTGGATTTAACAGATATATAGAGAACATTTCATCCTGAAGCAAAGAATATACCATTTTCTCAGTACCTCATGGTACCTTCTCCAAAATCGACAATATAATTTGTCACAAAACAGACCTCACAGATATAAGTCAATCCAATTAATCCCATGGCTCCTATCAGATTATTATGGAGTAAGAGTGATCTTCAATAGCAACAAAAACAACAGAAAGCCCACATACACATGGAAGCTGAACAATACTCTACTCAATGATACCTTGATCAAGGAAGAAAGAAAGAAATCAAAGACTTTCTAGAATTTAATGAAAATGAAGTCACAACATACCCAAATTTATGGGACACAATGAAAGCAGTGCAAAGAGGAAAATTCATAACCCTGAGTGCCTCAAAAAAATCACTGAAGAGAGCATACACTAGAAGCTTAATGGCACACCGTAAAGCCCTGGAACAAAAAGAAGCTAACTCACCCAAAAGGAGAAGAAGACAGGAAATCATCAAACTCAGGGCTGAGATCAATCAAGTGGAAACAAAAAGAACCATACAAAAAATCAACAAAACCAGAAGCTGGTTCTTTGAGAAAATCAACAAGATAGATAAACCCTTAGCCAGACGAATCAGAGGGCACAGAGACAGTAAGCAAATTAACAACATTAGAAATGAAAAGGGAGATATAACAGAAGAAACTGAGGAAATTCAAAAAAACTCATCAGATCCTACTACAAACACCTATACTCAACACAACTGGAGAATCTGGAGGAAATGGACAATTTCCTAGACAGATACCAAATAGCAAAATTAAATCAGGATCAAATAGATCGCCTAAACAGTCCCATAACCCCCAAAGAAATACAAGAGGTCATAGAAAGTCTTCCAATCAATAAAAGCACAGGACCACTTGGTTTTACTGCAGAATTCTATCAGACCTTCAAAGAAGACCTAATACTAATACTCTTTAAACTATTCCACAAAATAGAAACAGAAGGAACACTACCCAACTCATTCTGCAAAGCCATAATTACCCTGATACCAAAACCACACAAAGACCCAACTAAGAAAGAGAACTTCAGACCAATCTCCCTTATGAACATCGATGCAAAAATACTCAATAAAATTCTTGCCAATCGAATCCAAGAACACATCAAAACGATCATTCACCATGATCAAGTTGACTTCATCCCAGAGATGCAGGGATGGTTCAATATATGGAAATCCATCAACGTAATCCACTACATAAACAAACTCAAAGAAAAAAACCACACGGTCATCTCATTGGATGCAGAAAAATCTTTTGACAAAATTCAAAATCCTTTCATTCTAAAAGTCTTAAAAAGAACAGTAATCCAAGGCCCATACCTAAGCATAGTAAAAGAAATATATAGCAAACTGGTAGCCAACATTAAACTAAATAGAGAGAAGCTTGAAGCAATCCCACTAAAATTAGGGACTAGACAAGGCTGCCCCCTCTCTCCATATCTTTTCAATATAGTACTTGAAATTCTAGCTAGAGCAATTAGACAATATAAGGAGGTCAAAGGTCTACAAATTGGAAAGGAAGAAGTCAAACTATCACTATTTGCAGATGATATGATAGTATACTTAAGTAACCCCCCCCCAAAAAAAACTCCACCAGAGAACTCCTACAGCTGATAAACAACTTCAGCAAAGTGACTGGTTATAAAATCAACTCAAGAAAATCAGTAGACTTCCCATACTCAAAGGATAAGCAGGCTGAGAAAGAAATTAGGGAAATGACACCCTTCACAATAGCCACAAACAATATAAAGTATCTTGGTGTGGCTCGAACCAAACAAGTGAAAAATCTGTATGACAAGAACTTCAGGTCTCTGAAGAAGGAAATGGTAGAAGACCATTTGGAATATGGAAAAATCTTCCATGCTTGTGGATTGGCATGATTAATATAGTTAAAATGGCCATCTTGCCAAAAGCAATATACAGATTCAACGCAATCCCCATCAAAATCCCAACTCAGTTCTTTATAAAATTAGAATGAGCAATTCTCAAATTCATGTGGAATAACAAAAAACCCAGGATAGCTAAAAACTATTCTCAACAGTAAAAGAACTTCTGGGGAAATCAGTATCCCAGACCTCAAGCAGTACTACAGAGCAATAGTGTTAAAAACTGCATGGTATTGGTACACTGACAGGCAGGTAGATCAATGGAACAGAATTGAAGACCCAGAAATGAACCTACACACCTATGGTCACTTGATCTTTGACAAAGCTGCTAAAACCAACCAGTGGGAAAAAATATAGCCTTTTCAACAAATGGTGCTAGTTCAACTTGAAGTCAGCATGCAGAAGAATGCCAATCTATCCATTTTTATCTCTCTGTACTAAGCTCAACTCCAAGTGGATTAAGGACCTCCACATAAAACCAGACACACTGAAACTAATAGAAAAGAAACTGGGGAAGACCATTGAGGACACGGGCACAGGGGTAATGTTCCTGAACAAATACCAATTGCTTATGCTCTAAGATCAAGAATTGACAAATGGGACCTCATAAAATTACAAAGTTTCTGTAAGGCAAAGGACACTGTCAGAAGGACAAAGCAACAACCAACAAATTGGGAAAAAAATCTTCACCAACCCCACATCTGACGGAGGGCTAATATCCAATATATACAAAGAACTCAAGAAGTTAGACCCCAAAGAACCAAATAACCCTATCAAAAAATGGGGTACAGAGCTAAACAAAGACTTTTCACCAGAAGAAATTCAGATGGCTGAAAAGCACCTTAAGAGATGTTCAACATCATTAGTCATCAGGGAAATGCAAATCAAAACAACCCTGAGATTCTACCTCACACCAGTCAGAATGGCTAAGATTAAAAACTCAAAAGACAACAGGTGTTGGCGAGGATGTGGAGAAAGAGGAACACTCCTCCATTGCTGGTGGGATTGCAAGATACTACAACCATTCTGGAAATCAGTCTGGAGGTTCCTCAGAAAACTGGGAATGACACTTCTGGAGGACCCTGTTATACCACTCCTGGGCATATACCCAGAGTATTCCCTGGCATGTAATAAGGCACATGCTCTACTATATTCATAGCAGCCTTATTTATAATAGCCAGAAGCTGGAAAGAACCCAGATGTCCCTCAATGGAGGAATTGATACAGAAAATGTGGTATACTTACACAATGGAATACTACTCAACAATTAAAAACAATGAATTCATGAAATTTTTAGGCAAATGATTGTAACTGGAAAATATCTTCCTATGTGAGGTAACCCAATCACAAAAAAATACACATGGAATGCAGTCACTGATAAGTGGATATTAATTAGCCCAGAAGCTCTGAATACTCAAGACACAATTTACATATCAAATGATCCCCAAGAAGAAGGAAGGAGAGGGCCCTGGTCTTGGAAAGGGAGTCTAGGGGAGTACCAGGACAGAGAGCTGGGAGGGGGATGATTTAGGAATGGATGGAGGGAAGAGAGCTTATGGAATTTACAGGGAGGTGGGAACCCTGGAAAGGGGAAATCATTTGCAATGTAAACAAAAAATATAGAAAATTAAAAAAAATAAATAAAAACGTTAACGAACCATCAGTAAATATTTTTCCTTAAGATGTCCATAATAGTTCACAAAGCAAATTGTCTTGTATTTTTACTAGTTTTGGTTTTTTATCACCTGATGAATTATTCACTACCAGTACACAGTACCAGAATGAAAAGCTGTAAAACACCATACTGTTATTAGAAAACTACTTTATCTGAGTAAGCTCAATGATAGAGTCTCAGGGACATACATACCTCAGAGGACCACACCTAGTGAGGGGCTTCATTGAGTAGTAGAGAAAACACATAACAGGCATCCTGATAAATAATTAGCATGGCAAATCCACAAAGCAGAAACTGTGATCTTCCTCATTTTGCAAATAATTTGTGTAATAAGTAAATCAATTTATTTTATATCTCTCAGTATTATGTAGCAATTCTATTATACAAGATATTGCTTTATCTTAATAATTAATTAATCTCAGTTTACTTATTTATATTTAATATTAATTACTAATGAATTATATACAAATATATCACTAAGAATTCAATTTCTAAGCAATCTTACTTCATGAATGCATTTCAAGTATTAATACTTAGTCAATGTAATTTTTTAGCCTTCTTTGTTAGTCTGATATCATGTGAAAAGTCCTTTTCCAATGGATTACCACACTAACATACACATTTTCATTTTTCAGTGCTGAGATCTTGAAGATCTGGTAGATAGGAAGAATTAAATGTTTCCTTCTTAATAGTTATTTTACATAAAATATTTATTATCACCAATACTTTTTGGAAATCTTTTTGCCTCTAGAAATGCTTATTTTTATTAAAACTATTATATGGATATGCAATAAAGAGTTTCAATGAAAGTCAAGTAACATAAAAATTAGCAATACTACGAATATTAAAATGATTCTTAACAGACTAGGTGACCCAGCATGGATGTCCTTCCCTTCATTATGTTTCATAGAATCTTTGTCACAGTAAGAGGCCACCATTCTGCCCATAGAGTAACAAGATATGGCCATCATTGTTAAAGATTTGGCACAGTATTTCAACATTAACAATCTTGTCTCATTTACTCTCTTCTAGTCAAGACAATTTTCCTCAAAGACTTGCAAGAGACCATAATCTGATCAAAACAAAGCAAAACAAAATCAAAACCAAAACTAACACAAACAAACAAAAACATGGCCTGTAAACACATTCTATGCATCTCTCACCTCTTGATACAGACTCATGATAATTGCTTTTGATCTTATATGTCCCTCTGAACTGAACAGTTATATATTACAGCTAAACTCTTGTACATTCCAATATGATATTATCAATATGGCCCTTTCCATCTTGTGCTTAAGGACATAGTTCCACAGAAGACTGAGTGCTTATTAGTGAAATAATGAAAAATTACAAACCAATAAATCAAAAACTCTTTAAAACATGTTTTATTATTTCCTTATTTATTACACACTGGCAGCAGTTTCCCATCCTTTTCTTACCCCACAGCCTCTGTCCCACCTTTCCATTATCCCAGATCCAGTCCCCCTACCTCCTCCTCTCAGAGAAGAGCAGGGCTTCCAGGGACATCAACCAGACATGAAATAATAAAGTACAATAAGACCAGGAGCATACAATCATATCAAATGGCTAAGGTTGCTGAATAAAGCAACCCAGTAGAAGAAGCAGGGTCCCCAAGTAGGTAAAAGAGTCAGGGACAGCCCTGGATCCCACCATTGATATTTCCTCAAGAACACCAAGCTACTCAGCCATGACATATATGTAGAGGACCTACCTCAGATCCCTGCAGAGTCTGTAGAGATCTGTTCCCAAGCATCTCAGTCAGTTGATTCTGTAGGCAGTATTTAGTAGTATGAACCCTCTGGTTTCTAAGACCTTTCTCCCCCATCCTTCAGAGGACTCCAGAGCTCAGATAATGTGTGAGATTCTGCATCTGCTACTATCAAATGTTGGGATAAAGACTCTCTGGTCTTTTTGATGATGATTCTGATAGGCTCTGGTCCCAGCACATTCTGCAGGCAAGAAATTCTGTAGATCTATGGTTCTGTGACTGGGTTGGTGTTCCAATTCCTCCAGTTGAGGCCTTGCCTGGTTACAGTTCAGGCCCCATGTCTGCCTACTACTAACTAGGAGTCTTGGCTATGGTTACTGTTGTAAATTCCATGGTGTTTCCATTGCACTAGGTTTCCACCATGCCCCTGAAATATCCCCAAATACTCCCAATCCCAATAGTTTCTCCCAGCATTTTCTTGTTCCCTCTCCTCCCCATCTGATCCCTCCTATGCCCACCCCTACCCACCCCTAGTCCACCTGTGAAATCTATTCTATTTCTCCTTTCTAGGGGCGATCCTTGTGTCTCCCTTTAAATTCTCATTGTTACTTAGCCTCCCTGGGTGTGTGGAATGTAGTATGCTTGTCTTTTACTTTACAGCTAATAACCACTTATACATGAATACATAAACTCATTAACTGTTGAGAAATTATACATATATATATATATATATATATATATATATATATATATAGAGAGAGAGAGAGAGAGAGAGAGAGAGATATTTTAGAAACACTTAACAATTGCCAGAAACTACAGAAACTAATCTAACACTAAAATTAAAAAAAATTGCAGACACAGCATCATTCTCCATATGTTAAGAAGGCTTTTAAGAACTTTAAATTTCTAAAATAATTCCTGTGAAAATCTTTAATGGGTGCTCAGAGGATGGAAAGAACATTCTGTAGTGTTCTACATTTGTTGTTGTTAACTGTCAAATTGATGTTGAGCATGCTAGGTTTGGGCAGACGTCATTTTCCACCTCTGTTGACCCTTTTGGGTTGCAACCAAGGAGAAGTAGTACTGAAACAGAATACTCATTTTTCAACTATGTTCAAAATGTATTTTTAAAAAAATCAAAATCAGGGACTAAGGAGATGACTCAGTGTGAAATTTTTCCATGAAAGCATGATCAGGATTCAGAAAGCAGAACTCACATAAAACTCAGCTGTGGTAGCACACATCTTCAAAACAAGACTGGGAGGGTGGAAACACTCAGATCCTTGGAGTTCCATGGCTAGCTCATCTTGCCAAGCCAATGAGACTGAAGTTTAGTAAGAGAACCTGTCTCTAAATTTAAGAAGGAGAGCAACTGAAGAGCACCAGTTGTAATCAATCTCAGACTTCTACACACGCGCACATACATTCACATTCACCTGTGCTGGGCCTGGCATGGCCTTGGTGGGGACAGAGTGACATGGTTCCTGCTCCTGGGACAGGGTCCTGGTGTGAGCCTCCAAGAGTGTCAATGGCTGCTTTGGGTGTAAGGCTTGTTTGCATAATAAAATACATATTTTCTGGTACGAGAAACAGAGGCCTCTTTCCTCTGTGAAATGCCCTCCCTATTAAAATCAATGACTCAATTATAATTAAAAACACTACGAGTTAAGGAGTTGAGGGTGTGGCTATGTCTCTGCAAAATGGTAAACACTGAGACCTTCAGGACAGCCCTTAAGGCTATGGGAAAGAGCTCTAAATACATGCATTTGAAACGAAGAAAGTATGCAATATGAATTATATGAGGAGGTTTCACGAATCTAATGGAGCAAAATCAGCTACACTGATCCAACTAGTTAGAAAATTACTTAGTGAGTGGTGATTGTAGGAGATCCCATCCAGTTAAATATTTTTTGTTTGTGCTTTCAAAGGCACAGGAAATAGGCTCCTGAGTTCAGGATCAGCCTGGGACAGAGCAAGGTTAGGCCCAAGTGTTTGGGAAATGGTAATTTCAGGGCTGGGTTCTACCCAACAAGCTTATTATCTGTGCATAACAAAGGCAGATCTCTGAATTCTTTTGCAAGGTTAAGAAAAAAAATGTATGCTTGCTGCCTCCTAGAAATCAAAGGTCATGGGATGCTGATTCATAAGATAATCAAAAGAAAAATATGGAGCAAATGACTGGATCGATATATAAAACAAAACACTGGACCTGTGTTCTGCAAGGAATGAGCTCTCCTGAGAATTTTTTGAGGATAAAAAGACACCTGCTTGGATCATGCGCATGTGCACACATACACAAGCAAGCAGGACATGATCAGAGCGATCTCCTAGAATGTGCGGAGCCTTTGAGGGGCTGCTTGGCAGGAATCTGACACTGACCAAAGACAAGGAAATAGACTTCAGGCAGGAATCTGACATTAGGCCATGACAAGGACGTAAGTTCAGCAAAAATCTAATTTTAGGCTAAAACAGGGAAGTAAGTTCAGGCAGAAATCATAATTTGAGAGTGGAACAAAAGAAGTGGGCTTCAGGCAAGAATCGGATTTTGGGCTTGGACAAGGAAGTGGGCTCAGATATTTTGGTCATTCTGTCAAGCCCTTAGAAACAGCTGTCATGGGTGGGGAACCAGAAAAAGGGAAATGAAATGTAAATATAGAAATATATCCAATTTAAAAAAATTTAAAATAAGAAACAACTGTCATGAGAGTAATCATAGGGCTTGGCTTCTTGCCTTGCTTGTTCCTCATTGTACTGCTCGCCCTTATTGCTTGCATGTAATTAAAACGGTATAAAGGAAGACTGGGGAAAAAATTAAGCCTGTTCTCAGACTCAGAACTGGCTGGGGCCATGCTACAATGTTATCTAATTGTCTTTTTTCTTTTTAATCCTCACTCCTGCATTGGAGAACCTGTTGACTGACTGAGCTGGATTGGTCACTAGAATAGCAAGCAAGCAGAATATAAACAGAGAAATCCCTAGAGACAAAGCAGACTATAGAGGGAAGCATACTGGAAAAGCTGCATCAAGCAGAGCACAGGTCATCAGGTTGGATCCACAATCTGGACTGAGTTGTTCTTTTCACTGCTCCCAGACATTGCTTCTCTCAGAACCCCTCTCCAAGCCAGGGCTGGTCCTTGGCTTACCTGCACACACACAGAATAAAAGTAAATCAAAAGCATATATCCAAATTTAAAAAAAAAAAACCAAAACAGTCCAATAAGAATGTATTTGAGGAAACTAAATTGTTTTTATGGAATGCTTCCGATTATATATTTTTAATATATAATTATTATATATTATATATATTTGGGAAATTATGGTAATATTTTAAACCCTTAAATACCTCCATTTAAATAAACATTAATCCTCTCTATTTTCTTATATATTATAGATTTAAAAAATTGTTTTCTGCAGTGGCAATGTTGCCAAAAACTGGTTATTATTTTAATGTTTATGAACTTTTTAAAATAGAAAAAGGAAGGTACCCTTTTCTGTTGTCTCGCTTCTATTTTCCAAATTCCATCTCTTAGATGATTTGATATTAAAATTTTAAAAACAGAATTATATCTATTCCATGACTCTCACAAGAGGCTCTTTGGGGCATTGGTTCTGAAAAGGTAAGGGTAAAATCTAGCCAATGATTTAGCCCAGGAATTAATCTAACTTGAGTAAGCTGGTCATTAAAAGTGTGATAGAAATTTACACTTTTGCTTTTTTAATTAACTTCTATGACAGTAAAAAGATTTTCTTCCCAAAATGTAAGAGGCGAATAGATAATTTTACCAAAACTCTGAAAAAGTGAACAAAATAAGTACATGCCTCATGATTACCTAAACAGACATACTGGTGATTTCCACTGCTGAGGGTGTGAACAAAGTGACAGTTGATGTTCTTCACAGGGCATTGATGAAAACTAGCTATTCCAGGTAAATAAGCCACAAGGTTTAGTATTCCAAAATATGCTCAGAGCCCTGAAGATTCCCTGCGACACTCCACTATTCAGGGCTGATCTCTCCCATATGATCAGGAATTCTCTGCAAGCATCTACTACAGCTGTGGTTTCCATGCCTTCCCATTGGTGGAGGTCATCATGACTTGCTGTCAGAAGAAAGCAGACAAAACAGCAGAAGGGTTCTTGAGGCTCAAATGGCTTTTCCTGAAATGGAAGTGAGTGTCCATTCACCACAGAATTATCCAATATCAATCCAAAGAACCATTACCCAAGCATATCTTACAAGGAAGACTGATTGTAGGTCGAGGGATTTGTGTCACGGTTGGTGTTCAGGTTTCTCTTTCCATAACCTGCACCAAACCTTCCCAATTGAAATGACTAAAACATAGGGGTGAAGGGTCCTTGCAGGGACCAACTCAACCTATCAACTTTCATCATTCTATGGGGTATGTTCTTTATCAATTCATTTGAGAAGATCCAGCCCACAGAGGGTAGTGCCATTCCTGAATAAGTGGTCTTAGATTCTTTAAGAAAGCAGGCTAAGCAAGTCATGGGAAGCAAGCCAGTAAGCAGTTTTCTGTGACTTCTGTGACTTCTGCTTCAGTTCTGGACTTCAAATTCCTTCTCTGAGTGCCTGCCCTGACTCTGTCTTCCTTCAGTGATAAATTATATATTGTAAAGTGAAATAAAACCTTTCCTCCAAAAGGTGCTTTTGGTCATGGTCTTTATCATAGTCATAGAAAGAAAGCCAGGATGATCTCTACCAAGCTTTTCTAATTTTCTCACTTCTCCTTCCTTTATAAGATAATTATTGCCATCATCAATACTTACAGTGCTGGAGGTTAACTGGGGGGTTTACACATGCCACCCACACACTATGCTGCTGAGCACAGGCTCATTAAGAAACCAGCATATTGCAGAGTAACTGTTGGTGTGGTTGTCAGCCCAAATGTAACATCTATCTATTTCATCCCCTAGAAATAAGGTGCAGGGACCATAACAAAACAGGCCACAGATCGTAAGAGCAGAGGATCGTAAGAATAGTAAATGTCTTCTGGACTTAACAGGATGACTACACTTATGAACTTTCAGCTGCCGTGGCTGCCTGCACAAAATTAAGGTAAAAAAAAAAAAACCATCATGGAAGAGGAGGGGGCTCACAAGTCAGCAGATACTGACTGCGGATGGCTTCTGGAGACAGGTGGAGTCAGCTTCTTTAAGGATGTAGTGGTGTCTGATCTATTGAACATGCTATAGAGGATAGCCCCAACCTCATGAGTACTTGGGCAATGTAAGTTGAACTCAGAGGATTATTTGAGTGGGGAGAGATGAATAAGAAGCTAGAAATAATGCAACTGAGAGTGTGTGGATCTGAGAAGAGCTAGAGAAATGAGTAGGGAGTAAATAGAACTAAAATACATCATATGAAATTCTCAGAATTTAATTTTTTTTGTTTTTTCTTTTTTTTTGATTTTTTTTATTGTATATATTCTATATTTACAATTCATTTCCCTTTTTCTGGTTCCCCACCCCCAAAGGTCCCACATGTCCTTTTCCCTCCCCCTGCTCCCGCATCCACCCCCTCCCACTTTACTGTTCTTGTACTCTCCCACAATGATGTTTTGGTCCATTCTAGCACCAGTGTCCACTCCTTTCTTCTTGTGAGACATCACTTGATATGTGATTTGTGTCTTTGGTGTTCTAAGCTTCTAGGCTAATATCCACTTATCAGTGACTGTATACCATGGGTATTCTTTTGGGACTGGGTCACCTCACTTAGTATGACATTCTCCAGCTCCATCCATTTCTCTAAGAATTTCATGAATTCATTGTTTCTAATGGCTGTATAGTACTCCATTGTGTATATATACCACATTTTTTGTATCCATTCTTCTGTTGAGGGACATCTGGGTTCTTTCCAGCTTCTGGCTATTATATATAAAGCTGCTATGAACATAGTGGAGCATGTATCCTTATTGCATGCTGGTGAATCTTCTGGGTATATTCCCAGGAGTGGTATGGCTGGGTCCTCCGGAAGTATCACGCCCAGTTTTCTGAGGAACCGCCATACTGATTTCCAGAGTGGTTGTACCAGCTTGCATTCCCACCAGCAGTGGAGGAGTGTTCCTCTTTCTCCACATCCTCGCCAACACCTGATGTCTTCTGAGTTTTTAATCTTAGCCACAGAATTTAATTTTAAGGTTAAAAATCTCAACTTTTGAGCTCAGAAATTGTGCAGCCATCGAAAGTACTTATTGCCCTGCCAAGGTACTGCAGTCCAGTTTCCAGGCCCCAAACTCAGTGGCTTAGTAATTGCCTATAATGCCAGTTCTAGGGGATCAGATACACTATTCCGGCTGCCTTGGACACCTGCACACATTGTAGCATTTGCTCACACAGACACACACAGTGGCTCATACCTGTGATCACAAGCATTCAGGAGGCCAATGCAGACCATTATCATAAATCCAAGGCCAGCATAGGCTATATAATTTCCAGTCCAGCTTTGACCTAAGAAGCAGACACTGTCTCTAAACCCAGAACCCCTTAACTTACCATTCCCCCGGAAAGGTAAGGGCTGTTATAGATATGCCTGCAAGCTTTAAGTACAAATGTATGCAGCAAAAGTATCCAATTTCACTCAGGAAATGAACATCTCCTCAAGGTGTCAGTTAACATCTACGGGGCTTAATACATATAACTCACAATGCACTGACTTATAACAACATACAGTATTGCTTGGGGAATTGGGTTATGTTTCTAAATAGAATCAGCAGCCTTCTTATTCGCTGAAGCATTATGCCAGTACTTCACTGTTGGACTGTTGGTAACTTTCTCAAACAAGTGTGTATTTTTCACATATGTTTCCTGTAGCTAAAGATTTATATCTCCACCAGAGAGATTCAGAACATCTGGCAGTTTTGAAAATGATCCTTTCTTGATTTATTTAAGTATAATAAATGAATATACATGACTCCAATTCTGTGTTATACTGATAGACTTCAAGACTAATGAATCTTAGAATAAGCTAAATATCCACCCATCCCAACGTCACTGGAATGACTCTAATCTATTTTTTCCTTTCAGCTATTCTTCTAATTCATTACCTAATTGCCTAAGATATAAAAAGACATTTTGCTTAAATGAGGCAGCACCAGTAAAACAAATGAGGCTAGCCCTTGCCTGTGATAGCTGTCCTAGTACTTAATCATTTATCCAAAGAAGATTATCTCTAAAGAGCCACGTGCACTTTCCTGGTCTCTCTGCCAATGCCATATTCTGGGAGTGTTTCATAAAATTTGCATTTGAGTGAAACCAAGCTTCGGCTTTTTAAAACAAGTATTAAATATCACCTGAACTCCATTCCTTAAATTCCTCTTTGTATACTATGAAAACTATTTTTGAATCATTCAATAAAGCAGACATCATGGGCTTTACAAGGGATAGAAAAGGAACAACTCCAAGCTTCCAGGGGGATGATTGGGACCCTGTGCCACAGTTCACTACAGGATTGTAGCATGTGTCTCTCAGGGAGACCAAGAGAGCAGGGACACACACCTGAAGTCTGTTTCCTACTGTTACATTTCCAAAGAAGTGAAAAGGCTAGTTGTAATGACATGTGGTGAAATCTGGAGTGAAAGACAGTGGCAGTTGCTGAGCTGACCCTTGAAGCTCCAGCAGCTCAACTGCCCCAGTAGGGTAGCCAGGGAGCACACATCTCAAGATCCATCTAAGACACGGTATAGATCATATGCAATGCTATGACTTTCGAGGAGTAAAGTGGAATGCCTGAGAATGTCTAGGCAGCTAGAATATAGACATATTTGACCAAGACATACAAAAATGTCATTAGAAAATTAGTATGTCTGTCTAAGTTCTACCAACCAGTCCAAAACATTCCCAACAATACAGGAAGAATGACTGGATCTATCTTCCTTCATATTACTAAAAGGATACACAAAAGGCACAGATTCATCTGTGAAAATGATTTCCATGTATGGCCAGAAGCAAGACAAGGCTGCACACTCTCCCCTGTAGATTATGATGTCATCAGGGAAGAATGTAAGAGCCTCAAACATTCTGTTTCTCCCATCTACCCTGTCTCCTCTCCTCTCCACTTCCCTACTTTCCCCTCTTCCCTCCCTTCTCCTCCCTCCCCACCCCTGTCATTGACTCTCTGTGATTCAGGGCAGAAACAGAGGTCTAAGACCTAAGGAAAGAAGAGAGAAAACCCCATCCTCTCCGTCCCTTTCCTCTCTCCAGCAAACCCTCCTGAAGTAGAGAGCACAGGATCTGGGACGATGCATCTGTAAAACCAGCCCCAAGCAGGCAAGGTATGGATGGCATTCAGGCCAGAGTACACAGAAGGAGGGCACCTGATGGAGAACAGCCAATTAAGTTATTAAAATTGCCAACATTTGTAAGTCAAGGCATTTTGAAGTCAGGGGATAACTGCCTATTTAAATGTAGAAGTGCTTCCTCATTTTAAGCAAGTGTTTCATAAATATCTTCTGATGATGTGAAAAATATTTTAGCTTATTAATTATGGTTCTCCATCTCTCCTTAGTGGGACAGTGTGGAGACACTTGTGAAAGGGTTGAGGTAATGGCCGCAGAGGGAGAGCCCCCAGTCCAATTCAAGCTTGTCCTTGTGGGCGATGGTGGTACTGGGAAGACAACGTTTGTAAAACGCCACTTGACTGGTGAATTTGAAAAGAAGTATGTGGCAACTCTCGGTGTAGAGGTACATCCTCTGATGTTCCACACCAGCAGAGGGCCCATCAAGTTTAACGTCTGGGACACTGCTGGCCAGGAAAAGTTTGGGGGCCTGCGAGATGGCTATTACATCCAAGCCCAGGGTGCCATTATAATGTTCGATGTAACATCAAGAGTTACTTACAAAAATGTTCCCAACTGGCATAGAGATCTGGTACGGGTGTGTGAAAACATCCCCATTGTGTTGTGTGGCAACAAAGTGGATGTTAAAGACAGAAAAGTGAAGGCGAAGTCTATTGTCTTCCACCGCAAGAAGAACCTTCAGTATTATGACATTTCAGCCAAAAGCAACTACAACTTTGAGAAGCCCTTCCTCTGGCTCTCCAGAAGACTCACTGGAGACTCGAACTTGGAGTTTGTTGCTATGCCGGCTCTAGCCCCGCCTGAGGTGGTCATGGACCCAGCATTAGCAAAGAAATATGAGCTCGACTTGGAGGTGGCACAGACCACTGTTCTCCCTGATGAGGATGACGACCTATGAGAAGGTGAAGTTTGGACGGCATCACAAGCCTAAGTGAACAGGCAACTGAGCTGTAATGTCACCTGTGTGTCCTGTGTGTCACCTTGCTTCCTGACTAAGCAGACTCAGACTCCGTGTCTGTAGTAGACAAACAGAAGGCATTGGAGTGAATGTGACAGTTACAAGCACACCTTCCATCTGGGATTTGCAGATCTTGCTGCTTGGTGTGCAGCTAGTTGTTTCTTCCCTGAGGTTCAAAACTAAGAGTGCTACAGTTACATCCTGTATTCTGTGGCAAAATCTTGGTACTGTCATTTCATTCCTTTTGCTTAAAATAAAGTAGCATTTCAAACACCAAAAGATAATTTCAGCATATAAATGTAACATAAAAGAAAAATGCCTTTTCAGAAAAATAGGCTTTCCTTTAGCAGAAGACCTATTAAGAAACCTGGATTTTAATTTGTTTTATTGGAAAATAATTTTCAGTGAATATTTAGATTCATTATGGGGCAGCACTTAGGAATTTGTGATATTTAGTGATTGCTATAGTAGCTGTGTAGTCTGATGTAAGGTAGCATAAATTTTTTAAAAGCCTAATGCAACACACAACACAATAAGTAACTGTAAGACTTCACAGATAAGTCAGAGTTTTCCTTGTTTGGTTTTGCCCTGGGGCTCTCTGTTTGGATATTGGGGCATAATGTATATTAAATGCTAAGTTGCTAACTAAGTGCGCACATACACACACACACACACACACACACACACACACACACACACACTATATATATATATATATATATATATATATATCCAAGTAAAACATAAAATGTGTGTCAAAAGTTTAATTCAAGACTGGGTTACCTCTATTTACAACTACGAAAATGAGTTGTTCACTTGAGGCTCATGGAAAGTCCTTCTTGGCCTGTCTAACCCCCTTTCTGGCTGACACAGTCACCTAATATGCTTGGGCGTGGGCTTGCTACTCTGTGTCTGGCTTATATCCTGACATGCCGAGTGGTACATGTGGAGTGGCAAGGAGGCACTGACAGTTGACAAATGCCACAGCAAAATTTCATTCAGGTCAAGAGCATCAAGAATGTTAAAGAATGAGCATAAAATTAAAAAAAAAATACCTTGGTTATATAGTCTCAAGACATTTATTATATAAGATATTTATGAAAACAAAGGTAGTAATGTGATTACATTGCAGAACCCCAAATCAATCAGAGCTAATGTCATCAGGAATTAAGGGAATGAAAAATAATAGTACTTTGGTGGGATTCCTGTCAATATTAACATGAAGTCATCCAAACCTAAACTAGTGGTCATTTTTCAAAATGTCAAACCGTACTATCCAAAGGCTTCAGTGCTATCAAAGACATGCATGGGAGAGCTATGCAGCATTAGCATGCCTACAGCTGCAGAAATGTAGCTCCAGAATGCCTGCATGAAGTATGAATTGATTTCAGGTTGATTTCAGTGTAAAGGATAAGGTAGACAACTAAAAAATTAAAAGTATTTATCAGTGTGACTTCCCTCATTGTAACAATCATGCTGTGATTCTATAAGGAAATGTTTTAGGAACTACTCACTAATAACTTTGTGGCATGTAGAGGCATGAACTTCTACAAAGAAAGCAGAGTGAAATATATAAGAATACTGCCCAACACTTCCAAACAACCTCATGAAACCGATATGGGTATCCTTTAAACTAGTCATGAAACTTTCCAGAAGTTATATGCAAAAGAAAAGGGGGATGTGGTAGGAAGAATATGCTATGTGAGGGAAACAGAATTTTAAAAAGTTAAGGAAAAAAGAAACAGCAACAACAACAACAAAATCTCACCTTTAGTCCTATTAGAACAGAATATGTAATGAATGTCCTTAGGGAAAGCTACAAGTATTCATGCCTGCTATTATTCCATGAGTTCTAAATTTATCTTAGAACAACCAAAGAAGGCCAAGGGTCTTAGTGTGCAGTGGTGGAGTGGTGATACCATGAATTCAATTGAAGAGGCCGTGTGGGAAGCAAATGAAACTGAAACTACAGGGAAAGAGAGGCCTCGGGAGCCCCCACGGTGCCAATCATTACCACCTTCAGACTTTCACTCCCGAAGTTCCACTCCTGAGAAGCCATCTTGAATATCACAACCAAGGGGACCTTTTAGAAGAAACACACTGATTAGGAAAGTTAACCTCATGAATCAAAAGAGGTCATAAAAATTACTGGTATAAGTAGCAACATTGTGGTGTGGTTTGTTATAAAGCAACACACTGCAAGGAAAGGCTCACATAATCATTGGCATATTTACTTCATTCATTCAATAAACATTGTATTAAGTATTTATTTAGTACTCCAATGACAATCTTTTAGTTACTGATTTCAATCTCATTAGGAAAAAATAAGCAAATATATAGGAGCACACCACATCTATGAAACCTATGAAAATGACATGCGTAGTGGTTTGAATATGCTTGGCCCAAGAAGTGGCAATATTAGGAGGTATGGCCTTGTTGAAGTAGGTGTGGCCTTGTTGGAGGAAGTGTGTCACTGTGGGGGTGGGCTTTGATACCTTCCTCCTAGCTTCCTGGAAGGCAGTCTTCTGGTTGTC
Source organism: Apodemus agrarius (assembly GCA_964023405.1). NCBI lineage: Eukaryota > Metazoa > Chordata > Mammalia > Rodentia > Muridae > Apodemus > Apodemus agrarius. The sequence goes on along the minus strand of OZ030009.1, from coordinate 113,163,853 downwards.
TTTGGAACAAAATGTAGAACCCTCAGCTCCTCCAACATCGTGCCTGCCTGGATGATTCCTTGCTTCCCACCATAACGATAATGGACTGAACCACAGGACCTATAACTTATACCTAAGAAATCTTTTGTTTATCTTATGGTTTTGCTGCTTGCCATCTTGGGTAGCATGTAATAGCTGCTGGGAAAACAAAACAACAAAAACAAAATAAACAAAAAATGCAACATGTTTCCAGAAAGGAAAGACAGATCCATTACCTCTGTTGGTAAGGTGTATCTTTATTCCTTCAATTAATCCAGAAATGTCTTGTTCTTTCTTAATTGCAGTATATGTATTTAACTCCTTTAAAATGCATTGAATCAATGTGAATGTGACCATGGAGTGGTCCCTAACTCTTTACTACCAACAGGATGCAGGCATTTACTCTTCCTTATGCTCATGCTGTTTGGGGTTGTAGTCACTACATGGCATCACCTGCCTGCAGCGCCTGGCCCTGTTCAATGAAACCTGTTCTCACACCTTGGTGTTAGACTTGTTTCTCTACATGTATTTCTCAGCATGCCTCAGACTTTCCTATTAACTTCCAGGTAGAACTTCTTTATTTTCAGTAGAGTAGGATAGGTGTCAGTATGCACTATTTATGCATACCAATCTGTGAAATATTTCTTATTTTTGAGTCAGTATGCAAGTACACAAGAGAGTCATACCAAGCTCTTCAGATTCAGTAACAAGCAGAAATATGCTGAATCCAAAACTCCCAACTGTATGTTCAATGTTATTTAATAGTGTTCTTAGTATGTGGATTAATAAACTAGATGGAGTCTTATTTTGCCCAGTTATGAAGTTATCACTAATTTTTATTTTTAAGGTTGAAAAGCTTGATTTTGAGGTCTCTTGTTTCTTGAAATCATACAATAAGCAATAGCTCTCTTTCCTAAGTATTTACTGTCTTTGTTTTAAGAATATTCAACATGACAAGTCAATCCAAAATGGAGTGCTCTGCTTCCTTTCTGTTCAACTCCTGTTTTACAGTTCTGCATGTGTATGTGCGTGTATGCATGTGTGTGTTCTGCAAATTTTCTTTATCAAGTGTTTTGGTGGGTTTTGGCAGTTCCTTAAAGTATAGGCTTAGAAGTGTCAGACCAATTCATATTTTATTCACTAAGGCAAGCCTCAGTAACCTGTATCACCTTCTTTAACACCTTGATGTCTCAATTTGTTCATAGAAAATGTAGACCAAGTTATATACTTGGGAAAACATCTAGACAAAATAGTGCATACAGAAAACTTTTTACTATGAAAAATAATGGTAATGCTATTCTAAGTGACAGTATAACTGAACCATAGCAGGATGGTTTGCCTGTTGATGAGGCTTTGAGTGAATTTGTTTTCATGAAATGAACACAATATTTGATTCCATCACCTTTGGCACAGAGGCTGCACAGTATAATTTCATATTCTATCTCTTTCTAATCATTTAAATCTCTTCCTCCCCCCTTTCTTTGTATCTTCCCTTTCTCTAAAGTCCCTCTTTTTCCTACTAGTTTCTCTAGACCAAGAATTATTTCTTTACTATCTTTATCCACAGCAAACATGTCTGAGAATAAAACAGTTGATCAAATAACACATTATTCCTAGGTGACTACATTCTCAGATCTGTTAGAATACAGCTTATTAAGGATGAAAACTATTTCCAAGACACAGCAGGTTTCAAGATGGTTCAACAGCAGCCAGGAACTGCAATAGGAACTCCAAGACAAAGAATGGGGGATTCCTTCACCTGTTTTGTTGTGTTTTCCTTAAGTTCTTTAAGGGCTTCTCCCTGTTTACTTGTGTTCTCCTGTATTTAACAGAGTTATTTATGTCCTTCTTGTAGCCCTTGAATCATGAGCTGTGATTTTAAATCCAAATCTTGCTTTTCCAGTGTGTGGGGTTGGAACTGGAAAATATCATCCTAAGTGAGGTAACCCAATCACAAAAGAACACACGTAATATGCACTCACTGATAAGTGGATATTAGCCCAGAAGCTCAGAATACCCAAGACACAATTCACATATCAAATGATGTCCAAATAGAAGGAAGGAGAGACCCCTGGTCCTGGAAAGGCTTGATGCAGTAGTGTAGGGGAACACCAGGACAGGGAAGCGGGAGGGGGCTGATTGGGGAACAGAGGAAGGGAAGAGGGCTAATGGGACTTTTGGGGAGGAGGGAACCAGGAAAGGGGAAATCATTTGAAATATAAATAAAAAATATATCTAATAAAAATAAATTAAATTAAAAAGGAAAGAAAAGAATGAGGGATTCCACGAATCCCTAGAGGACTTGAGGATCACACCCTCATCTAGCAACAGCATTTTATGGCATATCAGTAGCATCTAACTAAGCTATTACTTCTCTTATTTCAATCCATCTGTAGTCTGTTCGTGGCCTCTTAACTAACAACATTTATGGTTAGGTTTTTATTTATATGAACACCTTTAAAATCCTTTTGTATCTCTTCATCAGCAGTTATACAATTCAAATCTTTTCAACCAAACATTTACTCACATTGCTTTTCTAAAACACATTTTAATTGCATTATGAGTTTTACCTATTGGATTATACATTTCAGCTTTTCTATATTCTTAGAATATTATCCCAATACCCAGTTTATCTTTGATCCCACGCACGAAACTTTTATAAATATTTTATTTAACAATATACTTTCTTCTTCTTCTTTTTCTTTCTTTCTTTCTTTTTTTTTTTTTTTTTTTTTTTGGTTTTTCGAGACAGGGTTTCTCTGTATAGCCCTGGCTGTCCTGGAACTTACTCTGTAGACCAGGCTAGCCTCGATCTCAGAAATCCACCTGCCTCTGCCTCCCAAGTGCTGGGATTAAAGGTGTGCGCCACCAATGCCCGGCAACAGTATACTTTCTATTTACTTCTCTCCCTCTTTCCTTGGCTTGTGTAACCCCTTCTGCATCTACATCACCCTCTACTTTCTGATTACTTACACTTATCACACTTTATTGACAAGTTTGTTGTCTTTCTCCTCCTCCTACAAGTTTGGAGGTAAAATATGTTTTAGATAGATAGATAGATAAATAGGTAGATAGATAGATAGATAGATAGATAGATAGACAGACAGATATTGGATATGGATATATAAATATAGAGATTAGATAGAGATAAGAGTTATAGATTAGGTAGAGATATAGAACGATATAGATATAGATAGATAGATAGATAGATAGATAGGTAGATAGATAGATAGATAGATAGATAGATGTAGATTAGATATAGATATAGAGATGAGATAAAGATACAAGGAGAGAGAGAGAGAGAGAGAGAGAGAGAGAGAGAGAGAGAGAGAGAGAGAGATTAGGTACAGCTAGAGGCAGAGGTAGAGGTAGAGCTAGAAATAGAGGTGGAGGTAGAGGTAGACGTTGGTAGATATTGATATACAGAGATATAAAGATGAGAAAGATGAGATAGAGGAGGAGAGAGAGGGAAAGACAGAGAGAGAGAGAGAGAGAGAGAGAGAGAGAGAGAGAGAGAGAGAGAGCTCTCAAGCCCAGCATGCTTGATCTCTAATAGAAATGTAGTGAATGAGGAAACAAGCAGGCAAAAGCAAGTCCACTGAGAAGATTGAAGATAGTTTTCACTCCATACTTCAGGAGTCTTATCAAAAGGTCCTCTTGCTGAACACATCACTTCCTCAGAGGGAGCCACAGGGTGAGGTGTGATGGGAGCTGGTGCCCCATCAGAGTGCCATTGCACTCTGATGCACTGATTTTTGTCAGAATTCTTGGAATCCCTTTTTCTTTTGTCCCGGAGTTCTTGCCACAGTTACTGGCTGCTGTGGAACCATCTGGAAACCCACTGACTCTTGGAAATAATTTCCATCCTGAATGAGTTGTATTCTAAGATCGGGGCTTACCTTTTCACATTCTTGTGACATTTGATTAGGCATGCTCTTCACATGATACCCCTCTCCTTGTATGTAGGATTATTTTTGATAATGTCACATTATAAGGTATAGCATAACACCATAAGCACAGTAATAACGGAAAAGGAAAAACAGCAACCAAACTGTTCAGTACAGAACTTTCTGTGCTGCTGCTGATATATGTACAATGGCCATAGACTATATTTTCATGTTTAAATACTGTAAGTAATTCACTTAAATACTTCTTTCATAAATAACATTTTATCTTAACAACATCTTTATAAGAACATTTGAATTTTTCCACCACATATATAAATGAAAAGTTGGAAAAATTTAAAATGCCATCTGTCAAATGTATCACTACTTACATATGGCTAGTAGAAACTCACACTGAGGTTCCTGTTTTATGTGTGATATTTGTAACATATGTGTTACATGCATGTGTATGTGTGCATGCATGTGCATATGTGTGCATGGAGACCTAAGGTTGATATCAGTTGTTTTTTTCACTCTCCACCATATCTACAGAGGTAGGATTTCTCAGTCAAACCCAGTACTCAACAATTCAATACAGCTAATTAGCCAGCTTATTCTAGGGAGCAACTATCTCTGCCTTCCTCTTGTGTAACAATTTCCTCCATGATAAAACATTTTATGAAGCATATCTCAAGGGGTGTAAAAATACTGTCTTTCAGGAAAACACATTAAGTTCAAAAAGTAAACTCAAAAGCGTCAAGAAGTCCCTGAAACTGAACAGAATAACTAGGTCTTTCCCTCGCAAAGCACATACAAGAAGGACTGCTGAGAGACAAAACAGCTCAGCTGTCTGAAAAAGACAGTAACCAGCTAGACTTACTTGGAGAGGCTCAGATCAACTAAGCACTTACAAAAGACACTGCACGCAGCCCATTAACCTGCTAGAAGGATGTTGTGGATAGCCCTGGGTCTTGTAGTTTGATGTTAATTTTACTCTTGGAAGGTGCTGTAGACAAGGAGTTAATTATGTATATAGGTGTCTTGTGAACCTTCTCTCTACCTTAACTTTTTAAATAAAGGCAAGAGCTGGTGATTGGGCAGTAGGAGGAAGGTGGAGCTGAAAAGTTTTGGGGGAGAAGGGAGGGAGGAGGAGAGAGGATTGATGGAGGAGGAGGTAGAGACTGGAGAGAAGCACGTGGCTTGGAGAAAGCTTAAGTTAGATGGGATATCATAGGTGGGAATAGAGTAGTGTAGTGGTAGATTTGCCCAATCTAGGTGTGTAATTTGTATTTGAATTAATTGAGTTGTGATTTTTTTAAACTGTGTCTTTTGGGTTAGAGATGGTATTACAGGATGGCTGCTCTGAGCAGAGAGTAGATTCAAAGAAGAAACCAAGCATCTATGAGTTACTTTAGCTGTATGACAAGATAGCCATTAGGCAAAATTGTCTTTATCTATAGACAAATATGGTCTAGAAAAAGGACACTTTTATAGGTTGGGATAGCTTGATTTCTGTGGAGATAGAGAAGGCGTGTCTTTTATTTTTGTTTTTCTATTTTTTCTTTTTTTTAATATTTTTATTGTATATATACTATATTTACATTTCATTTCCCTTTTTCTGGTTCCCTACCCCCCAGAGGTCTCACATGCCCTTTTCCCTCCCTGTGTTCCCCCATTCATCCCTTCCCACTTTCCTGTTCTGGTATTCCCCTACACTGATCCTTTGAACCTTTCCAGAACCAGGGTCTACTCCTTCCTTCTTGTCGAACATCATTTGGTATGTGGATTGTGTCTTTGGTGTCCCAAGATTCTAGGCTAATATTCACTTATCAGTGAATGCATACCATGGGTATTCTTTTGAGACTGGGTTACCTAACTTAGTATGATGTTCTCCAGCTCCATCCATATCTCTAAGAATTTCATGAATTCATTATTTCTAATGGCTGAACAGTACTCCATTGTGTATATATACCACATTTTTTTATCCATTCTTCCGTTGAGGGACATCTGGGTACTTTCCAGCTTCTGGCTATTATATATAAAGCTGCTATGAACATAGTGGAGCATGTATCCTTATTGCATACTGGGGAATCTTCTGGATATATACCCAGGAGTGGTATGGCTGGGTCCTCCGGAAGTATCATGTCCAGTTTTCTGAGGAACCGCCAGACTGATTTCCAGTGTGGTTGTACCAGCTTGCAGTCCCACCAGCAGTGGAGGAGTGTTCTTCCTTCTCCACATCCTCACCAACACCTGCTGCTTCCTGAGTTTTTAATCTTAACCATTCTGACTGGTGTGAGGTGAAATCTCAGGGTTGTTTTGATTTACATTTCTCTTTTTCTTAAGTCTGTCAGATGACCCTGGCCAGAAGTCTAAAGACTAATGTTCTAACATTTTAAAGTAAGGACTGTCTAGGTTTTTAGTGGTCTCTATCAATTGACTAAGTTTTAGAAACTTTATTAAGCTTTTTATATATTTTTAGTTAATATCAGTCATTTTTGTATTTTTGACAGGGTTGAAGACTAGTAGAGCTCATGCCAGGCTCTTATGTCAGGCAAATATTTCATAGTAAAAGCATTGACTTTTTATAAAACTGTGTCTCAATGGGGTCTCGTGCCTCATGACCCTAGCTCTCTCATCTGCCAGTCTGTCCTCTTCCCAGCCCCTGCTTGACTACCAGGTAGAAACATGACTCTTGATGTCTAATTAGTTAGCCAATTAGATTTACGTATATTATAATCACAAATACAAGATGTCAATATAGTAAAAGCCTTATCCCAATATTTCTAACCTTATGAAACACATCGAAAAATGTCACAAGGAAAATTCCTGTAACAGAAGGATATATGGTGAACTCTAGGTTCTCAGTTTTCATAAGCTATTGTCCATGCTGGGATAGGCATCTCGTAATGCATCTCTCCCTCTGTCATCTCTGCTCCTGTAAGTAATCTCTCATCCGCATTCCTGAAGTAACTGCAATGACCTTCACTGAGTCACTAAATTGGGATTCCATACACTCTTACAATGGTTTGTCATCAACTACCTATTTGGAGAAAGGAGATATTTGTTCATGTCTCCAAGGGAATATTACTACACAATGCTTGGAAATGTTAATATTACAACACACTTATCAATCATTTATGTAGATTCTGGGTATTGACTTTATCCACTCAGCAGTCTTCCCAGTTATATCCTGAAGTCTCTTTACAGATATATAGCTACAGTACTAGTTGATGTGCTTTGGTTCCAGACCCTGATACAATCTGTAGTTCCCTTTATGACAAGGACTGCACATTTTCCTTCACTTGGAAGCCTGCAGGAAAGTTAACTGAATTCAATCTCACAGACTCCTCTTTCAAACATAGACTAAATCAGATCAATGCCACCTACTCAAAATTGTACAGATAACAGGTCCATTTTCTACAACAATGAGAACATACAACATATTTATAAATAACTTTAATATCAACCAGGATCATAGTATTTTCACTCTGCAAACCCACAGGGAATGGTTATATCTGTCTATTGAAATTGTCTTCACACAAAAGGCAATAGCTTTTCTTTAATAATATCCCCAGATAGCTCATCTTTTAAGTGACTATCAAAACTCTTGGTGCCATTTATTTTTAATGCTACACTTATTTCCAAGCAAGTGGATAGATATTAGATTACTACAATAATATTTTGTTTTCTTTCAACGATACAAAGCATTATCTGCACTACAGTAAAAGAGACCTGATATTAAGAAAAGAGCAAAGGCATTTTTTATTTTTGCTTAATAGTGATTTCTGGAACCTTAAATGATCATTCATTTTCCAACTGTTTTTTTACAATGTTGCTATAGTCATTTTTACTTGCAAGTATCAAAGCAGAAAGGCACGTTTTCAACATCTGCACAGAAACAATAGTGACTATGCTGCTCTAAATGGTGAGGAATGCGTAGCACATATTTCTTCCCCTTTCCCACACATAGATTAATCTAAATCCAGATTTTCTCGAGGGTTAAATATTTATAGAGACTCTCTGGAAACTGCATGGCTTTCACAGGTCCCCCAAACTAGAATTCTTTGTGTCATCAGCTGAACAAAATTGATATTATTGGGTTTTTTTCAGCATGTATCATTAATATGTATCTAATTATTTGGTAAGTGCTTTAACTAGATCATCTGTTTTTAAGTCTCCATTAAGTACACAAAATGAAATAACTTACCTGAAGAGTTGTAGGTGAAGTTTGTCTGTGTCTGGTCTCAGCTACTCTACTCTTCTGTGTCCCAGATCAGGATGTACAAAGTGTCTAAGGAAGTTCCACACCTCTGAGCACCATGGATCTATGTGGCAAAGCTGCAGTCATTTGAAAAATGTTACTTACAATGGCTAGAAGGAAGCCCTACCCCACAATGGGTCCCTCGTGTATAACAATCTGTTGCATGCCTTGCCCAGACAGAGATTTCCCCAGGAAGCAGAGGTGAATGATAGCAAACGCCAAACAAAACCGGTTGGAGCACTCATCAGATTCTAGTGAGCTTTGCTCTGGATATAGGAATATGTTCCTGGAAACAATGCCAGATCCAAATTAGCAGGATCCAAATCACGCAAGCAAATAGGCAACTGGTTCTGCTCTCTAAAAAAATAAAACAACACATCGATCTTGATGTCGTTTAGATATTTAGAGCTTGATGTTAGCTGAATGTGGATTGCCCCTGCCCGAACCCAGGCTGAAATTTGATTGCCGGTATAAAGCTGTCAGGAGGTTGAATCTTTATGAGAACACAGGCTCATACTCAGTTTCCTAGTGGAGATTGAATTAGCTATATGGGAAGAAAGTTGTTTATTCCAGAGTGTAGGTTTTTATAATAAAGAAACCCATGACTGCATCTCTCTCCCACATGAGCCACTCAACCACTCTCCCGCTGGCCATCTTGCCAGTGCATGGCATAAGATGCTGCAATTAAACCTGAATTTCTAGTCGTTCAGAACTGCAAGACAAAAAGGACTGTGTTCCTTATAAGCTAACCAGCCTCTGCTCTTTCATTGCAGTAACAGAAAATAGATTAGGACAAATAAGACAGATGACAAAATCAGAATGTGGAGCAATGCAGCAGAAAAGCCAGAAACACCAGAGCTTATTCCTAGAAATGAATGTAGAGAAAGTGAGAACTGGGAATCTGATGGAGGGATAGAGCCGGGCTACAACATGAATTGGCAGTAGCAAACCCTCTGAAGACCTATGAACTTGTCTTATGGTTGCCAGCTGTGACCAAGCCGTGATGCTTTTTATAAGAATCCAGTAAAAATTGGTGGAAGAAAAATACCAAATTCGGTACCAAAGGTCTTAGGTGGGCAGGGTATCTGACTGCTGAATAGGAAAAATAGTTAATAACTAAAGGGACAGGAAGACTATACATGTAAGTATATTGAAAACAAAACTAAATCCAAATTTTTAATGAAATAGTCCTTTTAAATGGTATAGGAGAGAAATTTGTCTCCAGCAGAATGAGAGAAAGCTTGTTTGAGTTCACAGCTTGTTCAATTCAGTTCTGCTCCCTGGAAACATTTACAATGGAAGAAAGGTTAATAAGATCCCTTGGTGGTAGTCAGGGCATGGATGCTGGAGAGGAGGAAGAATGAATCCTTATTTCCATCCAATCTGTTTTGCCTTTTCAGTCTAATGAGACATGCCAAGCACTCCTATTATAGTAATTTACCATAATGTATATGGTGAGCTAACCCTGACACCATACAACACAATGAATGTGTCTATTTCCCAAATAATTGAAAAACAGACATGAAAACATTTTCTTTAGGAATGGACTATTAGATTGCCTGTACAGCATGCCAGCCACTGGAGCACTTAAGTGACTATGCTACCTGTATTTATGTATTTCTGGATAGGCACAGCTGACGGTATAAACTCATTTTATGGGATTGCTAAAACAGCTGCAGGAAAGAGATAAAGACATTTAATCATTTTAATTTGCTATCACCTAAACACAATAGCAGTGTAACAAAATTGCCCAGGATTATTGAAAATAATCTGTCATCGGAATTGATGATATTTACCAAAGCACTTCCACTAGCAATGCTTAGTCTGTTCTCAGGCTTGAAAAAAATAGAAATATACTTCATGCCAGCTGAGAGTGCCCTTGGTTCCACCTGTGTCCATAAATAATAACAGCATTGACCTCAACAAAACTGATTTTTTTGGATAAAGGGGTTTTGTTTTTTCGGAGTAGCAAATAATTATACTGGAAATGTAAATCAGAAGAAAGTGTCTACAGAAGCTCTGATTGAATGGCGGTACCTCTAAAGGCCACATATAAAACTAAATATAAAGAGAATATACATTATTATTCACCCCAAATAATTTCTACTTATATAATTCTTAGCATATATTAAAAATTAAGTCTTGATAAACTCAATGAAAAGAAAAAATTACTTTTGAAGGCTTACGTAATTCCAGAAAGATGAATTTTTTTTAGACCAAACAAATGTCAGAAATGATCAGAGACAGAATAGTAGTCATGGTGACAGGCTGGTTTCGCATCATCGAGGACCAATATTGGGCCCACTTGGGCAGGTTGTGGCTTTTCCTACCCATTAAAAGAATGACTTTGGCTGGTAGTATCCCACGCTCTACTGTCACTTGTGTCATGGACCCAGAGAGGTTGACACACAATTTGAATAAAGGATAAGGATTTTGTCTGTGTCCTCAGCATCCTATGCAGCGGTGCCCATACAAACCCAGCCAGCAGAGAATGAGCAGTGGATAAGGATTTACAGTAACAAGACATGATGCTACCAAACTTCCCCTGAGGAGTGGAACTTGGAGGGGCTTTAAAGCTTTTATTTTTATGCATTCATTTATTATTGATTGATTGATTGATGTTCTATGTTCAGGCATGGATTTACCATGGTATGCCAGTTTGCTATCAAAAGACAACTAGCAAGAACTTGTTACATCAAGCTGGATCTATACCTTTATTTTTCCTGTAACCAGGGATTACACTCAGGAGTTCATGCCTATTATTGGCATGTGATTTTTCAGTGTATAAGATTCCAATAAATTGGTGTTAGCCAAGCACAATCCCACCTAGCATACAGCTCCCAGTAGTCTTTCCATAAGTTTAGACTTAAAGGGATATTCAAAATGATGCTCCCATTTTCTTGTTTTATATTCAGTTAATATTTACTGTATCAGAGAGATGGGAATGTATTATTTCAAAGGTCAAGCTCTCTATGATAAGTATCAGTTTTATACTACCCACTATCGAAAGATTCTTAACTAGGGATTATTTTGTTCCTGGAAGACTTTGGAGAGAGTTTGACGATATGATTTGGGAACTGGAGTTGCTGTGAGTACCTAGGTAGCAACATGAAGGCACAACAGACAACTTTTGAGTGGTGTCAGCAGAAACTGTCACAGTCCCCTCTACAGCGCAACTGCTTTCTACTCCAGTTTTTACTTTATAAACCTTATTATTAAAATACCATGCAAATTAATTAAAACACCATGCATAGAATTAACTAGATAACAGGTCTGTACATTTTGATGGACTTCACAGTTTCCATTCTGAATGTATTGATTACATACCCTCTAGACACAGTCTAAAGGTGTAGGGGGAGCTCCAATTTTTATAATTTTATTGTTTTATGTTTCTGAATGCATTGACACAGAAGGTGACAGAAAGGCTAACTAGCCAAGAGCACTTGTGGAAAGAAGAAATGAATCCTTGCCAGGCCAGGCCACAGCCTCTTCAAATGTATCTAGAAACACAATGTGCCAGAGAGCCACATCCTAAACTGTCTGATCCTAGAAGTGGTTTCCTTTTCCCCAAAGCAACCATTTCTTGACTATTTGAATGATGTATAACTTTTTAAAGACAGAACTGTATGTAACTTGAGATATGGATTTGTTTGTTTGGTAAGCCACCAGGAGTGACTCGGCTTCTGTAAAGTCGCATTACTCCAACAACACTGTGCTTATCACGTCCTCATCCTTGTGAATATGGACTTTCATATTTTAGGTTGGGTTTTTTTTTTATTCTAAAATTCTGATAGATATTTGAAGGCAAGAGGTTCCTCAGTCTTCCATGGATTACTGCTGGAGTAAAATAAACAGGATTGGACAGAGGAAGAGGCCAAATTAAGCTGTAATGTCCCAAACAGGATTGAGACTTACTAAGCATTTTGCTGCCATCACAGCCTGAGGAAGGGATTAGGTCTTTAAATGTGCATTGTAGTTGTCTACTGTGGATCATTTTCACTTAATTTTTATCCATGCTGAAAGGTTCGATAGAATTTAATGATTTTGCATATGCTGTTTCAATTGCTCAGCATAATTTAGTAGAAAAGCTGTCATTTCTCCTTTGGATTGCTTTTGCACATTTGAAAAAACCCTCTGTCTACACCTGTTGATCTAGTCTGCCTCTCAGTTCTGCTTTGCTAATCTATTTTATATTAAAACCATATTTTCTTGGCTACTTTATAGTAAACAGATAGGTTTGGACTTTTTTTTTTTAAGTAAGGCTGTTTTTATTATTTTTCTCTTTGGGCATGGTCTTTGAATTTCTTATGCATATTTAGATTAGACTTATCAATTTCCAAAACTGTCCACTTGGATATTAACTGTAATCACTTTAAATCAGTAAGTCTCTTGGGGAAAAATGATGCCACTATGATCATTTGAATCACTCCAGTGAACATAGTGTGACTTTCTTTAGGGATTCTTCTTTCTTCTTCTTCTTTTTTAACTACTATTGGCATGCTTGTGTGATTATCAATGTATAGGAGTCCCATAATTTTTGGCTTATTGAGTGATACGTATCCCATTCATACTGCCTCTTCTTGTTTATTGCCAGCAAACAGTTAAGGTTGGATACTGATCACCCTTCTTGTGTCATAGCTTAGCACAATTGGATTTTTTAGAATCTATGATATTTCCTACACAGATCATCATGCCATGGCAAACAAAAATCATTTGACATTCTTCTTATCAATTTGAGTAATTTAATTTAATTTTATTTTATTTTCTTGCCTTAATCCGTAATCTAGACCTCCCATTTTAATGTGAAATACAAGTGACAAGAGTGGATATCAGTTTGTTCCTGCTCTTAAGCAATAAGCAATCAGCCTCATACCAGTAAATGTTATGATGGTTGTGATCTTTGCTAGTGGCATAAAGAAGATTTATATTATGCCAAGATCCAAGAATGGATCTTAGATTTAATAATTATTTTCTGATTTTATTGTATGATCATACAGTTTTCCCCTTTCATTTAACTGTAATATCAAATTACACTGATTAAAATCTGAGACCAAAAACTGAATTTTCGCTAAGATATCCAGTTTCACCAGTGTTCTAAACCTATAGTAATGCATCCTACACATGGAGAAATTTACTATTAAATTTCCACACTCTCAACTCATTTTAAATTATTAAAGCAGAATTTAAGTTAACTTTGTTGAGAAACGGAAATTTTGTGGTTTTGCTGATATATAATAGCACTATCCAAAGACTGTGCCTGGTTATTTTGGGGTGCGGGAAGAAAGGGTGCAGCAGAACTGTATTGATGGTATTCAGAGAGTAGGGAAGGCGCTCCAGGCTCCTCCTGTTATTATGGGGTCTGGGATGGAAACTGTGAGGGAGATGCTCAGTGTGGGGCCGAGTTGCAACAGGATTCCTCAGCAACCAAGGGCCTCTCTCTTGCTCTCTTGCTGGGTGGGCCATCTAGGGATTCTTTCTCCTTAGAGGCCATATAGGCCATGAGGTCCACAACCCTGTTGCTGTAGCAGTATTCATTGTCATACCAGGAAATGAGCTTTATAAAGTTGTCATTGAGAGCAATGCCAGCCCCAGTGCCAAAGGTGGAAGAGTGGGAGTTGCTGTTGAAGTCGCAGGAGACAACCTGGTCCTCAGTGTAGCCCAGGATGCCTTTCAGTGAACCCTCGGATGCCCGCTTCACCACCTGCTTGATGTCATCATACTTGGTGGGTGTGCCTGGTTATTATTGGCCACAAATGCTGTAGCTTCACATCTGTGCAGGAGTCACTGTGACAAGCCACGGGTCCTTGAATTCAAGCTTTGTGATTTGGAAATATTAGATAGCATCAATAGCTAAGAGTTTGCATAGTGTTATTGTGATGGAATTGTTTTCTAGTGGTAGGATGGGTTTGCATTGTGGATTTCTAGTAAATCTAACCTAAGTCCATACACATACAGCTGGGGGCAGGGTAAGGATGCACTAGTAACATTTTTATGTCTCAGCATCCAGAGCAACATATGTAAGACACATTCTGTGTCTTTTAGTCATCACTTCTGTGTCACTAAATTGCAATTTGGTGTCCTTAAACACTACATACAATGTTGTACCTAAACTGATGGCAGCCAAATTTGCCTCAAACTAGAAATTTAGAAGCCACCTTACCTCTCACATCCAGTGAATAACTGTGTATATCCAAGTTACCAAATAACTGCAAACACATTGTTTCACACCTATTGTCTTTCGGAATTTGATGAGGATCTTTCTTGTCTCTACTCTGGGTGGTTTCCATAACGTCTGAAATGGCATCTCTCCCAAATAACCGAAGGCTTCTCCTGATTCTTGCATCTTCATCTGAACCTTCTTCTCCCAGTGCTTTCAGGATAACCTCAAGTCAACAACCTTTGTTGCTGTTGCCTCTGACCTTCCCCAAATCCTAGGAAGTGATGTCTACCTGATCATTGATGTTTCCCTATCATTTAATGGGTTCCTTTGTTAATAGCTTTCAAGTTATCTACATTACAATTGCCACTTGTAAAGAGCCCCAGGTGTGATCAACTCTGAATGCTAAGGACTTGTCTAGGCTAGTATCTGGCACAGGGCACCACACAGGCACCACTTGATGAACCTCAGGGGATTATGTGCATCTTCAACATCCCAGCATGCTCTACCCACACCAGAGGGCATGACTGAAGCACAAACGCCAGGCTTTTGCCGCTCACAGCCTTTGCAACCCTCAGCCAGAAGACGTGTGTGCATGGTTCTGTGAAATTAAAAAAGAAATTATAGTCCAGAGACTTCAGATATGCAGACCACTTGATGACTTCTACTCCAACAACTTTACCAGGCTGCTTTATACCTAAGAAGCTGCTCGGCCAAATTAAAACAGGAGAAAGAAGTATGTTATTTGGTATTTCAGGACCAGAAAACAAAGGCATGCTTTGTCTTGTTTCCGTAGGAGATATTCCCCAATATTAGCCATGAAACACATCAGGAATAGTGATATGTATGCCAACAAGCTTGGTTGGCATGGTTGTAAACTGACTAGTTATTTTGTTTTGAGGGTTTAAAAATATTTATGATGTCTTTGCTAACATAAATTTTCTAACATATGAATTAGTATTCTTTATTAAAAGTCAGCTTTGAGCCAAATACTAAACTTGAAATAAAACACAAGCCATGATGAAATTTTTAAAAAACATATCACTCACTTATATAAAATACAAGCCTCACAAATTCTAAAAGCAAAATCTCTTTCATTGTTCAATTGTTTTATTAATATCTCAAAGCCAATCTAAAAGCAGATTTCTATGGGATACTGCTTCATAAGGATTTTAGCATCTTTCATTTTGATAAACTCTATGAATGGTTGACACAATTTGAGTTGACATGTTTGCTTTTAATACAAATTACTTGATTATATAATTAAATTGTTTTAACCATATAGTAAAACTCCCATACATTTACATTCATTTTATTTACTTTTTCTTTAAAAAAAAAAAAACTGTAAGTTAAAGGATATGAGTATTTGTATGGCCTTTTACACAGTGCTACCTAGTTCTGCAAACACTGGGCAGTGTATTCTAACCTTCTATGATGTACGTATCTCAGTTTCACTGGAGGCAGTTCCCATGTTCCTACTACAGTTAAATCAGTTCCCAAGATCGCATCTACCTGGGGGCTAATTGGCAGGAGAAAAAGCATGAAAGAATCCACATCCTCTGCCATCCCTACTGCTCACCATTGGCCACCATTTTTGCCTGCCATAGGACAGAACTTCCATTTCTAAAACTTTTCTAAGGTACAGGCAAGAAAAAGAAAGGTGTGCCAGGATCTTTTCAGACGCTCTGATCCAGGAGTTTCTTCTGTCCACGGAGCTCCATGGCATATGCATGTCTAATCAGGAGACATGAAACAACACAAGTAAGCCAAAGGAAGAGTGGCTACCTGATGAATTTTGGTCTGGACTCAGTGGGCTCAGTCTGCTTGACTTTCAGAGCCCTCCAAACACTACCTTAGGATCTAAGGCTCTTAAATCTAATCTATGGAGGATACAGAATCATTTTCATTTCTTCTCATTATTTTTCTCATCAACTGGGACCAGAATATATCAATAAGTTTATAATTAGGAAACTGGTCTTTGTTGTGGTTGCTTGTTTTTCCCTGTAAATATTATTAGCAAAGGGGAAAGAAGGCAGTTGTAACCCTTTTAAAAATTGAACATTTGCTTCTTAGATTCTTTATTGTTTAATTTCATATATACATATAATGAAATTTGAACTAATCTACCCCCCATTCTAATTCCTCCCGTACAACTTAACACAAACTTCTCTCTAACCTCACGTGTCCTTTGTTTTGTTTCATTTTGTTGTGGTTGGTACTGTTAAACAGACTGAGTTCACTCAGTACTGCCCGCATGTGTGAGGCTGAAGTACCATCTACTGGAAAGTAGGCAGCTTCCCAGGGACTTCGTATCTGGAGAAAACTGATCTCCCTCTTGAAGCAGACACAAACTGAAGTTTTTATCCTTTGTTATGATGGTAGACGATTTTGACAGGTTTTGATCAGGTAACTGAAATTTACCATCCATTCACTCACTCCTTGACTGGACATGACACTAAAAATCATACTAGCACAGCAGACTCAGTCCTTTGAAATTGTGAATTGTGTCAGAAATCTCTGTATTAGAAATTTATGACCTCTCTCTCCCCTTCACTTCATTTTTAGTCCCCTTCCTTCCTTCCTTCCTTCCTTCCTTCCTTTCTTCCTCCCTCCGTCCTTCCCTCCCTCCCTCCCTCCTTCCACTTTTCTCTTATGTGCATGTGAGAATTTAAATTCAAGGACAAGATGCACATTTTTCCATAAAATGTCACATTATATTGTAGGGTTTGTGAGATCTATAATCTGTTTTGCATCTACTTAACTCTGCTGTGATGTAAAAATAAACATGACCAGACTTACTGAAAAGGATACTGCTCATCAGTCCCTGGATCAGAATGCTGCACTGGTTCCTTTAATCTCAGGCAGTGGCACCCTAGTGAGGCTGTTAGAGGAAAAGCCCATCCTTACACTTTATGCAAATTCAAGTGTTTCTTGAATAAACTGCACATTTGGGCTCTGTCGAATTGCTGTGCATAATGGGAGACTGGACTACTGATCGATAAAATCAGGCTGTGGGATCCCGGGAGCTAATAACTGGCTAATTCACACTTGCTTGGCTATCTCAGTGTGAGTTCCTGTAATCTCTACGTAGGTTAAAACTTTCATATCTTATTCTTATGTAATCAAAAAGAGCTATTTCACCCATAATTGTAAAAATGAAGAAAAATGGCATTTACTTTACTAATGCAAAAAATCCCAGATTCCCAGTTGAAACATGTCCTTACTAGAGACAGAATTTGAAGAGATTCATGTACTTAGGAGGTTCAGTAAGAAACTGGTCCAACTTCCACTTTTAAAAAACTACTACTCTTCATAGGAAGGAGGCTACATTCATCTTCTTCACTACAGGACCACAGAACATCTGTTCTTCTCTTTCACATTATGTAAACATCCTGAATAAAGCTGAACATTGAACTTACTCTCAACTGCTTGAGGAGCAATGGACTGTAAATAGAAATTTGACTGTTCAAGGATGAAAGTCTGTATCTATAAATAATAAACATAAATATGTAGAAGGTAGGTTGATGCCATGACAATTTGGAAAGACAATCGTAACTTTTCCCCAATGGGTTATTGTCTAGGTTGACAGGAGTAGACATGGATTCTCTCCTGAGGAGCAGGATAACATGTTAAATTCACATAACAGCCATGCGATAATAATGCCAGTGAGTATATCTTGTCTGGCAAAGTCATATTGTCTTAACTCATCTACTTTATAGCTGGGTTATTCTATTGATGTCTTTTCTTTCCCAACATCCTGCCTAGCACTGTGTATGATAGACATCAAGGACAAAGCTTCCACACTGGTTTTTGTATGTCCTTCAACCAAAGAATGTGTTGTCTGCAGCTTATGATCCAGCTCAGATGGGCAACAATGAGAAAAAAATACTGTACATTGCTTTGGATGTTTCTGGGGCCTTCTTGAGCAACAACTCACAAATATGTATCTTACACCTGGTACTGGGAATCCTTTTTAATTACTTATGGCTTTAAGGATTGACATCATCCATCCTAGTAGGGTACTTTTCTACAAAATTTTAAATATATATTTCAACCAGATAATAGAACAATAGAATTCTCCATGTTGTCTTCTAATGACCTTTTGATTTACTTCCACTTCAGCTTTATCTTATTAATCCTATCTTTATATCTGCTACTATTTAGAGGAGTAAAATAAAATATACATGGAGACTTGCTTTCTTTAAAAGATTTGTTTTTAAAAAATGAATATAATGCAGGGGGAATGTTCAGTTGGTAAAGTGTCTGCTAAACAAGCAGAAAGACTTGTTTCATGTTCCTGGGACTTGAAAATCCAAGTGTAATGGAAAGCACCCATGTTGATAGACCAGGTGGCAGGGAGAGGCAGATCCCAGGATCTCGCTGGCTAGCCAGCCAATCTAGATAATCCATGAGCTCC